>CM068299.1:25066251-25505066 GCA_034768395.1 Linum lewisii | reverse complement strand
CTAGAAAAATAATAAAAGAAACACAATTTGCAATTTTTTGTCAATAATATAAACATAACACAAATTAGATTATGATTTGCGTATGTTTTGAGCTATTTATAAATAATATCGATGATATAGAGAAAATTTCATTTTAGTTTGGAGAAAACAAAATGAAATAACAAAAATTTTAAACCAACAATGAAAAAACACTAATGAATAGTGCAATATGATTTGGTTTGTTTGGGGTACTTTATAAAATAATATGTAATTTAAATCAACATAACTTTAGATAGAAGATGAATATGGCAATCTAGAGAATAACCAAAAGAGGCACAAATTTGTAAATTTTTGTAAATAGATATGAACCTAACACAAATTTGACTATGACTGTTTTGGTATGGTTTTGAATCATCAAATAAAATAATTATCAGCTGATGTAGAGAGAATTTATTTAGTTGGAGAAGAACAAAAATTGGAATAAAAAAAAGGGTTTAGAAAACAACTAATGAAAAAACACTAAGAATAGTTCAATAGGATCTAGTTTAATTTGTGCTTTATATATGATCTACGTAATTAAAGAAAAACAATAAACTTTTAAAAAGAAGATAAAATGACAATCTAGAGAAATAAAAAAGAAGACACAAATTTGTAAATTTTTTGTTAATAGATATGAACTAACACAAATTAGACTATAAATGTTTTTGCGTATGTTTTGGATCATCAAAAAAAATAATTTTTCGGCTGATGTAGAGAGAATTTATTTAGTTGGAGAAGAACAAAAAGGGAATAACAACACATTAGAAACCCAACTAATTAAAAAGACACTAATGAATAGTGAATAGGATCTAGTTTAATTTGTGCTTTATATATATTAATATCTCCAATTGATGCCTAAATGAAGTGCAGAAACATCAAAATAGAAAAAGTCTGTTCACTATTCATCTCTACTTTGACAACAAGATAATGCAATGCCAGAAAAATATGCAAACAAGCCAACGTATTTTAGACACAAATTTTTGCAGTGTTGATCTCGTCCTACACTTCACAAACAAAGACTGTGACAAACTATGAGAAAAAACTATCTAACAAACATCAATAACTAGGGCTTGGGGTCGGACTTGCATTTGCGCTCGGGCTCTGGCACCAGTACCGACCCACGTTAAAGTCGTACTCAAAGACAACACAATCATGTGTTTGCTCGTGGAATTGGAACCTTGTCATTTTGACAAACGTATACCAATGCCACTTTACTACATCCGCTTAAGCTCTTCCGTATCTTCTTGGATGAAGTTGTAAAGCAAACATACAGGATTCAATAAGTGTAAAACAGTTGTTCGTAGAATCTCAACCTGCAATTACAAGGACAAATATTATTCAGGAACTTATTTAAATGAATTTGAGATTTCAATCACTTAAACATAACATTAATATGGAAAATGCATACTTTCTCAGCATAATTAAGATAAAAAAATACTGCATCCACTACGGATATCATACGCCTGTAAGTGTACGTAGATATAGGTAACAATCGAGGTGAATCTAGAGAAATAACCAAAAGAAGGCACAAATTTGTAAATTTTTTGTTAATATATATGAATCTAACACAAATTAGACTATGATTGATTTTGCATATGTTTTGAGCTATCAATAAAATAACTTCGATGATGTAGAGAGAATTCATTAGTTGGAGAAAACAAAAATGAAATAACAACAAAGTTATAACCAATAATGAAAAAACACTAATAAATAGTGAATATGATTTAGTTTGATTGTACTTTATATAATATAAGTAATTAAAGTAAACAACATAATTAGAAGAAGATAAAATGGCAATTAGAAATAACAAAAGAAGCACAAATTTGAAATTTTTTGTAATAGATATGAACTAACAACTAGATATATATTTGCGAGTTTTGATATAAAATATTATCGACTGATATTAGAGAGAATTATTTTTGAGAAACAAATGATAACACAAGTTATAAACCAATATGAAAAACACTAATGATAGTTCAATAGATAGTTTATTGTTTTATATAAAATAGAATAAGAAACAACATAACTTTA
Organism: Linum lewisii; assembly: GCA_034768395.1. Taxonomy (NCBI): domain Eukaryota; kingdom Viridiplantae; phylum Streptophyta; class Magnoliopsida; order Malpighiales; family Linaceae; genus Linum; species Linum lewisii. The sequence continues at coordinate 25,503,017 of CM068299.1, read as the reverse complement.
GAAGAAGATGAAAAATGGCAATCTAGAAAATAACCAAAAGAAGGCACAAATTTGTAAATTTTTTGTAATAGATATGAACTAACAAAAATTAGACTATGATGATTTTGCTATGTTTTGACATCAAATAAAATAACTATCGGCTGATGTAGAGAGAATTTATTTAGTTGGAGAAGAACAAAAATGAATAACAACAAAGTTAGAAACCAACTAATGAAAAAAACACTAATGAATAGTGCAATAGATTATTTATTTGTTTATATAGTCTAATTATTCATACTAAGAGTAATCAAAGAAATCAAAGAAGACAACAAATTTTAAATTATTTATGTTAAAGATATGCAATTCTAGAACAAAATATAAACAGACAATTTGCAATTTTTGGTACAATAATATAATTACAAGAATTATTAGTTTTGGATCATGTATACATTAAAACACAATAAGAACTGAATAGAAAATTCATTTATTTGAGAAAAAATAAATACTAAATAACAATAAAAACATCAATAATAGGAAAGTTTTTGGTTATAATCTAGTATTATGACAACAAGAAATGAATGCCTAGACAAAAAGGCAATTTGCACAAATTTTGTTACGTGCCTAACACACAATACAAGATTTCTGTGAATACAAATAAAACTATCATCATGTGTTGGGATTGAATTTATTGGAACTCAAATGGAAGTATACCAATGACCACTAATGATAAAACACAAATCATGGTCTAGTTTGAATTTGTGCTTTGATAACACGTAATTAAAGCATAACATCAATTCTAGAAGTAGTAAAACAGGCATTCTAGAATAATACAATAAGAAAGACGACAAATTTATTAGAATTTTTAATGTAATTGAGATTTAATCACTAACATACATTAATTAGAAATGCAACTGTTCTAGCTATTAAAGATAAAATAATTATGCTGTGACACTAGAATTTATTTAGCTGTAGTAGAACGTAAGAAATAGGTAACAATCGAGTGAATCCTAGAGAAAAAACTAATGAAGGACAAATTTGTTAATTTTTTGTTAATATCATATGAAGATCTAAATAATCAGAACTCAAATGAAATTTTGCATATGTTTCTGCTACTTTAAACAAAATAACTATCGATAACAGACGTAGAGAGCAATTTTGAGTTGATGAAAACAAAAACTAATACAACAAAGTTATACCAAACTATGAAAAAAACTATCTAATAAACATCAATAACTAGGGTTGGGGTCGACTTTGCATTTAGCGCTCGAGTCTGGCACCAGTACCTGACCACGGTCAAAGTCGTATCAAAGACAACACAATCATGTGTTTGCACGTGAATTGGAACCTTGTCATTTTGCAATACGATATACCAATGCACAATTAACTAATCGCTTAAGCTCTTCGTATCTTCTTGGATGAAAGTTGTAAAGCAAACTCACGATTCAAGAAGTTTAAAACAGTTGTTCGTAGAATCAAACCTGCAATTACAAGGACAAATATTATTCAGGAACATTAATTTAAATGAATTTGAGATTTCAATCACTAAAATAACATTAACATGGAAAATGCATACTTTCTCAGCATAATTAAGATTAAAAAAATACTGCATCCACTACGGATATCATACCCTTAATGTACGTAGATATAGGTAACAATCGAGTGAATCTAGAGAAATAACCTAAAGAAGGCACAAATTTGTAAATTTTTTGTTAATATATATGAACTAACACAAATTAGATATGATTGATTTTGCTATGTTTTGAGTATCAAATAAAATAACTATCGACTGATGTAGAGAGAATTCATTTAGTTCGAGAAAAACAAAAATGAAATAACAACAAGTTATAAACCAACTAATGAAAAAACACTAATGAATAGTGCAATATGATGTAGTTTGATTGTACTTTATATAAATATAAGTAATTAAAATAAACAAACATAACTTTAGAAGAAGAGAAAATGGCAATCTAGAGAAATAACCAAAGATGGCACAAATTTGTAAATTTTTTGTTAATAGATATGAACCTAACACAAATTAGACTATGACTGATTTTGCGTATGTTTTGAATCATCAAATAAAATAATTATCAACTGATGTAGAGAGAATTATTTAGTTGGAAAAAACGAAAATGGAATAATAACAAAGTGTAGAAACCAACTAATAAAAAAACACTAATGAATATTCAATAGATCTAGTTTAATTTGTGCTTTATATAGATCTACGTAATTAAAGTAAAACAACATAACTGTTTAGAAGAGACAAAAAATGGCAATCTAGAGAAATAACCAAAAGAAGACACAAATTTGTAAATTTTTTGATAATAGATATGAACCTAACACAAATTAGACTATGACTGATTTTGCGTATGTTTTGGATCATCAAATAAAATAATTATCGGCTGATGTAGAGAGAATTTATTTAGTTGGAGAAGAACAAAAATGGAATAACAACACAAGTTAGAAACCAACTAATGAAAAGACACTAATGAAAAGACACTAATGAATAGTGCAATAGGATCTAGTTTAATTTGTGCTTTATATATATCTAATATCTCCAATTGATGCCTAAATGAAGTGCAGAAACATCAAAATAGAAAAAGTCTGTTCACTATTCATCTCTACTTTGACAACAAGATAATGCAATGCAAGAAAAATATGCAAACAAGCCAACTTATTTTGGACACAAATTTTTGCAGTGTTGATCTCGTCCTACACTTCACAAACAAAGACTGTGACAAACTATGAGAAAAAACTATCTAACAAACATCAATAACTAGGGCTTGGGGTCGGACTTGCGCTTGCGCTCGGGCTTTGGCACCAGTACAGACCCACGGTCAAAGTCGTACTCAAAGACAACACAATCATGTGTTTACTCGTGAAATTGGAACCTTGTCATTTTGACGAACGTATACCAATGCCACTTTACTACATCCGCTTAAGCTCTTCCGTATCTTCTTGGATGAAGTTGTAAAGCAAACATACAGGATTCAAGAAGTGTAAAACAGTTGTTCGTAGAATCTCAACCTGCAATTACAAGGACAAATATTATTAAGGAACTTATTTAAATGAATTTGAGATTTCAATCACTTAAACATAATATTAATATAGAAAATGCATATTTCCTCAGCATAATTAAGATAAAAAAATACTGGATCCACTACTGATATCATAGGCCTGTAAGTGTACGTAGATATAGGTAACAATCGAGGTGAATCTAGAGAAATAACCAAAAGAAGGCACAAATTTGTAAATTTTTTGTTAATATATATGAATCTAACACAAATTAGACTATGATTGATTTTGCATATGTTTTGAGCTATCAAATAAAATAACTATCGACTGACGTAGAGAGAATTCATTTAGTTGGAGAAAAACAAAAATGAAATAACAACAAAGTTATAAACCAACTAATGAAAAAACACTAATAAATAGTGTAATATGATTTAGTTTGATTGTACTTTATATAGATATATAAGTAATTAAAGTAAACAACTTAAATTTAGAAGAAGATAAAAATGGCAATCTAGAGAAATAACTAAAAGAAGACACAAATTTGCAATTTTTTGTCAATAGATATGAACATAACACAAATTAGACTATGATTGATTTTGCGTATGTTTTGAGCTATCAAATAAAATAACTATCGACTGATGTAGAGATAATTCATTTAGTTGGAAAAGAACAAAAATGAAATAACAACAAAGTTAGAAACCAACTAATGAAAAAACACTAATGAATAGTGTAATATGATTTAGTTTGATTGTACTTTATATAGATATATATATAAGTAATTAAAGTAAACAACATAAATTTAGAAGAAGATAAAAATGGCAATCTAGAGAAATAACTAAAAGAAGACACAAATTTGCAATTTTTTGTCAATAGATATGAATATAACACAAATTAGACTATGATTGATTTTGTGTATGTTTTGAGCCATCAAATAAAATAACTATCCACTGATGTAGAGAGAATTCATTTAGTTGGAGAAGAACAAAAATGAAATAACAACAAAGTTAGAAACCAACTAATGAAAAAACACTAATGAATAGTGCAATATAATGTAGTTTGATTGTACTTTATATAAATATAAGTAATTAAAGTAAACAACATAACTTTAGAAGAAGATAAAAATGGCAATCTAGGGAAATAACCAAAAGAAAACACAAATTTGTAATTTTTTGTCAATAGATATGAACCTAACACAAATTAGACTATGATTGATTTTGCGTATGTTTTGAGCTATCAAATAAAATAACTATCGGCTGATGTAGAGAAAATTCATCTAGTTGGAGATAACAAAAATAAAATAACAACAAAGTTAGAAACCAACTAATGAAAAAACTCTTATGAATATTGCAATATGATCTAGTTTGATTGTGCTTTATATAGATATAAGTAATTAAAGTAAACAACATAACTTTAGAAGAATTAGAAGAAGATAAAAATGGCAATCTAGATAAATAACCAAAAGAAGACACAAATTTGTAAATTTTTTGTCAATAGATATGAACCTAACACAAATTAGACTATGACTGATTTTGCGTATGTTTTGGATCATCAAATAAAATAATTATGGGCAGATGTAGAGAAAATATATATAGTTGGAGAAGAACAAAAATGGAATAACAACGAAGTTAGAAACCAACTAATGAAAAGACACTAATGAATAGTGCAATAGGATCTAGTTTAATTTGTGCTTTATGTAGATCTAATATCTCCAATTGATGCCTAAATGAAGTGTAGAAATATCAAAGTAGCAAAGTCTGTTCACTATTCATCTCTACTTTGACAACAAGATAATGCAATGCAAGAAAAATATGCAAGCAAGCCAATGTATTTTGGACACAAATTTTTGCAGTGTTGATCTCGTCCTACACTTCACAAACAAAGAATGTGACAAATATGAGAAAAACTATCCAAAAAACATCAAGAACTAGGGCTTGGGGTCGGGCTTGCGCTTGCGCTCGGGTTCTGGCACCGGCCTGGGGTAAGAGTCGTACTCAAAGACAACACAATCATGTGTTTCCTCGTGGAATTGGAACCTTGTCGTTTTGACAAACGTATAACAATGCCACTTCATCTCCATTCGCATCAGCTCTTCCGTATTTTCTTGGACAAATTGTAAAGCAAACAACCAGGATTCAAGAAGTGTAAAACAGTTGTTCGTAGAATCTCAACCTGCAATCACAAGGACAAAGTATTATTAAGTTACTTATTTGAATGTATTTGAGATTTCAATCACTGAAACATAACATTATTATGGAAAATGCATACTTCCTCAGCATGACTAAGATCAAAGAACACTGCAACCACTACGGATATCATACGCCTGTAAGTGTCCGGAGATATAGGAAGAGGCGCCGGAGAATCGATTGAAGGAGGAGGCGTCATCGTATTTCCGAAGGAAGAAGAGTGAGGACTGAGGAGAATAGCAGAATGCAACAGATGCGATGCCCTATCCTGATTCCCCTGGCTGCGATTCAGAATGGGGATTTTTTTTTGTGAGAAGAAAAACGCGTCGTTTGTTTAAGGGGCCGATCGAGTGATTTTTCGCCGGATCGGACTGGCCAGTTTCCGGGTTGAATCTGTCAGGCGCCCGGCCTGATTCCCTGTCAGCAAACCGCTCGGCCGGCTCACGGTCGGACTGGCCGGCCCGATCCGGCATTGAAAATATTGGTATCGATGCTTAAAAAATTATACCTTGTATCGAGTTTTGGTTTGATCTACACCATTAACTTTGCAATGTTTGTTTATATATATTCGACTACTTTGAGTAACATAACCTGATGCGTTTGTTCATGCTTAATTTTGGTCCTTAGTTTTGAGTGTTACAACATCCAGACTGGATTGGTGTATAGCTGTAGGGGAACCAACCAAGTAGCTTTATTATAAACTTTGTGCCGTGCCACACTACATTATTTATTCAAGAAAAAAAACTTTCCATCTATTATGAGTGCCAACTTTGGTCCAGATTCAGTATGATAAGAGTGAAGCTCTTCGTCAACTCTCTTGAATTCTTCCTTCATTAACCGTGCAAAATATACCCGGTCACCTGAAAATAAGTAATTACATGATCTTGTATGGGACGAGTTATATGTCCCCCCCGGACCCCCTTTCTCTTCAAACCTGCCATTACATACAATAACATTAACTACGACATTAGACATTGGTGAGCAAAATACCATAACTTGATCATAAATTATTATAATTTAAATAAATAAAGTTGGAGACATTACTTTCTTCCGAGAAGCCTCTTGACAATCAAAGATAGCTCTTTCCGGGTTCACATGAGTCTCATTCTTTGCCGTCTCACCGATCAATCTCTCACTCTCAGTGAACACAACCCTAGACCATGCTCATATCACCTACACAAGAATAAGTTGTGCCAAGATATATCCCAATCAAAGTTCCTAGCTTGGTGGCTTCTACTTTCGCTACTGAAATGGAAAATAAGCAACCTCCATGATGACACTTGATTTAACGTGATTATCAGCCTCATTTAAGAGACATTTCCTTGCTTAAGACATGGTTTCTAGGGTAGAATAACGAATATTCGATCATTGCTCTATCTCGTGCCATTTGTGTTACTTTGGCCCGTTTCGGGTCTATTTGATGGTTTTCTAGTGTTTTTATGTTAGCACAGGTTTTTGCCGTCAAATAAGTAGCCAAGGACGTGTCTAAGGCGTTGGAACCTCGAGGAATCGCACCGGAATCGATCCAAGGAGTCAATCAAACCGAACCAAATCCTGCTCCCATTTATAAAGGAATTTTCGGCGAAAATCCCTTGGAATTTTCGGCAAAAATTCATGAAGAAATCGGCAGTGCATCCAAGAAGAAGTTTTCGGTGAAAACATCAAGTTTTCGTCGAGAACCCCGGCGTCCGAAAATCACAGGAGAATTCAGCCGACGATCACTCAATTTACAAAGAGATTTTCGCCGAAAAACCCTTCATATTTTTGGCGAAAATGTCAGGCAAAATCGGCAGTATTAGGGTTAAGTATAAATACTTAACCAGCGGCCCTAAATAGAATATACCTCATAACATCAATCATAATTTCCAGACCTAGAAGTCCGAGAGAGAGTTTAGAGAGTTCAAAGAATCGTGGAGAGATCGTGACGCCATTCCTTCACCTCGGAGACTCAGAGCTTGGATTGAAGATTACCGGCGATTGAAGCTTCACAGATTCGTCAAATTAGGTTTTACAGTTCTTCTCTGTTCTTCCTACCTGAGATTAATTCCTTGTTTGTTTTCGATTCTCTTGTTTATGATATGAGTAACTAAACTCGTAGAGCTTAGATTAGATGAACCCTAAGTGACCCAGGGCTTTAAAGCGGTCACGGATTGGCGGTAATTAGATTCGAAGTTCAATCAGTTTCTCTTTGCATGGTTGTTTTGTTCTTGATTGTTTATGTTTCTTTTCTGGTTGGTCGCCTAGATTAGGTTTGTGCAAGCTAGGGTTAGTCGCTAGACAGTTCCCTGCTTTGGCGCTTAAACATGTCTTCCTTCTAGTTTTTAAGCTGAGGATAGAAGCGAACGCTCGCTTCTCTTTAAAACATCAATTCAACCAGTTAACCTTATAATTGGAGTGTGCCTTTCGTAGGAACCGATTAGGGTTAATCCACTGCAAGAGTAACTCATAAATCATTAGTAATTGCACCAGTTAATTAAGTCGTTGCGAGAGGCGACCGTACCCGGGCGGCTAGTTAATCTTGGTAGTTAGAGCGGATAGAGCGAACGTTCGCCGGTCTTAAACCTAAGGGTCAGGAGTTATGGTGGTGTATAGAAATTGATTGAATGAGAATTGAAAACCGCTGGTCTTGTGATTGCTGCTGCCTTGGTGATCTAAGGGGGATTCAAAATCTAAGCTTGTTTGTCGTCTGTCTGAACCAACAATTCATTCTGTCTTGTAATTTCATTCTAATTTTCCTGCATCTTAGTTTAGAAGTCGTGGAACTCACACCACGCACAACGTGTTCAAACTTGGATAAATTGCCAGCTTCTTTGAGTAGTCAATTAGAAGAAACCCTGTGGAATATGATCTGCTTAGCTTTCTAGCTTGGTAGTATTTGATCACTGTTCTCGGCGAAAATCCTCTGAATTTTCGGTGAAAACTTCTTTTGAAAACCCCCTGTGTTTTCTGGCCAATTTTAGTAAAGCTTTCGGTGAAAATTCTATGAATTTTTTGGCGAAAACTTGTTTTGAAAACCGGCAGACATTTTAACTGAACTTTTCGGCGAAAACCTGCACCTCTTTTCGCCGAAAACTCTTAAAAAAAAAGAGAAAAAGAGAGTCAAAATATTTTCAAAATTCCTCTAAACCTTCTTTGTTCGACTTTTATTCTATGTGGATCCGGGACCCTTGTCCCAGTATCCTTTTGATCTTTTTGTTGTTTTTGTTTTGTAGGAACTCGAGTAGCTACTACGCTCCTCTCTGGGCTATCCGTGCCCATCCCCCACACCGATCATCTCATTCCAGGTTCTTCGTATATCTCTACTCTAGTTTAGTCCTGTGAGGACACAGAACGATTTAAGTGTGGGGTAGGATGCTAGAGAACCTTGCATGAACTTGATTGCCCCTTAATTGTGTGTTGTGTGTTTCTCGGTGCCTTTCCAGTTTCTCTAGCATTAGAATTGCTCGGTTCGTGATTTTTGATGTTAAGTTGTTGTTCAATCTGTCATAATGATGCTTAGACTGCTTAACCTAGAACCTGAAAACCAACGTGTATACTTTGATGCTAAATTGCCTGTGTCAGAACGGATTTTTAAAAAATCACACTTGTAGTGTGTAGCCTTGATTGCATGAAAATGACCGAATCCGACTAGCAAACCAAATGTGAGCTTTTGATCCATTGCACGTAACTTGCAATTTCAATTCTTTTTGAGTGATTTTCCGTTTGCTTGAATGAGTTAGAATTTGCATGAGACCTACTCGAGACCACACGATGACACGAGTTCTAGAATGATAGGGGCACCTAGATTCAGCTACTAAGCCAGATAGCCTGCCAAACGATAAATCCATTAGGTTTAAACCCTTGAGCTTGGCCTGTTCTTTCGGTTCGATAATACATTACGACCATTTTCCATTCTTTCATTCCCCGTTGATCCCCTGTGGTTGTAGTTCTAGATTGACCTACTAGAAGTCGGTTTGTGGTAACCTGCCTATAGCCATTAAACAGGTGGTCTTAGCTATTATGTCCAAACGTGTAAAACCCTCTAGCAACTAAAAGAAAGAATCGGCACAAAAGAAAAAAAATAGAAAAAGAAGAAAAGAAGCAAAATTTCGAAAAAAGTAAGAAAAAGAAGAAAAATCAGAAAAGCAAAAAAGTTTCAAGTTCAATAAACGTTCTTCTCCCTACATATGGAAGAACGAAGTCAAAAGAAAAGAAAAGAAATGCGTAAAGAAAATAAAGTGCTAGGTTGCTTAAGAGTATCATAGGACGGGCGTTCACTATTCCACCTGTGTCTGGTTAGATGGTAGGAAGCCATAGGCTAGATTCGAGGGAAGTTAGTCGAAAAGCTACACCGCACCAAAGCCATCATCATAGATTCCCATCATCCATCTCATCATAAACCCTTGTAGTGTAGAATTCGTTACAGTCCTAGCAGGGAAGTCCTTCTTGACTAGTTACTCGTGTTGTCACAGTCAATGTAGTCAAAATCGCGATTCCACGTGAAATCTAAAACATGGGTGAAATCGGAATCGTAGTTTTTAATCGTAAAATCGTAAGATTTATGAACTACTATATAAGAATAAGAAGACCATTACCCAACTTTGAAACGTCAACATAAGAAAAAAAAGAGAATGTCGACTCTTAAGTGGTCATTCGAGAAAATAATAATTAAGTTTTAGACACTTTTTAGTAATAACTTCTAACTTAATTAATCAAAATCTCAAAAAATCATTTTAATTTAATTGTCTTTGTTCTGACTTATACGTGGTTGTACAAACTAGTAATTTTCCCTAGAAAGTGAAATCGTAAAATACAAGAAAAATCGTTGAATTTATAAGATTCTAAGATTTTGATCGAGATTTTACTAGATTTTACGACCCATAGATTTTGCGTGGAATCAAGATCGTTAGAGACCAGTGAAATCGTAAAACCATAAGATTTTAAGATTAAAATCGGGATTTTGACTACATTGGTCACAGTGGTGGAGATGTGGTCGATTTGCAAACTTATGACAAAATTCAGTAACAGAAAATGATTGAGAGCAGAAACACGTCCCTAAACACAGAGAGTGAGAGTTTCCATTGTTCTATATATTTCCTGTGTGAGGAGTCTGGTCGGTCAGGTCAAATTCGTGCATAATTCGTTGCGATTACTTGTCGTGTGCAGTTTATTAGTGAGACCAGGTTGTTTGGCTGATCAGTATGCATGTTAGGTTTCTTGTTCTAGGAATTATCTGTCTAATAATTCATTGTGTTTGATTAAACTCCAATTTAATCGATCTTATCATTTGTGAACATGAGCGTTTCTATTCAGTTTGCTTGAGGACAAGCAAAAGCTTAAGTGTGGGGTATTTTGATGACACTCGATTTAACGTGATTATCAGCCTCATTTAAGCGACATTTCCTTGCTTAAGACATGGTTTCTAGGGTAGAATAACGAATATTCGATCAATTGCTCTATCTCGTGCCATTTGTGTTACTTTGGCCCGTTTCGGGTCTATTTGATGGTTTTCTAGTGTTTTTATGTTAGCACAGGTTTTTTCCTTCAAATAAGTAGCCAAGGACGTGTCTAAGGCGTTGGAACCTCGAGGAATCGCACCGGAATCGATCCAAGGAGTCAATCAAACCGAACAAAATCCTGCTCCCATTTACAAAGAAATTTTCGGCAAAAATCCCTTGGAATTTTCGGCAAAATTCATGAAGAAATCGGCAGTGCATCTAAGAAGAAGTTTTCGGCAAAAACATCAAGTTTTCGCCGAGAACCCCGGCGTCCAAAAATCACAGGAGAACTCAGCCGGCGATCAGTCAATTTACAAAGAGATTTTTGCCGAAAATCCCTTCATATTTTCGGTGAAAATGTCAGGCAAAATCAGCAGTATTAGGGTTAAGTATAAATACTTAACCGGCGGCCCTAAATAGAATATACCTCATAATATCAATCATAATTTCCAGACCTAGAAGTTCGAGAGAGAGTTTAGAGAGTTCAAAGAATCGTGGAGAGATCGTGACGCCATCCCTTCACCTCGGAGACTCAGAGCTTGGATTGAAGATTACTGGAGATTGAAGCTTCACGGATTCGTCAAATTAGGTTTTACAGTTCTTCTCTGTTCTTCCTACCTGAGATGTATTCCTTGCTTGTTTTCGATTCTCTTGTTTCTGATATGAGTAGCTAAACTCGTAGAGCTTAGATTAGATGAACCCTAAGTGACCCAGGGCTTTAAAGCGGTCACAGATTGGCGGTAATTAGATTCGAAGTTCAATCAGTTTCTCTTTGCATGGTTGTTTTGTTCTTGATTGTTCATGTTTCTTTTCTGGTTGGTCGCCTAGATTAGGTTTGTGCAAGCTAGGGTTAGTCGCTAGACGGTTCCCTGCTTTGGCGCTTAAACCTGTCTTCCTTGATCACCTAGTTTAGATTCTTGTTAAGCTGAGGATAGAAGCGAACGCTCACCTCTCTTTAAAACATCAATTCAACCAGTTAACCTTATAATTGGAGTGTGCCTTTCGTAGGAACCGATTAGGGTTAATCCACTGCAAGAGTAACTCATAAATCATTAGTAATTGCACCAGTTAATTAAGTCGTTGCGAGAGGCGACCGTACCCGGGCGGCTAGTTAATCTTGGTAGTTAGAGCGGATAGAGCGAACGTTCGCCGGTCTTAAACCTAAGGGTCAGGAGTTATGGTGGTGTATAGAAATTGATTGAATGAGAATTGAAAACCGTTGGTCTTGTGATTGCTGCTGCCTTGGTGATCTAAGGGTGATTCGAAATCTAAGCTTGTCTGTCGTCTGTCTGAACCAACAATTCATTATGTCTTGTAATTTCATTCTAATTTTCCTGCATCTTAGTTTAGAAGTCGTGGAACTCACACCACGCACAACGTGTTCAAACTTGGATAAATTGCCAGCTTCTTTGAGTAGTCAATTAGAAGAAACCCTGTGGAATACGATCTGCTTAGCTTTCTAGCTTGGTAGTATATTTGATCACTGTTCTACAGCTCATCACTCCAAAACATAGTTTCCAAATTAAATTCGACGAATCTCCACCCCCAAAACACGCTTCCTATATGTGAACATAATTGAACATTGTTAAACTTTTCTTCTTAGATAAGGACCCATTTCCTTAATCTCAAACGTCAAATTTCAAGTAAATTTCTATCTGTACTGTATAAGAAAGCCACTAGATAACCAGTAATAATATTTCCACAAACCTCTAATCCTGCCTCAAAACCACATGCATTCCCATGACCCATGTCACAAACAAAATAGTAGCAAGCCTCATCATTCAACCCCCTATAAAACCTCAGAACACAATTAGAAAGTTTAACACCAAAACCCCAACTATTGTGCACTTGAACTGAATTCGCCTTCAAAAACTCAGTATCTCCAAACCTCTAATCCTACTCCATGATACAATCAAAATACCCAACATCAACAAACCCTATAAAGCTTGGGAGAACACAGTGAGAAAAAGAGTTCATCAACAAACCTCAAACCCTCTCAATTTTTGCTCGAGTCCAGTTTTAAATCTCAGAAACAGAAGCCTAGCATATAAGTAGTCTGATCTCACTAAGGTTTCACAAGCATTAGAGTGCCCAGCACAACAAGTACAGAAATTAACAAACTAACTTATTAATGTAACAAACGAAAAAGGATCATCAAGCAAAAAAATTGCTACAAAATTTTCCATTGAGTAATCAAGGAGCTTAACAATCTGAATCAATTCTGAAGCTGCGAAATCCCAATATCAGATAGTTCCATCGAGTGAAGTAGTCCAACAAAAGCACAAAATCTTACTCCTTGGACCGAGGACAAGACTAGCATTGGTTTTGATTGAAGAGTATAGGGATGTTCCCATGGTCTGGAAAAACACAGGTGCGCAGAAGAGGATTGAGTTGTTCCCCGTCAGTTGTTGGAACATTAGGATTATGATCGCTCTGATCACAAGCTGAGGCCGATTCCTCCTCTTCAGAAGATTCTGGAAGGGGTTTTTACGGCTCGAGCTTCTTCGCTGGCTCCACCAGTCTGTTGGGGGATTCTGGCATGAACAACCCGCCGATTAACATCATCACTGCCATTATCACATCGTATATGTGAAATACGACACCAGTCATCGTATCTTTTCTAACAATCTACGCTGCAATAAAATAATCCCTAACCCTAACCTCCTCCTTGCCTTCTCGCTCATACTCGATTTCAAGGGGAAACTCTTCTACCAACTCCGACCACCACCGCTGCAACTCTGACTTCTTCTTCTTCTTCTTCTTCTTTATCTTTCATGTTGTTCCTCCTCTTCAAGATCCACTTCTGGATTCGGCCCCAGAGAAAATTTCCCATAGATTGTTAGATGGGTTTTTGTTGGGTAGGGATGAGGAGAATCACTGGCATAGATCCGTGAGATGGAGATATTTCAAAGATGTGGATGAATAAGGTATTGAGTGCATGGATTCATAAAGGATAAAGGATGATTGAAGCCTTGTCAGTTTTCTAATTCGAAAAGGATGATTTAATTTAAGGTTGGATTGAATAGAGATGGGTATTGGAAATTAATCATGATTGAAATTCATATATTAAATAAGTAGAGTGATGATTTGATACAATGTTAAAAGGTTAAGACTATTGTTGACATGACAAAAACATCGTGTGCCTTAAAAGTAATCTGTATTATTATAATATAAAATATTTAATTTAATTAATTTAAGCCTTAATTTAATTATTAACGATCCAGATCTGTTCCTTTAAACGGATGCTCCAGATGAACCCAAAAACTGGAGGCATTGAGTGAAGGCAGATAGTTAGATTCGTTCAATTGTGAATACGGAAATACACGGAATTGATATGAAGGAGTCAAGGATTGAAAGTTTTGCACATCTAGGGAATGTAAAATCGCAGTAAAGAGTAAGGAGAAAAGAAGGAGCGAGACACGATTTTAACGTGGTTCGACACTAGCAGTAAGCTAGGTCTACATCCACGCCCCGAGGCTATCTCGAGAGAGTCACTGGATTGATACGAGGTCTAAAGCTGAACAACAAGCTTCAATTACACCGCCTAAAGAGCTCAGCCTCCCAGGTCTTTAATTCACAAAGAAATCTTCACAGAAACCCTACAAAGTGACAGAAACCCTTTCAATAAATCGATCTACACCAGACAAATCTATTCCCGAAAGTGTCCTATCTTCATTCAGCAGAATCTCTTTTATAGAATGCCAGGCTGATCTTCCTTGCTTGAAGTTTACCTTTGTCGAGGAGCAATCTTCTCCTTCATCTTCTCTTTCTGATTTTAAGGGAGCTGTTTTGGGAATTTTTCGGATCTGCACTGATAGAGATCTTTCCATACTAACATACAGCAAATGGATTAGGTTTAGTCATAGAAACTATATAGTAGAGATAACTGATATGCCAATTATTAAAATGTGCAGTTTGGTCATCGAAGAGTTGTGTAAGTGGAATGTCAAACTTCCTAATTCTAACAATCTCCCCCTAAGCTTGATATTGCCAACTTTCCGTTTCCAACTCTCCCCCTTAGTCTATTGCCAGTTATCAACTAAGATTAATAATAAGCAGGTTTGAGTAAAAGAAACTTTCAGAACATCTTTCATTAAAGAGGTTTAAACGGTTGACAGCTTAGATTTTGAGAGAAACAAAGCAGACCAAACTTAGACAACAAAACAGCCGAAAATAGAAAGGAGATAGACTCAAGCTCAAGAGCTTTTATTCAACAACAAGAAATGACGGTAGTTAAACTTCAGAATTTGGATTCCTGATCACTTTCATAATCTGAACAGTCTTACAAGGCACTTTTATTGTCAACCAACTCCATGAGATGTAGTTTGGTTGTCTTGGCAATCTCCAAATCTCCAAGGTTCAAATCTTCTATGTTTTCGAAATCCCAGTCTCCTCTCTGTCGCAGAACTTTGAGAAGACGAGTAATCTTAATCTGAAGACATGATTCATGTAGGTCCTTGTTGCTGAACTCCCAGCTTCCGTAGTTACCAACTGTATGAATAAGGAGCTCGAGCTTATATCTAACTTCACCGATATCACATCAATACTCTGGTGACTCTCCCCCTTTGGCAATGTGAAGGAGGCACTTCACTGGTGCTTTCTAGCAGCCGATCTTGCGAAGGACAGATTGAGGGCGAAGAGTGAAAATATTGAAGCTTCGAAGAAATTGAGAGATATCAATGCCTAGGAAGTCTATCATCCTAGTGATTAGAGCAGCAAAAGGAAGAGCTCCAGGGAATCGGAGCGATGCAGCACTTTGCATTGCCCTTATGATTAGGTGGGGAAGACTGATGGGGTGCTCTGTTAAGCTGGCATTGTAAAGGATCCAGATATCCAGAGGAAGTAGGTCTTCCCTAGCGACGGTTCTTGGTAAGAAGTGTCGAGTGAGCATGAAGTGGAGAATACGAAGATGGTCAGGGAGACAGGCAATAGTGGGGTGAAGGAGATTTTCAATGTGCAAGATAGCAAGAGATTGAAGAGCAGCGACATGGTTAAAACCATGCTCTATAAGATCATAATTGTCGGCCATTATGAGTCCATACATTTCCATAGGTATGATGAAAGCAATGAACTCAGGAGAGATAGTGAACTCAATACCGTTAATCACTGTTTATAGACGTGGTGGAGAGGACTGAATGACACGGAGATTTGCATAGAACATGCGAATTGGATCAAGACAGAATGATTGTGGGTAAGCTGGTAGGGCATTCATCCATCCGAGATTGAGGTTCAAACGTTGAACCTAAATGTTATATTTGTCGAAGCCTTCATAATGAAAGACATAGGAAGGAATTATGTCTTTTGTACGGAAATGGTTTGCATAACGCAGTCGAGCTTCTGCGGAATTGTGAAGGGTACCAACATAGCGAGCCAAGTTGAGGAAGGCTGCCATTGAACAGGGTACAGATGAAGAACATAAGAAGTGAGGGAATGAGAGCAAGAGGAAGTGAAGAAGAGAGTGAAGAAAGAAGGAATATAAAGGCAGAGAAGTGAACAGAAACGTCGAAATTAGAGAAACTGAAAAGGTAAGTAAGAAGAGATAAGGTAAGGGAAGATAATCAATCAGAAGTTAAGATAGACGAGATTTGATTAATAAATATTGGGAAAGTCAATCATTCCCATTTCATTTAAAATATGAGTGAACCGATCCTCTTTTAAAGGTTTTATGAAGATATCGGCCAGCTGGTTGTCCGTTCTGACAAATTGGATGTTGATTACCCTATTTTGAACTAAATCCCTGAGAAAGTGATATCTGATTTCTATATGTTTGGTTCTACAATGTTGGACAGGATTCTTGGACATATTTATGGCGCTTGTATTGTCACATAGCAAGGGAATGGAATCTAATTTGACTCCAAAGTCCTCGAGTTGTGACTTGAGCCATAACAGTTGTGTGCAGGAGCTGCCTGCAGCAATATATTCTGCTTCAGCTGTGGAAACAGCTATAGCCGTTTGTTTTTTGCTGGACCAAGATATTAGGGATTGACCTAGAAACTGACAGTGTCCTGAGGTGCTTTTTCTGTCAATAATGTTGCAAGCGAAATCAGCATCACTATAGCCAAGTAAAGTAGGGTCAAAATCTGAAGGATACCAGAGACCAAGAGATTAAGTACCTTTTAGGTATCGAAAAATTTGTTTTACAGCTGAGAGGTGTTACTGTTTAGGGTCATCTTGAAAACGTGCACACAAACAAACACTATAAAGAATATCAGGACAGCTGGAAGTTAAGTACAGGAGGGAACCTATCATCCCTAAAAAAAGAGATTGGTTTATGGTCAACCCTGTGAGATCTGAATGAAGTTTGGTTGTGGTGGCCATTGGTGTAGGTGCAGGTTTTAGGTTAGTGAAGCCAAATTTTGCTAGGAGTGTGCCAATGTACTTGGATTGATGAATAAAGATTCCTCGAGGGCACTGGTGAACTTGAAGCCCAATGAAGTATTTCATCTCACTTATAAGACTCATCTCAAATGTTTCAGTCATTGAGGCACAAAATTCATCACACAGAGATTGACTAGTAGATCCAAAATTATATCATTGACATAAATTTGGACTAGCAAGAAATCTTTGAGGGTTGATTTTATAAATAAAGTGATATCCACTTGTCCTCTAATGAAGTTATTTGAGAGAAGGAATTGAGTCAGTCTGTCGTACCAAGCCCTTGGAGCTTGCTTAAGGCCATAGAGAGCCTTTTTCAAACGAAAGACATGGTTAGGTTTTTCTGAATCCTCAAAGCCAGGTGGTTGGGCTACGAAGACTTCTTCCTTGATAAGACCATTTAAGAATGCACTCTTGACGTCCATTTGAAAGAGTTTAAAGTGTGCTTGACTAGCAAAAGCACATAGTAAACGAATGGCTTCCATTCGTGCAACTGGGGCAAAGGTCTCATCATAATCAATACCTTCTTCTTGGTTGTAGCCTTGTGCCACGAGACCGGCTTTGTTTCTGATTAGTTCTCCTTTGTCATTTGTTTTGTTTCGAAAAATCCATTTTGTGCCAATAACAAATTTATTTGGTGGGCAAGAAACAAGATCCCAAACTTGAGATCGTTCAAATTGGTGTAACTCCTCTTGCATGGCAAGAATCCAATGTTCATACTTAAGGGCATCTTTGAATGATTTTGGTTCCACAATAGAAACCATTGCTTGTTCATTTGATTGAAATAAAGACGTTGAGACCTTGTTATCATCCTATCAGCATGAGGTCCAATAACCTGAGATGTAGGATGCCTTTTTTGAATATGAGGAGGGGCTTGAGGGTCTTGAGATTGAATCGGAAGATGAGATTGTGGCTGAGGGTTTTCAGAATGAGAAGAAGAAGAAGAAGAAGAAACTTGTGAAGAAGAGTGAGTGGAAGATGATGAGAGGGAGTTAGAAACTAGAGGAGTAAGAGAAGATGAAGTGACTGAAGTAGATGATTGGAAAGGTGCAGACTCGTCCTCTGAGGACGAAGGTATGAGTTTGTCATAAAAAACAATATGAATTGATTCTTCGACTTTCAGAGTAGCTTTGTTATAAACTTGAAAAGCCTTATTGTGATCAGAATATCCAAGAAAGATCCCTTCTGTAGACCTGGGATCGAATTTACCAAGACTATCCTTAGTGTTAAGAATGAAGCATTGGCACCCAAACGGATGGAAATAGCTAAGATTAGGAGAGTGTTGTTTAAGTAGCTCATAGGGAGTTTTATTAAGGATTTTTCTGATTAGAGTTCCATTAAGGACATAGCAAGCTGTTGCCACAGCTTCAGCCCAGAATCGCTTAGGAGTACCATGATCTAGAAGCATTGTTCTGGCAAGGTCAAGAAGAGCACGGTTTTTCCGTTCTACAACTCCGTTTTGTTGAGGAGTTCGTGGGGCAGAAAAGGTATGATTAATTCCTTTTTCTAGGCAAAAGTTTGAAAAGGATTCGGAGGAAAATTCTCCCCCATGATCACTTCGAATTGAAGATAGCGAATAGGGAAGAGAAGTTTCAACTTTAGATATGAAACTCTTAAAGAAATTTAAGCTCTCATGTTTCTTTGAAAGAAACATTACCTAGGTAAATCTAGAAAAATCGTCAACGATGACAAAAGCATAGCTTTTGCCTCCTAGACTTTGAACCTCGGTTGGTCCAAACAGATCTAGATGAACAAGTTGAAGAGGTTTGGTGGTTGAGGTAAAAGGTGAGGATTTGAAAGAAGATTTTGTTTGTTTACCACGTACACAAGTAGAACATAAGAAATCACTTGACTCAGAGAAAGAAGGAAGACCTCTAAATAGCTTAGAGGAACTTAGTTTTGTAATTCTATCTTTACTAATATGTCCTAATTTTTTGTGCCAAACAAGAAGTGAAGATGATTTTACAGCAGTAAAACATTTTTAAGTAAATGTGGTATCAAGCATTATGTTAATGACATGGATATTATCTTTTCGTTTTCCACAGAACAGTGTTTTATTATCTGAAACTCTAATGATTTTGCAACAAGAGAGTTCAAAGACAACTTTATTATGCAGTCCACACAACTGAATAATAGATAAAAGATTGTGTTTAAGATTTTCCACCAAAAGCACATTATTAAACATAGGGTTAGGAACCGAACCTATGGACCCTTAACCAAGGATCCGACCTCTTTTGTTATCTCCAAAAGTAACCCTTCCTCCCTTCTTGTATTCAATCTTTGAAAAAAGACGTTCGTCACCTGCCATGTGGTGTGAACATCCAGTGTCAAGATACGATTCATGGTTTAATCTCTGTTGGTCCTGCACAATCACACTTGGTTAGACTTTTAGGAACGCAGATTTTCTTGGGCGCCTTCCTTTTTGACATAAAACTGAAAGTGCAGACTGAACTTGAATGATCATATGTAGGGGTGGAAATGGTTTGGTTTTTGGTTAACCAAAACCGAAACTTAGGTTAATCGAAACCAAAAATGAAGAAAATGACTAACCTAAACCAAATATATTTTGGTTAACTGAAACAGAAACCAAAAATTTTGGTTTGGTTTTGGTTACCCGTAAACTAACCAAAACTCTTATCAACTATAACAAAATATGAATTAGTAATATAAATTCAAAACTTTATAAATAACACCTTTCAAGACTTGAAACTATAGATATATGATCCATCATAAATCCATTACACATAATATAAAAATCCTAATACATACTTGTAAGTTATAATTGGACTAAAATATGCATATACTTACAACTAAATAAGTCAACTTAAATCGAGAATGTTGTGAAACAAAATTACTAGGTTTTACATTTTGGAATTCACACTTTACTAATTACTTTGAAAGATTGAAACCATGAGCATGAAACATAAATCATGAGTTAGACAACTCAAACTATGTAATATTGAAATGAGTTGGTCACTTATATTTGTTGTGTATGAGCCAAAATTGTCAAATTGGTATTATGGTTTTATATTTTGGTTTTGGTTTTGGTTAACCAGAAACCAAACCGAAACCATGACATTTTCCAAACAACTAACCAAAACCAAACCGAAACAAAAATTATTGGTTTTGGTTAACCAAAAACCCTATATTTTGGTTTTGGTTAGGACTGAACCAAAAAACCAAAAACCAATTTCCAGCCCTAATCATATGAATGACAGTAATAACATCTTCTTGTATATTTAACTGTCTTAGGTTTATTATAAGCATGTCGTTTCAAGAAGTAGCTTTCACTTCTGTTATATCCAGGGATGTTAGGTGTAGAGAGAATAGGTAGCTTTGCTAAAAACAACTCATTTTCAAGAACACTAATTTTCCTTTCAAGATTTTCAGCATTGATGACTAAATCTTGAGCAGCATTTTCTGAACACTTATGCAGTTTTGCAGTATCAAGCTTATCATTTAGTTCTGTAATTTTCAACTGGTTTTCTCTATTATCTCTTTTAGCTTGTCTATATTTTTTCTTTAACTCATAGAATTGATCTGATAGATTTATGAAAGCACAAATAATATCTTCCTTTGTCATATTTAAGAAAGTAGAGTCAGTTTCCTCACTCTCAGATGAGCTGTTTCCAAAAGAGTCTTCATCATGCACATGAGCCATATAGGCTTGTTCCTCATCATCTGTTTCTGAGTCACTCCAAGTTACCTTCATTGCTTTGTCACGAGATAAACCTCTGTTTGGGCATTCTGATCAAATGTGGCCTGGTCGTCCACATCTAAAGCAAGTAATAGTGGTATCTTTTTCTTCATTTTTACCTTCTTCTTTGTGAGATTTGTTAGAGCCATATTTTTTTGAACTCTGACCAGTTTTAAATCTTTCCCTATTCCTATTTTGTTTATGTTTCAGGAACTGTTTGAACTTTCTAGTAATAAGAGCAATTTCAGATTCAGATTCAGAACTGTTATTTTCATCACTTGATTCATCCTTATGATTTGCCTTAAGAGCAATGTTTTTCTTATACTTTGACTCTTCACTATAATCTGTTTGTCTTAAAACAAATTCATGAGCAATGATTGATCCTATAAGTTCTTCTAAACTTAAGATTTCCAGATTCTTAGACTCTTCTATAGCAGTTTTCTTTGGCATCCATTCTTTAGTAAGAGATCTGAGTATTTTCATTACTAGCTCTGGTTTAGAAATTACTTTGCCTAGTGACTTCAGATTACTGACTATCAGACTGAGCCTATCATACATTTTCTTTATTGTTTCATCAGGTAACATTCTGAACATTTCATATTCATGTATGAGCAAATTTATTTTTGTATCTTTTACTCTGGATGTGCCTTCATGAGTAGCTTCTAGCATTTTCCATATTTCACTAGTAGTATCACAGCTACTAATCCTATTATATTCATCATGACATAAGGCACAGTAAAAGACATTCATAGCTTTAGCATTGTTTTGTGCTTAAGTTTTTTTATCCTCATCCCAAGTATCATAGTCACCTATTAAGTCTACACCACTTTTATCAACAATTTTCCAAATGCTAAAGTCCATACCTTGGAAGAAAACTCTCATACGATTTTTCCATGCTTGATAGTTTGTTCCACTTCCATCAAACTAGGGAGGTCTGCTGTGAGACATACCTTCAGCTCCTAGTAGTTGTCCTTGTTCTCCTTCCATGGTCCTAAGAGTCTTATCTTCCGGCGATAGTTAATCTGATCGGAAGCCTGCTCTGATACCAATTGAAGGCAGATAGTTAGATTCGTTCAATTGTGAATACTGAAATACACATAATTGATATGAAGGAGTCAAGGATTGAAAGTTTTGCACTTCTAGGGAATGTAAAATCGCAGTAAAGAGTAAGGAGAGAAGAAGGAACGAGACACCGTTTTAACGTGGTTCGACACTAGCAGTAAGCTAGGTTTACATCCACGTCCCGAGGCTATCTCGAGAGAGTCACTAGATTGATACGAGGTCCGAAGCTCAACACCGAGCTTCAATTACACCGCCTGAAGAGCTCAGCCTCCCAGATCTTTAATTCACAAAGAAATCCTCACAGAAACCCTACTATGAGTGACAGAAACCCTTTCACTAAATCGATCTACACCAGACAAATCTATTCACGAAAGTGTCCTATCTTCATTCAACAGAATCTCTTTTATAGAATGTCAGGCTGATCTTCCTTGCTTGAAGTTTACCGTTGTCGAAGAGAAATCTTCTCCTTCATCTTCTCTTTCTGATTTTAAGGGAGTTGTTTTGGGAATTTATCGGATCTGCACTGATAGAGATCTTTCCATACTAACATACAACAAATGGATTAGGTTTAGTCATAGAAAGTATGTAGTAGAGATAACTGATATGCCAATTATTAAAATGTGCAGTTTGGTCATCGAAGAGTTGTGTAAGTGGAATGTCAAACTTCCTAATTCCAACAATCTCCCCCTAAGCTTGATATTGCCAACTTTCTGTTTCCAACTCTCCCCCTTAGTAAAAATTAAATCCCTCTTGTTTTCTTCTTAGTTACGAATTGATAAGTTGGGGATAGTTCGAGAGTTTCCGGATCTGCAATAGCCTAGAGTGGGTGAAGCGTAACCTGATCGAGAAGGAAGGAAGGAAACAATATGGGAAAAAAGCGGCAAGAAAGTATAGGAAGGGTAACCGCCTCAGAGGTAATTTGTTATGGTATAAATTAAATGCGTTGATTTGCCAGTTATAATTGTGTTGACATTTCAAACATCTCCTTGACTTAGTTTACAGAATTATGTATGGAATAACGGGATGGTTATTTTTATTGAATTGAGTGACCTTTTAATACATCCAAAAAAGTTAGAATATTAAACATGACCTAAAACTATTATATTTTGGACCAATGACCCGCTGCCACGTGGCGGCATAACCTATAAACAAGGCAGCTGACCGGGGTACAACCCCTTGGAAGGGGTTGGATTTTGTTCCAACCCTTTCCTAGCCATTGGATCATCTAGTCTAAATTGCCAGGGTTATTTAAGACACTTCATACTTTATTTAATTTTTTTATTTTAATTATTAAATATATGTCCGGTGATCGGCTGCCGGTCTCCGACGAATTTTTTGGCGGCCGGTCACCGTCTCCGGTGACATTTCCAACAACCGACCAAACTCCAACGACTTTTTCGATAAGTACATGTTAACTAGTTAATTTTTTTTCTACTGATAACTTGTTAACATCATTTTTTTACTGTTAACTAGTTAACAATTTTTTTGTTGATAACTAGTTATTTGTACTTATAACTAGTTAATGAATTTTATGATGAATTTTAATAAGAATTTTTTGTTAAAAGGTTATTTAACTAATTTTGTTGTTATTTAACTAGTTGACATCATAATTTCCTTGCTACGTGAAAGCTGATTATTGGTGGAATATCTCTCCTTACAATCCGAGAGAAACAGAATATAACTAGTTTAGGTCTCTCTCTGAATCTAAATTATGAACCCTAGCTAAATTTTTCAAACTCCGAAATAAGAAGAGTTTTTACTGAAGAATGTCGAGATCCCAAAGTATAGGTCGTTTGAGACAAGAATTTAATAGCAGAAAAATATCAAGGCATCAGGAGTTGGTCCGGGCGTACGGGGAACGGCGTAGTGAATGGATGGATGGATGGATGGGCAGAAAGCAATAACGAGGATGCAGAGGAGATTACGAAGGAGAGCAGGAGGAATAGGGTTATATGTGTTGATCACTGTAGTAGTAATAGTAGTAGTATTCTAATTGCTGATGGCGATCTGTTGGTTTCTCAGATACTTACCAGACTACCAGTGAAGTCTCTGATGAGGTTCAAGTGCGTATCCAAAGGTTGGAAATCCATCATCGAGAAAGGTGAACACTTTATCAATTTACACCACACCCATTCTAAATCACGCCCAGGTTTCTTTATTGTGGTTGCCCCCTCTGTATCAAGTAGATTCTGCAATGAAGACGATAACATTAGGAAGGGCTATGATTTGTCTTTCCTTTCAGCTGATTTCCATAGTGGTTGTGATGGAGGAATTATTAATGTTCACAGCGTAAGGAGGATACAGTCGTCTGTTAACTTTCTGGGACCTGTTAGAGGGTTGCTCTGTTTGGTTGACCACTTTGCCGTACGGATATGCAATGTCAGCACAGGAGAGGTAACGCCATGGATCAAGTCAAATGCTGAAAAGATAAATTATTCCTCTTCCATCTTATCTCCAGAAATTTTCTTCACTGCAATATTTTTTCGGGTTTGATCCTTGTTCTGGAAAACATAAAGTATTGTGTTTTTGGTGGAACCTTGAAACAGTTTTGACTCCACATTGCGAGGTCTTGACTGTGGGGGAGGACAATAGGTGGAGAGTAATTGATGCTGTACCTCCATTTTCGAACCTCCTCCTATGGAAACTTGGGTGTTTATGCAGATATTGGCTCTTAGGTTCTAAGTACTGGCTTTTAATGGCATTTGATTTTGGGCCCGAGAAGTTTAGGATGATCCAAATTCCCAAATTTACCCATTTAGTAGAGGAGGAGGAGGCGGATACTGGTCCTTCCTCGTACGAATTGGCCATGTCAAAAATATGAAAAGAAGTAGGAAAATGAAGGTAATTATAACCATGATACGTAGAAGACATCAAACAGTGAAGATGTGGAAATTTCATGATCATAACAAGGAGACTACTGGTAGTGAAAAAGATTGGAGTGAAGTGGTAGATATCAAGCTACCTAGTGATATTACTTCTGATGTCTTTGTTTACTTTCATCCGATATCTGGGAAAGGCCAGCTGATCTTAGAAGCCTATGTTTCATCACCTTTCAAGGAATGTGTTTCTGGCCTACATTTCAAAAGGAATCCTAACTTTGCCCGTTTTTATTTATACAATCTTACAAGCAAGACTTTCAGCAGGTTAAGAATCGACGGAGTTTCCTCTGTTCCGGTAGACTGCATCACTACATTTGCAACCCTGGTAGAAGGTCTTTTCCCCGTTGGGAAGAAACTGCAAGAATAGCCATCTGTTGGTTACTTGTTGTGATTAGTGATTGTTTGTTACATGAATTTCGATAGTTTGAGGATATTTATTACTTTGAAGAATGTTATTGTTAAACTTGGTTTTTCTGCTACTTACAGTTTGGATATTTATTATTTCCAAAGAAACTAATTAATGGGTTTGATCTGTAGAGTCTAGTAGATCATTAAACCCACAAAAATTTGTTACAAGAGAAGAAACACCAAGTATTTCTTTTTTTTTTTTGAGGGTAACACCAAGTATTTCTAGTATAGGGAAACCATTTTTGAGTTTTCGGAATCAAGATATTTCCTTTTTTGCTCTTATTACGGAATAAACAAAGACAAATTTTCCCTCCTAGTTCAATGTATTGTCAGGAGATTATCAGATAGAAGAATGGTGCACGTGACAAAGAAAACTAAATGTATATATTATTCGCAACTGGAGTATTGTAACTATGAGTTAAATTGTTAATCCAACACTAAATTGTTAATGAAATCGGGATCTACTACCGTTAGGACACCCCTTAGTGTCCTCATATTAGGACATCTCTTAGAACTGGAGCATAGTGGGTGACAAAGGGGAAACTTTATCCCCTATACAAAGTTCATTCTTAACCCTCCTATAACCATTAGATCTAATTTGACTCTTTGACCAATCTAATGGTCTAAATTTGTTAGGGTATTTAGGACTTTACACATATAATTAAATTATTACATTTAATTTAAATACTTAATATTTCTTCTGTATACATGTTCATTAGTTGGGAATTGATCCGCCCAGTTGGACCGGTGGATCAATACTGTGGTTCTTTGGAGGTTTGAGCAGCAATCCTGTCCTCGGGGAGCCTCAGAGCTTCAATGGGTAACACCTTGCAGGGCGGATATGCAAGGAGGTTAGTATATGTGAGATGGTATGTATGTCGGAAATGTGGTAGGAATGGGTTACAGAGAAGTATCGGGCGAGAGCCCTTTGGTGAGGGCGGAACCGATAGCCCTTAGCGTACAGCTTGCAAGCTTGTAGTATCGGGCGTATGGTCCCAATTGTGTGTGTTGTCCTCTTCTGAATGGGGGACATCTTTATTTATAGTTCCGGATGGGTGTGACCCGGTCCACGTGTCATGCTCCAAGTGGACCGCAAAGGGTCACCATCAACAGTATATGGCGGTGGCCGCATTCCTGTCTTGTCAATGGCAGGTAATCCATTATGAAGGCGGTCTAATGTCCGCTCTCGAGGGACGGACCGCCGTAGGGCCCTTGAGGGCGAATACGATCCTAGGGCCCATCAATTGCCCCCGAGTATGGCCCTGAGAGCGCATGGGTCTCACGGCGATTCTGTGGAGCAACTGTCCGAGTCTGTCCGCTTCTGAGGGGTGAAACGATGCGGTATCCTTGAGGGCGGATACGATCTTAGGGGCCCAACAATTGCCACCTAGTATGGTCTCGATATCACAAAGGTCTCGAGGCGATACTATGGACCAACTGCCTGGGTCTGAAAAGCAACTTCGACCTTGTGGCTCCACAGTTGCCCCCCTCCTAGTACGGTCTCGAGAGCGCCTGGGTCTCGGGACGATACTATGGGTCGTCCTGTGAGCACGGGGCAGATACTGATGTAGTGTGCGGGCGGTACTCCTCCCTCTTTGTGGTTTCTTGTCGGTCCCCTGAGTTTGTCAGTCGTCGCCATCGCCAGTGCTCCGACAAGCTTTACGACGGAATCTGAGCAGTCACCGTCGGCGCTATTACCAGCGCCGTCCTTGATTATCCAATCAGGCGGGGCTCTTCTTTTTAGGTGGGATTGCACGCTTGTCCCCCCCCTTTCGTGGGCTTCACTCCTTGATGGGCTATTGGCTATTGGCTGCACGCTTTCACTCCTTGATGGGCTATGGGTCTACTCGCCCATTGGCCAGGGGCCACGTGGCCGACTTATACTTGGCGACGTTTCGTCTACCCACGTCACCAGTATAAATAGAGGCCTTCGCTTCCTTCTTTCAGTACCTTTGCGTTCTATCGACTTCTCAGAGCGTCCGCCCTTTCTTGTTTGCGAACCTCCTTCTTTTAGAGCGCCCGCCCTTTCCTTATTTCCCTTCTTCATCTCGCTTGCTTTCTGATCTTGTCCGCCGTGAGTCTCTGAATATTTACAATGGCATCTGATGCTGAGTCGTCCTCATCCGCCGAAGCAAGTATGTGTTCTTGACTCTCCTGCGTTCAATTTATCCGCCCACTGTGTTTTTTTTTGTTCCTTGTTTGTCTGAGATGTCTTTGAGTGGATCATCGTCTTCCTTGGATTATGACCACCTAAGTGAAATGTTAAGGCGTGGACGGGGGCGTTGATGAACGCTGCAGAGCAGGTTTAGCAAATAACTACCAAGCTTAGAAAGCTAGGGTAGATCGTATTCCACGAGTCTTCTAATGATTGATTACTCAAAGAAGCTGACAATTTACTTAGGTTAAACACTTCGCGCGTGGTGTGAGTTCCACGACTTCTAATTCTAAGAAATGCACGGAAATTAAAAAAAAATGAAAACTGAAAACAGATTGGAAGATTGGTTGATTAAGACAAAGATGACAAACAAGCTTAGACTTTGAATCCCCCTTCGTTCACCAGAGCATTGGCAATCAACAGATCAGCGGATTTCGATTCTCGTTCAATCAATTCTAAGACACCACCATAACTCCTTACCCTTAGGTTTAAGAGTGGCGAACGTTCGCTCTATCCGATCTAGCTACCAAGATTAATTAGCCGCCCGGGTACGGTCGCCTCTCGCAACGGCTTAAGTAACTGGTGGAATTACTAATGATTTATGAGTTACTCTTGCAGTGGATTAACCCTAACTGGTTCCTACGAAAGGCACATTCCAATGAATAGGTTAATTGTTCGATTTGATGTTTTAAAGTAAGGCGAGCGTTCGCTTCTATCCTTAGCTTAACCAGAATCTAATCTAGGTGATCAATCCAGACAAGAAACATAAACAACGAAGAACAAATCAAACATGAAAGAGAAACTGATTGAACTTTGAATCTAATCACCGCCGATCCGTGACCGCTTTAAAGCCCTGGGTCACTTAGGGTTCATCTAGTCTAAGCTCTAAGAGTTTAGCTACTCATGTTTTTCACAAAAGAATCAAAGACAAAGATAGAGTTCATCTTGAACAGAGGAAGAACAGAAAAGGATCTGAAAAACCTAATTAAGACGACTCCGGCAGAACTTCGATCTTCCGGTAAACTGCAGTCCTAGCTCCGAGTCTTCGAGATGAAAGGGATGGCGTCACGATCTCTTCCTGGCTCTTCGAACTCTAAACTCCGCTCTTGAACTCTTGAGAGTTCTGAGAATTTCGGTATTAGTTGGTAATTATGTGATTCTCCTAGGTATATTTTATTTGGGTCGCCGGTTAAGTATTTATACTTAACCCTAATACCGCCAGTTTTTCTCTAGGATTTTTGCCGAAAATGTGGAGGGATTTTCGCCAAAAATTCCTTTCTAAAATGCCTGATCGCCAGTTGAATTCTCCTGTGATTTTCGGACGCCGGGTTCTCGACGAAAACTTGGAGTTTTCGCCGAAAACTCTCTTTGGTTGAGCTCAGTCGATTTGTTCATGGATTTTCACCGAAAACCTTGGGTATTTTCGGCGAAAACTTCAGTGTAAAATGGGGCAGAATTTGGTTCGACTCGATTGGCTCCTTGGATTGATTCCGGTGCGATTCCTCGAGATTCCAAGGCCTTAGACACGTCCTTGGCTACTTATTTGACGGCAAAAAACCTGTGCTAACATAGAAACACTAGAAAACCATCAAATAGACCCGAAATGGGCCAAAGTAACATAAATGGCACGAGATAGGGCAATTGATTGAATATTAGCTATTCTACCCTAAAAACCATGTCTTAAGCAAGGAAATGTCGCTTAAATGAGACTGATAATCACGTCAAATCGAGTGTCATCAGGCGTAGGCGACCGACCGCCCGCCCCCTCGCTTTGACGCGGGGATAAATAGCGTTCCTATGTCCATCCGCCCTTTGGCGTTCATTCCTCCTCCCCTTCTAATTTGTGCTCCTTACTCTTCTGTTGTAGGAGGCTATGATGAGGGGAGGAGAGGCTCGAGGGCGGATGAGTCGTCGGGGAGTCTTCTTCTTCATCTTCGCCGTTACGTCGCCCCAGTCCGCCATTGTTCCCTGAGATATCCCAGGGAGAAGAGTTTGACAATGACGAGGGGTCAGACGCAGCGGATCCCCGTCAAAAAAACAAAGCCGCCGCTATGCCCTATCAGGAAGATGAGGATTTGGTTTTCAACCCCTTCACGGAGTATGACGTTGAGTATGTCTTCTCTGAGGACACCCAAGCGCTGCCCACTCCCTCGGCGAATCAGCTCCGGCGACAGGCCAAGGCGAGGTTCAGCGGAGTGTCCAAGAAAGCTGATGTTCCTCCAAACAACGGCCGGCGGTTCGCCGCGTGGAAAATTGGCTTTACGAAAGAGTCATGGGGCTTCAAGCTCCAGGTAGGCACCGTAGAGAAGTACGGTTTCAAGATCCTATATCTTGGGAGCAGATGTGGGAGGGCGCACCTGCGGACTGCCGAGAGGTGTATGGTCCGGGTACTTCCCCTTCGTGAAGACCAACGCCCTGGCGAGACTACGGAACAAGTGTGATATGCCTCAGCGGTTTGCATACGCCGCCCCTGCTCTGCTCTGCTCCATTGGCAACTGCCCGCCTGGCTGGGTAGGCGTGTGGGTGGAGGCTTTGATGTATGGTCTTTGCTTCCCTCTGGATCAGTGGGAGCTAGATGTGCTGGACCTCCTGGCCGCTTCTCTTGGAGCACTGCAACCTCACGCTTGGGCCATCATGACTGCCTTCAAGCTGTCATGTGTGAAAAGACACGTCATTCCAAGCGCCCGAATATTCTGCCATCTCTACCTTTCCAAGATTGGGCAGAACGACATCACCTTCTCCAAGAGGAGGGCGCACTCGGGGAGCGGGGTGTACGGTGCTATCAAAGTTGACTCTGTGTGGTGGCATAGCTTCTTCTTCATGAAGATTGACGCCCCGGAGGATGTGTTCTAGGCGGAGCACCTTCGACCTAAATGGTCGTATGGGGCAATCGAGAAGTTCAACAGACCCGACCGCCTTCAGGGGAACGATGCCGCCATCGTGGACTAGGTGAACACCTGGAACTACAATCTAAAGAAGCGAGGCCGGAACGCCCTGAAGACCTGGCTAGGTGGCGGTGGTGAGCGGACATTTATCGAGGGTGATGCTCCTGTTGTTGTGCGCCTTTACGTATGTATCCATTTGTGTTGCCATGTGGGTGTTTAATATGTCTGCCTTTGTTTCACTGTTGTTTTGATGCATAGAGCTCTATCTTTACTGCGCTGCCTGAACGCCAAGACGCGGGGTGCGTCCGCTGACACTCAGCCTCTAACCGAAGACCCGGGATCCGACCAGTAACAAAAGGTGAAGGACGCGCGCCAGGCGCGCCTCGAGAAAGAACATGCGGACAAAGAAAGCCAAGAGAAGAAACGGTCCCACCAGACCGCGAGCCCTCCGATTCAAAACTTGGAGCACCCGAAGCACCAAAAATTCACCATGAATAAGGGTTCTGGTAAGAAGAAAGTCGAGGGCGGATCTAGACCCCATGCCTCGTCAAGGGAGTTCAGTACCGCCCATCTCCCAGCCATGCAGCCCACGCTCAGTGGCAATGAGATTCTCACCTGGGCCGCCCTTCAACTTGCGGCCGATTGGGATATCGACCACCCTCGATCCGAGGATGGAGTTCGCCGTCTGGCGATGGAACATATGGCTATTTTAGCCAGGGTAAGGTTTCTTCGTGCTGATATTTAAGTTGTGAACCCATTATTGACTTGTACCGTTCTCAATTTTGTGAACGTTTGTTTTGCCCGCAGCTTCTAGGAACCGCTGGCTCGCTGCTGTCGGCAGATCAGGTGCATAGGGCAGAGCAGCCCCAAGGCGTTGAGGAGATGGAACGAAGCCAGGGCCGCCACGCATTAATGGAAAGCCAAATACTCCAAAGCCAAAAAAGACATGGACGAGGAGGCGGCCCAACTTCTGGTAACTACCTCTTTTGAATTGGATTTGCTCCGTCTTGCGCACGCTAATCAAGCCACTGACCACATGTTGGACTTACAGGCTGAGGAACTGAAACGCTACAAGCTGGAGAACGCCTTGACCCAGGCGGAAGCTGATAAGAAAGCTCTGAGGGAGCAGGTGGCCCTCTTTGAGACCGCCAAGGTAGACATGGCCTAGGATCTAGAGGTCAAGGCAAAAAAATTGGAAACCAAAAACCTCATTTTGAAGGAAACGGATGGCACCCTTCAGGCTCTGAGAGCGGACATGAGAAAAGTCATTGCCGAGAAAACTGCTGAAGAGCTGGGCGACCGGGTGCAGGGCCGATGAACTCCGACGTGGCAACGCCGATTGCTCCTAGGATCAGGAACAGATGTTCTGCTCTGCTTCTCGGAGGTTGATGGCTCAGGAGTTCAAGGATGAATCCGCTGACTCCCAAGTGATTCCTTCGGCCCGGCGGAAGGAGCTGTTGTCCGAGGCTTATTTTGAGGTGAGCCTTCGTCACAAGGAGCTGAAGAAGAAAGCCCGAACGGAGAAGTCCCGGGTGGATAAGGCGGGCTCCTCTGGCGGGGGGCAGTAGAGCGTTCTTTGTTTGTTAGGGATATCCCATTGATGAGCTTCAGAATATCGCTCAATCAAAGAACTACCAAGCTGTGAAGCTAGGGTAGATCGTATTCCACGGGTCTCCTCTACTTCCTTACTCAAATATGTTGGCAATTAAATTCAAGGTTAAACACTTAGTGCGTGGTGTGAGTTCCACGAATTCTATACTAAAATGCAAAGATTAATTGAAATGAAAGTAAGGCGAAGAAAGGTTGATTGAAAGACTAAGACAGACGACAGACAAGCTTAGATTTCGAATCCCCCTTAGATCACCAGAGCAACAGCAATCAACAGATCAGCGATTTCCGATTCTAGTTCCTTCAGTTCTCAGACACCACCGAAACTCCTGACCCTTAGGTTTAAGACTGGAGAACGTTCGCTCTATCCGATCTAGCTACCACGATTAATTAGCCGCCCGGGTACGGTCACCTCTCACAACGACTTAACTAACTGGTGCAAATTCTAACGATTTATGAGTTACTCTTGCAGTGGATTAACCCTAATCGGTTCCTACGAAAGGCACACTCCAATTATAAGGTTAATTGTTCAACTTGATGTTCTAAAGTAAGGCGAGCGTTCGCTTCTATCCTTAGCTTAACAAGAATCTAATCTAGGTGGCCAAACCAGACAAGAAACACAAAGAACAAAGAACAAATCAAACATGAAGAAGAAACTAAATGAATTTTGAATCTAATCACCGCCGATCCGTGACCGCTTTAAAGCCCTGGGTCACTTACGGTTCATCTAATCTAAGCTCTACGAGTTTAGCTACTCATATTCAATACAGAAGAATCGAAGACAGACAAAGAATATATCTCAGGTAGGGAAAACAGAGAAGAACTGCAAAACCTAATTTCGACGACTCATTGTAGCTTCAATCTGCTGGATCTTCAACTCCTAGCACTGGCTCTCCGAGATGGATGGATGGCGTGACGATCCGTTCCTGGCTCTCGAACTCTATCCACTCGTTCTCTCTCTCTCTCAGTCTTGGGATTTTTTCGTCCAGTGTAAATTCTATGTTTTTAATTTAGCCGCTACTTTTGTATTTAAACCTAACCGAGCGACTGCTGATTTTTTGCTTGAATTTTCGCCGAAAATACAAGGGGATTTTTGGCAAAAATATATGTTGAAAAGTCGGCTTGATTCGTCTGTTTCTTCCGGCTGAAATGGCTTAGGGAAGGTTTTCGCCGAAAACTTCTTCTTGATCGGGACAGTGGATTCCTTCTTGCATTTTCGGCGAAAACTCAAGGGTATTTTCACCGAAAATCTGTGTAAATGGAGCAGGAATTCCTTTTGAGTTGAATGACTTTTCTGGTTGATTCGGGTGTGATTCCTCGGGGTTCCAGTGCCTTAGACACGTCCTTGGCTACCGTATTTGATGGTGAACACCTGTGCTAACACGAAAATACTAGAAAACCATCAAATAGACCCAAAATGGGCCAAGGTAACACAAAAGGCATGAGATGGATCGGTTGAGTGAATATTCACTATTCTACCCTAAAAACCGTGTCTTAAGCAATGAAATGTCGCTTAAATGAGGCTGATAATCACGTCAATTCGAGTGTCATCAAAATACCCCACACTTAAGCTTTTGCTTGTCCTCAAGCAAACTGAATAGAAACGCTCATGTTCACAAATGACAAGATCGATTAAATTGGAGCTCAATCAAACACAATGAATTATTAGACAGATAATTCCTAGAACAAGAAACCTAATATGCATACAGATCAGCCAAACAACCTGGTCTCACTAGTAGACTGCACACGACAAGTGATCGTAACCAATTATGCACGAATTTAACATGACCGACCAGACTCCTCACACAGGAAATATATAGAACAATGGGGACTCTCACTCTCGGTGTTTAAGGACGTGTTTTAAGCTCTCAATCATTTTCTGTTACTGAATTCTGTCATAAGTTTGCATTTCAACCACATCTCCACCACTGTGACAACATGAGTAACCAGTCAAGAAGGACTTCCCTGCTAGGACTGTAACGAATTCTACACTACAAGGGTTTATAATGAGATGGATGATGGGAAAGTATGATGATGGCTTTGGTGCGGTGTAGCTTTCGACTAACTTCCCTTGAATCTAATCTGTGGCTTCCTACCATCTAACCAGACACGGGTGGAATGGTGAACGCTCGTCCTATGATACCCTCAAGCAAACTAGCACTTTATTATTTTTCTTATATTTTTTTTTCTTTTCAACTTTTCTTTTGACTTCGTTCTTCCATTTGTAGGGAGAAGAACGTTTATTGAACTTAAACCTTTTTGGCTTTTCTGATTTTCTTCTTTCTCTTTTTCTTTTCAAAACTTGCTTCTTTCCTTCTTTTTCTATTTTTTTTTCTTTTGTGCCAATTCTTTCTTTTAGTTGCTAGAGGGGTTTACACGTCTGGACATAATAGCTAAGACCACCTGTTTAATGGCTATAGGCAGGTTACCACAAACCGACTTCCGGTAGGTCAATCTAGAACTACAACCACAGGGATCAACGGGGAATGAAAGAATGGGAAATGGCTGTAATGTATATCAAACCGAAAGAACAGGCCAAGCTCAAGGGTTTAAACCTAGTTGATTTATCGTTTGGTAGGCTATCTGGCTTAGTAGCTGAATCTAGGTGCCCCTATAATTCTAGAACTCGTGTCATCGTGTGGTCTCGAGTAGATCTCATGCAAATTCTAACTCATTCAAACAAACAGAAAATCACTCAGAAAGAATTGAAATTGCAAGTTACATGTAATGGATCAAAAGCTCACATTTGGTTTGCTAGTCGGATTCGGTCATTTTCATGCAATCAAGGCTACAAACTACAAGTGTGATTTTAAAAATTCTGTTCTGACCAAGCAATTTAGCATCAAAGTAGACACGTTGGTTCTCAAGTTCTAGGTTAAGCAGTCTAAGCATCATTATGAAAGTTTGAACAACAACTTAACATCAAAGATCAAGAACTGAGCCATTCTATGCTAGAGAGACTGGATAGGAATCACGAGGCACACAAAGATATAGGCAATCAAGATCATGCATGGTTTTCTAACATCCTACCCCACACTTAGACTGTTCTGTGTCCTCACAGGACCAAACTAAAGTAGAGAGATACTAAGAACCTGGAGGGTGATGGGCAGTGTAGTGGTTGAGCACGAAGAGTCCGGGGCGGAGCGAAGTAGCTACACAAAATCCTACAGAACACAAACAACAAAAAGATCAAAAGGATACCGGGACAAGTGCCCCGGGTCCACACAGAACAAAATTGGATCGAGATCCGAAAAGAAGAAAGAAAAGAAATGGAAGGATAGAAACAACCTGATCACTGTGCTGAGGGTGGGGGTGGAGGTGGGGTCGGGAAAGGTGAAATGCCAAGCCGCTGCTCCATCTGCTGTCGCCATGCGATATCATCCCTGTGTCTGGCTGACTGGTCGGCCATCAACTGCTGAAGAATGGTCCATCGCTCGTTCTGTGTCTCCTCATGTGCTACCCGGGCCTTCTACCATTGAAGCGAACCAGCCGAGTAGTCAAGCTGCCATTGCTCAATACGCGCCAGCCTCTCATTCATCGCAGCGGAAATTAGCGCCCGCGGCGGTGGGCGTTCAACTGGGTGGGGGATGCGGTGAGGGAGCGATTTGCAATTCTCAAAATCCAATGAAAGGTCGATGCCCCGTGCTATGGCGAGTTCGACACCTATGTAGTCAATCGGGACACGAGGACTATCGGGGCCCCATTTGTCACCGAGCTGGAGATTGTCGATCATAATTGAAATGAAAGGTCCCCGCCCGGAAGCTCAGAAGGAAGCTTCTTGGTGGTAGTGCGCTTGTGAAAGAATCGTGCAAGCCACCATCCGGGATGCAAGTTGGCATCCTCCTCTAAAGCACGGAATAGCACGAGCTCTTCCAGAGAGACATGGTGACGGCCCGTCTTGCTGCAAAAATACAAAGACTGCACCCAAACATAATGTAAGAACTTAAGAATAGGGTGAACAATATCACCTACCATAGGGTTGACGATAGGCTCGATCTCGGTTAGGCCAGCTGCCCACTTCCACACTTCTGGGTAAGGAGCACTCGTGATGGAGTATGTGTCCTTGAAGCCAGCGGATGTTGTATTGAGGTTGACGTGCGGATCCAGCAGGTGGCCGAACTCGAGGATGGACTTCTCGTGGAGAACACCACCGAGGCGAAAGGATACAAATTTCTAATCACGTATGGGCTTCGGAGTGAGGCGCCGGAACGAACTCCAGAACTCTTGAAGGGCGACAAGCGGGTAGGGGAACCATGAGCGGTCAGCACTCGCAAACCGGCTTTATGAAGGGCGATGTCGATGGTGGAGTGCCAAGCCGGATTGTGGTCCTTGAGACTGTCCAAAGAAAGAACTGCTGCCTTAGCCGGAGGAATGTCTTTGATCTTCTGAAAGACCTCTAGGTGGTGGGCTCCAGGGCTGCGATGAAAGGATGTAGGGCCCCAGTGGCGGGTGCAGAAACAGAGGAGATATGAGACACAGGGGTCGGTGCATCCTCGGGGATGATGGCCACAACCGTCGATGTTGGTGCAGCTGGTGCGGGTGGTCGGGAGGGTTGAGTCCGGTTCTGGTGAGCCGAAGATCGCTGCGCTCTATCGGCACTGGTTGTCTTGAATCATTTGGGAGCCCTGGAAAACATAACTTAGGGGAAACCAGTATCAGAAGACAATAATTCTACCCCACACTTAGGTTGACAAGTGGGGGCAAGCAAATAAAATCGAGAGATCACCGAATCTAGACATAGCAGCAAAGAACTGTCATTCAATTAAGCAAGCATGAGGAATGAAATGATTCATTAACACGATCGCATAGACAACAATTCACGAGCCTTAAAAGGTCAAAAAGAAATTGCCAGAACCTAGCCAATTGACACCGAAATAGCAATCATGAAAATCGAGGAAGAACCAAAAAGTCAACCAAAGTCAACCATGCCGAAAACCGAAAGTCAAAAAGCCAAAAGAGTCACAATCAAGGGCTGAACAACTAACCGTGAATACATGACTCGAGAAAATGATTGGAAATCCGAGAAATCGATGAAAAGATTGAAAACTTGTTCGGGCGGAACCTGAGCTAAAGAGCTCCGATTCTAGGGTTGAAGGTTGAAGATGAAAAGGGATAGGCGATGACGGATAATGGTTGGCGGCAGTCAGGCGATCGGGAAGCGGAGCAGCGGCGGCGGCTCGGGCGATCGGCGAACAGAGAGAGAGAGAGGGGCTCGGGCTACAAGTGTTTTCGGATGGGGGGGTTGCGCGAAAACATGAAGTAAAAAGGTTTAAATAGGCAGCGGACAAGGCTCACATTTTCGGCAAAAAGATTAGGGTTTCCGGCAGCTTCGGTGGAGAGAAACAGGAGAAATAGGAAGTTGAAAGCTTGTATTTTCGGCGAAAATATTGATAAATTTTCGCCGAAAACCCACTTGAAAAATGGCCGGCTGTGTTCTGTTTTTTTTAAGAGGGGTTTTAAAACAAAACGACTCGAAACGAAAACAACTGACTCCAGTCGTGGGTTGCCTCCCATGAAGCGCTCTTGTTTAACGTCCGTGAGCCAGACGATACCTGGATTCGTGTCACGACTCCGTCGTGAAGTAGTGCACGTCTATGGAAGAGACATCTAATTCTTGCAGATACTTCTTAAGCCTATGCCCGGTGACTATGAACGGCTCTTGATCATGCAATTTGATTAGGACACTGCCTAAAGATGTCTGCCGCACCACGATATAAGGTCCGGACCAACGGGACTTCAGTTTACCCGGGAAGAGTTTCAACCGAGAGTTATATAAGAGGACTTCATCTCCGGGGTAGAATTGTTTGATCGTTTTTAATTGAGAGTCATGAATTCTCTTTGTTCGCTCTTTTTATAACTTCGTGCTCTCATATGCGTGGAGACGGTGCTCCTCAAGCTCAGCGATCTGGTCGTGGCGGTTATTACCTGCTACTACATAGCTCATATTCAACTCTTTATTAGCCCAGAATGCTTTGTGCTCAAGCTCAACCGGTAAATGGCATGCCTTGCCATAGACCAGCTGATACGGTGAGGTACCGATGGGAGTCTTGAAGGAAGTTCGATAAGCCCATAAGGCATCATTGAGCTTAGATGACCAGTCCTTGCGGGACCGGCCAACTGTCCTATCGAGAATCCGCTTGAGCTCACGGTTCGTCACTTCCACTTGACCATTAGCTTGAGGATGGTAAGCCGTGGACATACGGTGGGTGATGCCAAATCATTTGCACACCCGGTCGAAATGTCCATGGAAATGGGTACCCCTATCGCTTATGATAAAGCGTGGTGAACCAAAACACGTGAAAAGACGGGTAAGGAAATGACCCACCACTCTTGAATCGTTAGTGGGTAAAGCTTCAGCTTCAGCCCACTTAGAGATATAATCAACGGCTACAAGAATGTACTTGTTTCCGTTGGAGGGTGTGAACGGACCCATGAAATCAATTCCCCAAACATCAAAGATTTCAACAGTTAAAGAAACAATTTGGGGCATCTCGTTACAGTTAAAGATGTTACCTGATCGCTGGCACGCATCACAACGACGAGCAAAGACGTCACAATCACTAAAGATTAAAGGCCAATAAAAACCTGTTTCGAGTACCTTTCTCGCAGTGCGGTTGCCTCCGAAGTGTCCTTCATGGCATTTACGCATGATGTCAGCTGCTTCGATGTAAGAAACACATCTCCGGATCATTCCGTGAATGCTGATGCGGTATAAGAAGGGCTCATCCCAGAAGTATGACTTGGCTTCTTTAAAGAGCTTCTTGCGTGCATTGAAATCCTGCTCAGGAGGTACAATGCCGTGAGAGAGATAATTAGCCAGGGTTTCATACCATGGTTCTTCCGAGTCGGCTGCATTACTCAGATCTTGAGCGTGAGGGATTGCCCAGGGCTCGGTAGCTATGCTGTTAACCTGTTCATACGTTTCAACACGCAACAACTCATCAGGGAAAGAATCATTGATAGGAGTAGTAGATTTACCTGTTTGTGATTCCTCCAGTCGGGAAAGATGATCCGCTGCTAAGTTCTTAGCTCCCTTCTTGTCTTTAATTTCTATGTCGAACTCTTGGAGGAGAAGGATCCATCGGATGAGACGTGGCTTCGGGTCCTGCATGGCCAATAGATGGCGCAGGGCAGCGTGATCTGTGTAGACAATGGTATGTGAAAGAACCAAGTACTGTCTGAATTTATCAAAGGAGAAAACGATAGCCATGAGCTCCTTCTCTATAGTGGTGTAGTTCCTCTGAGCATCGTTGAGCGTCTTGCTAGCAAAGTAGATAGGATGAAATCTCTTCTCCTTTCTCTGACCAAGAACCGCGCCAACGGCGAAGTCGCTAGCATCACACATAATCTCGAATGGAAGATTCCAATCTGGTGCTGTAAGGATCGGTGCGGTGGTGAGTTGAGTCTTCAAAGGCTTTAAGACAAGCTTTATCAAACACGAAAGGAACATCTTTCTCAAGAAGCTTCGTCATTGGAAGAGTGATCTTGGAGAAATCTCTGATGAATCTTCGGTAGAACCAGCATGACCGAGGAAACTTCGAACTGTCTTAACTGAGGATGGCGGCGGCAAGCTGGCGGTGGTTTCAAGCTTGGCACGATCGACTTCTATACCGGTCTTAGAGATCCTATGGCCCATAACAATGCCTTCGGTAACCATGAAGTGACATTTCTCCCATTTAAGAGCCAGGTTGGTCTCCTCACAACGAGCTAGCACCTTGTCCAGATTGGCCAGGCACTTTGAAAATGAATCTCCATAGACGGAGAAGTCGTCCATGAATACCTCCACCACATTCTCTACCAGATCTCCAAATATAGCCAGCATGCATCTCTGAAAAGTGGCAGGAGCATTACATAAACCAAAAGGAATGCGACGATAAGCAAACGTACCGAACGGGCAGGTGAAAGTCATCTTCTCTTGGTCATCAAGCTCGATAGGGATCTGGAAATAACCGGACATCCCATCTAAGAAGAAATAGTAGTCATGACCAGCCAATCGTTCAAGCATCTGATCAATGAACGGCAGTGGAAAGTGATCCTTCTTGGTGGCATCATTTAGTAGTCGATAATCGATACAGACTCTCCATCCGGTAACCGTGCGAGTCGGGATGAGCTCACCCTTCGGATTAGGGATGACGGTGATTCCTCCTTTCTTCCGAACGACTTGAGTCAGGCTGACCCAAAGACTGTCGGCAATAGGATATATGATACCGGCGTCCAAAAGCTTAAGGACTTCTTTCTTCACAACTTCCTGCATTAGAGGGTTAAGTCGGCGTTGCGGTTGTCTGACTGGTTTGAACTCTTCATCAACGACTATCCGATGCTTGCAGAAGGTTTTAGAGATGCCTCTAATGTCGGCCAACTGCCAGGCAATAGCTCGGACATGCTTCTTGAGTAGCCCGATTAGTTTCTCTTTCTGCTCGGGAGATAGGTTCGAATTGATGATGACATGCAGCTGGCATTCCTTCCCCAGGAATGCATACTCTAGATGGCCAGGGAGCTCCTTCAAGTCGAGTTCCGGCGGATTCTCATATGAAGTAGTGATCCGACTCGATGCTGGCTCAATATGTGTAGGCGCATGAATGGGTGTGAATGTCGCCTTCTGCTCGTCTAACTCATCCTGCCATAGGCGCTGCTCTGGGTCTTCTAGTGCACTGTCAATTCCTGAAATCAAACACAACTCTAGTGGATCACTAGATAAAGCATTAGTAACGAAGTTGGCCGAGGCCAACTCTAAGGGATCAACGTATAACATTTATCATCTTGAGCAACAGAATATCTCATGCTATCTTTAATGCGGAATGCAACACTCTCTTGTCCTACACTTAGAGTTAACAGGCCTTATTTGCAGTTAATATTTGCGCCAGTAGTAGTTAAGAAAGGTCGACCTAGGATAAGTGTTCTGTCTAATTCACGAGTATCTAGAACAACAAAATCTACAATTATAGTAAACTGACCACAGCAAACAGCTACATCTTCTATTATACCCCTAGGTAGTTTGACAGACCTATCGGCTAACATGAGATGCAAAGTGATCGGTTTTAATTGCCCTAGGTTTAGCTTTTCATATAGATAAACAGGCATAACATTAATAGAAGTGCCAGAATCAGCCAGACTACGATCATTTTTAATACCATTAATGATGCACGGTAATGTAAAAGGACCGGGATCAGAACACTTAGCTGGAGGTGGTGGTGGCTGTCTTATGGGAGATGGCGCACCGAAGAGAGAAGCGCATTCATTAGTGAGCGTGACAGAGTACGCCTCTCCGTTCTTCACTTTCTTCACGAGATCCTTAAAGAACTTCCCAAGCGATGGTATGATCTCCACAGCTTCAGTTACTGGTATTTTGATCTCTGCAGTCTTAAGAATATTGTACCACCTCTTGTACTGAGTATCGTGATCCTTAGCCTTGCTCATTGAAGCTTTTGGGAAGGGGATCCGAGGTATGTATGGCGCCAAGACGGGCTCAGGAGCTGTCTTGGGAGGAGAAGGGGGAGGAGCAAATGCTTCTTCCTCCTCTTCTGTTATATCTTCTATTTCTGGCATATCCATGCCAGCACTGGTATCGGGTATCATGTCAGGTTCTGGAGCCTTTGGATTAGTTGTTTGCTTGCCGCTCCTGGTGGTAATAGCTTGAGCGTGTTCCCTCTTTGCACCGGAGTCTGCCTGAAATGCTGCTGGATTGAGGAGAGGATTGCTGGTAAAAAGTCTTGTCATATTGCTTATAGCATCCTCTATCCTCTGGCTCTGAGCTCTCTGTCCTTGATTGAGTGCGACTTGAGCTTTTAATTGAATGTCGTGGTCGTCGAGTCTGCTCATG
The DNA here is from genome assembly GCA_034768395.1 of Linum lewisii. NCBI lineage: Eukaryota > Viridiplantae > Streptophyta > Magnoliopsida > Malpighiales > Linaceae > Linum > Linum lewisii. Next base: position 25,461,477 of record CM068299.1, on the reverse strand, counting down.
ATCTGATCAAATTTCTTCTCGTAATCTATGTCTCTATGGTAATACGACTTTGCTTGGAACTGTTGCTGTCCTCCAATGAATCCCGGAGGTCTTTGATACGGATCTGCAAACCGTTTGTACTGGTTCTGCGGTACGAGGTTCCTGAAACCGGTGTAGCCTTTTTGATTGTTGGCGAAGCCTTGATCAACGAAGTTTACCTCTTCTGCAGACCAGACTTCTGTTTTACCGAAGTTGAGGTAGCTTCCACCGTTATGAGCGCAGGATCCACACCATCCACAGTCAGCCGAGAAGATGGTAGCTGGCGGGGGATCGAGGGGATACCAGCTGCTTGTAGATGTTTTTGAACTTCTGCTTTGATGTGCTCTGCAACGCTCAACTGACCCTTGGTTCCTTCTCTTTGCCTCTCCCAATTTCTGGATTTCAAAGCACAGCTAGCAAAATGCAGAAGAGCATCTTGAGGAGTGAGGGCGGTGCAGTCTCCGCCTGCTAAAGAGTTGACCCACTTCGCAGATTCTTCGCACATACCTTGGGCAAAGAATTCAGCCAGCTGCCTCTGTTCATACCCATGATGAGGGCAGTTGAAGTGTAGGGATTGGAATTCATTCCAAGTGTCGTACAGGCTTGCATCTTCTCTCTGAGTGAACCTGGAGATGCGGTCTTTATAAGCAATTGTCCTTGCTGGAGGGAAGTATTCCTCAACAAAATCTTGAGCTAATGTCTCCCAGTTAGTTTAGTGGCCTGGTGGTTTGCTTCCAAGCCACTGCTTAGCTGCACCTCTGAGAGAGAACGGAAAAGCTCGGAGACATACAACGTTCTTGTTAAGGTTCCCAGACTTGAAAGTTTCACAGACAGCCAGAAAGTCAGCTATATGTGTGCAGGGATTATCATCTGGCTTTCCTTCGAATTGTACGTCCCTAGAGATCAGTTCTAGGAGAGGAATCTTAATCTCATAGTCAGGATCGTTGTCATTGGAAAGCACGGTAATGGGTGACCGAGCGTTAGATGCGCGCGGCTTACTGTAGTCCGCAACACTCCTAGGAGCAGCCATTGCGGAAGGGGAAGATGGAACGGAAGTGATACGATTCTGTACCTGCTATGATCTGCAAGAGACAAAAACAAACACAACCGGTGTAAAATCGAAGTGTGATGGAAAATGAAAGATGGAAAGGTAGAAGAATAAAAATGCCAACTCTTCTTTCAACGAAATAGAAGAGTCCCCGGCAACGGCACCAATTTGATGAGCTGCAGAATAGCGATCAATCAAATAACTACCAACCTGTGAAGCTAGGGTAGATCGTATTCCACGGGTCTCCTCTACTTCCTTACTCAAATATGTTGGCAATTAAATTCAAGGTTAAACGCTTAGTGCGTGGTGTGAGTTCCACGACTTCTATACTAAAATGCAAAGATTAATTGAAATGAAAGTAAGGCGAAGAAAGGTTAATTGAAAGACTAAGACAGACGACAGACAAGCTTAGATTTCGAATCCCCCTTAGATCACCAGAGCAACAGCAATCAACAGATCAGCGATTTCCGATTCTAGTTCCTTCAGTTCTCAGACACCACCGTAACTCCTGACCCTTAGGTTTAAGACTGGCGAACGTTCGCTCTATCCGATCTAGCTACCACGATTAATTAGCCTCCCGGGTACGGTCGCCTCTCGCAACTACTTAACTAACTTGTGAAAATTCTAACGGTTTATGAGTTACTCTTGCAGTGGATTAATCCTAATCGGTTCCTACGAAAGGCACACTCCAATTATAAGGTTAATTGTTCAACTTGATGTTCTAAAGTAAGGCGAGCGTTTGCTTCTATCCTTAGCTTAACAAGAATCTAATCTAGGTGGCCAAACCAGACAAGAAACACAAAGAACAAAGAACAAATCAAACATGAAGAAGAAACTGAATGAATTTCGAATCTAATCACCGCCGATCCGTTACCGCTTTAAAGCCCTGGGTCACTTAGGGTTCATCTAAGCTACTCATATTCAATACAGAAGAATCGAAGACAGACAAAGAATACATCTCAGGTAGGGAAAACAGAGAAGAACGACAAAACCTAATTTCGACGACTCCTTGCAGCTTCAATCTGCTGGATCTTCAACTCCTAGCACTGGCTCTCTAAGATGGATGGATGGCGTCACGATCCGTTCCTGGCTCTCGAACTCTATCCACTCGTTCTCTCTCTCTCTCAGTCTTGGAATTTTTCGTCCAGTGTAAATTCTATGTTTTTAATTTAGCCGCTGCTTTTGTATTTAAACCTAACCGAGCGACTACTGATTTTTGCTTGAATTTTCACCGAAAATACAAGGGGATTTTCGACGAAAATATCTGTTGAAAAGTCGGCTTGATTCGTCTGTTTCTTCCGCTGAAATGGTTTAGGGTTTTCGGCGAAAACTCCCAAGGTTTTCACCGAAAACTTCTTCTTGATCGGGACAGTGGATTCCTTCTTGCATTTTCGCCGAAAACTCAAGGGTATTTTCGCCAAAAATCTGTGTGTAAATGGAGCAGGAATTCCTTTTGAGTTGAATGACTTTTCTGGTTGATTCGGGTGTGATTCCTCGGGGTTCCAGTGCCTTAGACACGTCCTTGGCTACCGTATTTGATGGCGAACACCTGTGCTAACACGAAAATACTAGAAAACCATCAAATAGACCCGAAATGGGCCAAGGTAACACAAAAGGCATGAGATGGATCGGTTGAGTGAATATTCACTATTCTACCCTAAAAACCGTGTCTTAAGCAATGAAATGTCGCTTAAATGAGGCTGATAATCACGTCAATTCGAGTGTCATAACCCATTGTGACGTCTCCCTTTTTTGTATCCAAACTCATCGAGCCTTGATATTGGCAGTTTGAATAGACAATGTCAATGTTTTTCCGTCGCTTTGCCTGTCTCTTGGTTGTTTCTTTTTTTGTCTGGACGAAGAGGGTTGAACTCGACGAAGAGGCTGGGTTCCGTGTCAGGAACATGGAGTGTTGACATAAGTTGGGTTCCGCGGTGGGGAACCCGAACGGTACCTAAGTTGGATTCCACCTTGGGAATCCGAACTTGGTGAAAGAGTTGGGCTCCACCGTGGGGAGCCCGAACATTGAGGGAGTTTGGTTTCCGTTTTAGGGATCTCAAGTGTTGCCATAAGTTGGGTTCCGCCTTGGGGAACCCGAACGGTACTTAAGTTGGATTCCACCTTGTGAATCCAAACTTTGTACAAGAGTTGGGCTTCGCCGTGGGGAGCCCGAACGTTGAAGGAGTTGATTTCCGCCTTGGGGAAATTCGAACTGGGGAGTTGGATTCCGCCTTGGGGAATCCGAACCTTGCGAAGGGGTTGAGTTTCCCGAAAGGGAGTTAGGAGTCGGACACCAAGTTGGTTTCACCGATGTCTGATAACACATGGTAGCAGTACATATATATAATAGAAGCGGGTGAACTCTCCCCCCCAGCTTTACATAATACGGCCTTACTAGGCCGTTTCAAAAATCCCAAAAAAGATGGAAACATTTGGCTATGCTAAGCTTCTACTTCGCCCTTAGCGTTGTACTTTCTCAGGTGCATGGCGTTCCAAGTCTTGTGTATGGGTTCGCCGGAAGGTGCTCAAGTTTAAAGGTGCTTGGGCCAATCACTTCGCGGACCTTGTATGGTCCTTCCCAATTGGCATTCAGCTTGCCTTGTTGGGGGATTGGCCGAAAAATCTTTCGAACCACCCAGTCACCTTCCTCCAGTTGGTGAGGGCGGAGATGAGCGTTGTACCCCTAGCTAGTTGTGCCTTTTCCGCTACGACGCTGATAGCTGCGTCTTCCCTCCGTTCTTCTATCATGTCTAGATTGTGATGCAGGGTGGAATCGTTGCTTTCCTTGTTGAAATGCTGAATCCTTAGGCTAGGTAGATTGACCTCCACAGGTAGGACTGCTTCAGTTCCATACACCAGCGTGTAGGGGGTTTCGTCCGTAGCCATTTTTTAGGATGTCCTATGCGCCTAGAGGATATTAGGCAATTCATCAACCCATTTTCCCTTTACTACGTTGACTCTTTTCTTCAGACCTTGCAAAATAAGCTTATTGATGGCTTCCGCCTGCCCGTTTGCCTGGGGATATGCTACGGATGCCAAGCGGACCATTATTTTGAACTCTTCACAGAAATCAAGGAACGCCGTGCAATCAAACTGGGTGCCGTGATCGCAAACGAATCCAAGGGGGATGCTGAATAGTGTGATGATGTTCTTCAGCATGAATTTCTGTACCTGGTACGCCGTGATGGAGGCGAGAGCCTCCGCTTCGACCCATTTGGTGAAGTAACCAACCGCGATGATGATGTACTTTCTCTTCCCCACCCGCCTCTGGAAATGGTCCCAGTAAATCCATTCCCCAGAAGGCGAACGGCCAGGGCGAAACTATCGACTGGAGGGCGGTGGAGGGCAGGTGATGCGTGTTAGCGAATAGCTGACACTTTTGACAACGTCTGACCAGTTCTTTAGAATCTCGACGGATCATGGGCCAGTAGTATCCTTGCAATAATACATTCTTTTCGAGGCTTTTGGCGCCTATATGCATCCCACATACGCCTTGGTGGATTTCTCTCAGGGTGAAAGCCGCCTCTTCATCACTTAGGCACCGTAAGTATGGACCTGCCAAGGATTTGCGATACATTTCTCCGTCTAGCAAATGTACCTCGCCGCGCGCCTGCGAACCTTGGTGGCCAGTGCCCGGTCCGCTGGGAGGGTGTCTGTTTCGATGAAAGTTCGTATAGGCGTGTGCCAATCCGCGGGTGGCTCGTCGGGTGAGGTTATTCCCGTCTGGTCATTGATAACCAAGCATTCTCCGTCTTCCCTTTCTTTTTCCACGGTGATCATTCTATCGTCTTCGAAGCTGAGGGCGGTTGCAAGTTTAGAGAGGGCGTGTGCGTTGTCCTCTCTCGCCACTTGATGGATCTCCGTTGTCTCAAAGCTCTTTAGGGCGTCCTTGGCCTGGTCATTGTAAGGGAGCAGGGTTTCCTCCCTGACTTCATATACTCCGCTGAGCTGGTTGACCACAATGGCGGAATCTGAGAAAATTTTGAGGTGTGACACCCCCATGGTTTTGGCCATCTGGAGCCCTCCAATGAGTGCCCCGTACTCCACCGCGTTATTAGTCCGCGACCTACTGAAACGGAGGGCGGTTTCATGCAGAACGCCCTGTGGGTTTTTTCAGGACTATTCGCACTCCTGCCCCATTCTTGCTCGATGCTCCATCAACACAGAGTTCCCAATAATCATCCGGGCGTCCTTCCACTCGGACACATCCTTCGACCACAAAATCTGCTAGGGCCTGAGCTTTGATGGCGGTCCGTGGTTGGAAGTGAACGTCGAATTCACTAAGTTCCACTGCCCACTTGGACATCCGCCCTACGACCCCCATGGATATGAGAGCAGCCTTGAGTGGTAAGTTTGTCACAACGTGAATTGTGTGAGCATGGAAATACGGGCGTAACTTACAGGACGCTATGATAACGGCATAGGCTGATTTTCTCCAACGGCGAGTATCTAGTTTCGGCGTCCACCAACGACTTGCTCATGCAGAAGACAGGGCGTTCCTCTTTGTCTGCCCTTTTCACAAGGACTGAGCTGACTGCTGTAGCCGCGATGGTGACATACAGGTATAGCTCGTCTCCTGGGATCGGGGCTGGCAGTATCGGTGGAGTGGTGAGAAATGACTTTCGTTCCTCAAAAGCCTTGGAGCACTCTTCCGTCCACGAGAATTTGGTCGTCGCTTTTAAAGTGGTGAAAAAGGGGGCCTACCCTTCTGTGGACTTTGGGATGAATCGATTCATTGCTGCCAGTCGCCTTGTCAGTGTTTTCACATCTCTAACGGTTTTGGGGGGGTGGTCTGCATGACGGCCTCTATCTTTTTGGGGTTCGCCTCAATCCCCCGCCTGGTGATTATGAATCCTAGGAACTTTCCAGAGGAAGCACCAAAAACGCACTTCTTTGGGTTTAGGCGCAGCTGGAACGCCCTCAAGGTGTCAAAGGTTTTCTGGAGATCGCTCAAGTGATCCCCTCCCGCCTTGGTCTTAACCAACAGATCATCGACATATGCTTCCATGTGATGACCTAGCTGATCCTGAAAAACTCGATCGATCATCCTCTGGTATGTTGCCCTGACGTTCTTCAGACCGAATGGCATCACATTGTAGCAGTAGTTACCGAAGGGGGTAGAGAATGACATTTTCTCTTGATCCGCCTTTGCTAAAGGAATCTGGTGATATCCCGAGAACATGTCTAGGAAAGACAACGTCTCATGATTCGCTGTGGCGTCCACCAGCTGGTCAGTGTTGGGTAGCGGGTATGGGTCTTTAGGGCAGGCGTCATTAAGGTCGGTGAAGTCTATGCACATCCGCCAGCTGCCGTCTGCCTTTCCCACCATCACTACATTGGACAACCACGCAGGGTACTGGACTTCTCTTATAAACCCTGCCTCAAGTAGCTTCGTGATTTCCTCTTGGACTGCTTGTTTCCTCGTCCAATTCACTGTTTGTTTCTTTTGTGACACGGGCGGGCGTCCGCCCTGACAGCTAGATGGTGTTGCACGATCGCGGGGTCCAGCCCAGGCATATCCTGGGGTTTCCACATGAATAAGTCAGCATATTCTATTAGGAGGGTCGTCGTGCGCTCTCTGTCCGGGATTGGCATGTGAGTGGACAGACGCACTACCTTCTCAGGGTCACTAGGGTGCAGCGGAACTTCCAGATCTGCCTCTGCTGACTCAGGGCGGACATATGCGTCATCCCTAGTGTCCACTGAGAAGCACACCTCTTCTTTCTTGAGAGCCACTCTGTAGCACTTTCGTGCTAGTGGAGTATCTCCCCATGCCACTCCTGTCACTCTTGCGGTAGGGAACTTCACTTGATGGACCGTTGAGGAGACCACCTCGAACACGGCTAGACTGGGCCGCCCCATTATCATATTGTACGCCGTATTGCAACTGGTGACGTAAAATTTGATGTGTTTGGTCTCCTGGTGGTCATCGTCCCCCAAGGTGATAGGTAGGGTGATTACACCTAGTACCGGTACGTCGTTTCCTGCAAAACAAGTCAGCATGATCTTGGAGCGCTTGAGCTGGGCGGGGTCTGGCCCCATCCTGCTGAAAGCATCGGTTGAGAGTATATCCGCCGAGCTACCTTCGTCAACTAGTACTCGTTCTACCAAAGTTTCTTCGATGATGACTCGAATCACCATGGCTTGGGTGCTGAGGCTTCCCCCGCGTAAATCCACCGATGTGAACGTCAATGGCGGTTCTCCATCTGACCGTCTGACCATGGAACATTCGCCGACAACTCTTATGTTCTTGGGCGTATCTTCTTCTCCGCCCAAGATCATGCTGCATGTTTTCTTGTACCGTGGCCTCCCATCCTCCTTCTGGATATCCGGCTTTCCTCCTTTTTATCCGTGATCCTGTCAAAGACACTTGCCTTTTTGGGAGGTGTCTGTCTATCCGCCTTGGGACGGGGTGACTCGGATCTTTCCTTCTCTCTTCGTCGTGGTGATTCTGAGCGTTCCCGTTCCTTCCTTCTTCGGCTACTCAAGATGAATTCCCTGAGGTCTTCGTTCCTTAGGGCTCGCTCGATTTCATTGCGAAGTTCGCGGCAGTCCTCAGTGTCGTGCCCTCTTTGCCCGTGAAATTCACAGTATTCGTTGGGGTTTCCCCTTTTTACTGCTGCTTTGGGTAAAAGGGTCGGCCACCGTAGCCCTCCCTTCTTCTCTTGGAGAACATACATGAGTCTCCGCCTAGATTCTGGCAAAGGCGTGAATCTTTCCTCTGATCTTCCCTCCCCACGAGGGCGGTTATCTCTTCTTTCGTCAGGGCGTTTCTCCCTGCGTCCTTGGTACCCTTTGTCTCTGTTTTGATCATTTGGGCGCCCGTACCCTCCTTGTATCATGGCGACATTTTCTTCTACCTCGGCGCATTGGAGGATGCATGTCTCCAACTCAGTATGGGTTTTTGGTTTCCTCCGGACTAACTCCTTGACTAGCTCGGTACTGAGCGTGGTGGTCTGAATGTGATGAAGTACAATGTCTAGCGCGAGGTTGGGCACCGCTGCGACCACCTTGGCCCACTTTTTGTAGTATTGCTTGAGGGTTTCTGACCGGTTCTGTTTCAAACTCCAGAAAGCGGATAAGTTACGCCCTGCTTCCTTTTGGTTTGAGAACTTGTGGAGAAAGAGTTGGCAGAAGTCTTCCCAGCTTTTTATAATTCCTTCCGCCAACCCTCCATACCATGTCAGCGCGGCTCCGGCCAAGGTACCAGGGAACGTGCGGCAGTAGGTGGCGTCCGGTGCCGTGAACATCTACATGGCGATGGTGAACGTCAGTAGATGTTGGTTGGGATCACCAGTACCGTCATATGCTTTGATCGCGGGCGGTACAAATCCTTGTGGGGGGGAACGCTGAGGAGGCTTTTGTCGAGGGGCTGCGAGCTGTTTAGGGCCTGACTAGTGGCATGGGAGGAACAGTCGGTACATTTCGTCCGAGTCCGCCATACCGGGAGCTAGTCCGCCGGATGATCCTTCTAAGTGACTTCCGGGTGCCGCCTTGGCCACCAGAAATTTCATCATTGCCGCCATCTCGGCGTTCTGTCATTGTAGATCGGCTACCTGTGTCGCGAGGTCCCCCGCAGTAGGGGAGCAACGGGTCCGGGGATCTGGGTTTCTCTGGTTACGCCCCCCGATGGTGGGGGGACGTAAGATGACTCTCCGACTGCCCCCAGCCCAAGAGGGCGGCTTGAGAGGGCGGTTTGTGCACCTATTCCCGTGGGAGTGGCCTCATGAAGGCGTGGATCTCGGGGGATACCCGCCGGGACGACTTGTTTGGCCGGGGTGACGGGCGTTCCCGAGTGGCTACCGCTCGTGGGGTTTTCCTCCAAATTCTGCATGCTGTTTGTCTTTATGGAATCAGACGTTTATCGTCCCCCTATCTGGCTCGCCAATTGATCCGCCCAGTTGGACCGGTGGATCAATACTGTGGTTCTTTGGAGGTTTGAGCAGCAATCCTGTCCTCGGGAAGCCTCAGAGCTTCAATGGGTAACACCTTGCAGGGCGGATATGCAATGAGGTTAGTATATGTGAGATGGTATGTATGTCGGAAATGTGGTAGGAATGGGTTACAGAGAAGTACCGGGCGAGAGCCCTTTGGTTAGGGCGGAACCGATAGCCCTTAGCGTACAGCGTGCAAGCTTGTAGTATCTGGTGTATGGTCCCAGGTGTGTGTGTTGTCCTCTTCTGAATGGGGGACCTCTTTATTTATAGGTCCGGATGGGTGTGACCCGGTCCACATGCCATGCTCCAAGTGGACCATATGGGGTCACCATCAACAGTATATATCGGTGGGCGCATTCCTGTCTTGTCAATGGCAGGTAATCCATTCTAATGGCGGTCTAATGTCCACTCTCGAGGGATGGACCGCCGTAGGGCCCTTGAGGGCGGATACGATCCTAGGGCCCAGCAGGAATTTATTTTCTGCAACAAGTTCCACTGTAAGTCCGTGCAGCTCCAGGGCAAATTTTAATTTAGTGTTTAAGTTTCTTTCATTTACAGTTTGTCACCTCTTATCATTAGTCCTTCAATATTTGGATTTTGCATTTTGATATTGGACGTTTTAGTGTATAACATTTTGATTTTTTTGTACTAAATTTTTAGTTTAAGAAAATTTTCGTAGTTGACCCCTACTTTTTTTTAGCTTAAGATAAATCCTTAAATTTACCAATCTAATGGTCTAAAATTGTTAAGAGTATTTAGGACTTTACACATAATTTAATTATTATATTTAATTTAAATACTTATTATTTTTCTGGTGACTGGCGGCGACCGGCCACCGTCTCTGACGAATTTTCCATCGACCAACCACCGTCTCTGGTGGCTTTTCCGGTGAGACTACAACGAATTTTTCGACGACCGACCAAACTCCGTCAACTTTTTCGGCGAGACCCAGTTAACTGGTTAACCTGATTTTTTGCTGATAATAGTTAACAGGTTATAACCAGATAACTAGTTATCTGAAATCTGAATTAGTTCACGGGTTATTTTACTGATAACTAGTGAACGAATTTTCATGACCAATTTTTAACAAGAATTTTTGTTAACATGATATCTAACTAGTTATGTTGTTTTTACTTAATTAACTAGTTAACATCATGATTAAGATAACTAGTTAACAACATGATTAAGATAAATAATTAACAATTTTTAAAGATGATAACTAGTTATCAAAATTAGTTAACTAGTTAACTAATTAACAAGTTATTTAATTAGTTATGTTATTTTTAACTATCTAACTAGTTAACTTGTTATCAAAATTAGTTAAATAATTAACACAGTGATCATATAACTAGTTAACGAGATATAGCCGATAACTAGTCATGTTGTTATATTGGTTAACTAGTTATGATAATCAGTTAACATTTTTTAAGATGATAACTAATTATCAAAATTACTTAATAGGTTATCAAGTTAACTAGTTAACATCATCACCATATGACTTGTTAACAGGGTTATTTAGTTTGATAACTAGTTAACATATTTTTTAAGATGATAACTAGTTAGCAATATTAGTTAACTAGTTTTTAAAATTAGTTATAAAATTGAGTTAACTAGTTAACCTGATTTTTACTAATAACTAGTTCAGTTAACTAGTTATAAGCAGATAACTAGTTCATTATAACTAGTTAACTGAACTAGTTAACATGTTATTTTGCTGATAACTAGTTAACTGATTACCATGATTAGTTAACTGAATTTTTTATTAACATGTTATCTTACTATGCTGTTTTTAATTTTGATAACTAGTTAACTATTTATCAAGTTGTTAACTAGTTATCTAATCGAGTTATCAAGTTGTTAACCAGTTATCGTAACCAGTTAACTGAATTTTTTGTTAAAAGGTTATCTAACTAGTTATGTTATTTTTAACTAGTTAACTAGTTAACCTCATGATTTATTGACTTAACTAGTTAACCATTCGAGTTCACTAGTTACCAAGTTGTTAACTAGTTATCTGATCTAGTTAACTAGTTAACCAATTGAGTTAACTAGTTAATCAATCAAGTTAACTTAACTAGTTATCTAATTGAGTTAACTAGTTATCAAGTTGTTAACTAGTTAACCAATCTAGTTAACTAGTTACCAAGTTGTTAACTAATTATCCAATTGAGTTAACTAGTTAACCAATCGAATTAATTAGTTAATCAATTGAGTTAACTAGATATCTAATCGAGTTAACTAGTTATCAAGTGATTAACTAGTTAACCTATCAAAATTGAGTCATAAGTAAATGAAGATGAATCAAGCACCAGGAAGTGTTATTCTGTCATCTTGCAACTTAGAAGAACAATGAAATATTTGACAGCAAACATTTGAAATTGGAATTAGATCTTTCAGAACACAACAAAAGGTTGAGGTTTATACAACTCCAAAATGACAAGTAGAAATACCAATAATGCAACAAGATCCACCAAGAAAGAACCCTGAAACATAAACCGACTCGAACTTAGTATTCCTCAATCAACACATTGAATTTTCCTTTGATGAATGATGATGGAACTGATAATTCAACCTTCCTCAGTATGCTATTGCTCCTTCTGCACTAACAATGTTAGGTAAGGTTGTCTCTCCTGAGAAACAAAGTAGATCTCCCATCCACTAAGCTCAATCTTCACCAACCTCTTACACCTTTGAGCTAGAAGTCGAACCACCACTCAAAACCAATAAACAGTAAATACCACCCAAGTTTCAGTCAATTTTTAATTTCTGCAAATTGAAACAAACTAAGATTGGGAACAAAGATCGGAACTCGTATTAGACCATTTGAATAGCGGCGGCTGCGGTAGCAGGATTTCAGTTCCAGCCGTAAGAGTGTTTGTCGTCAGAGAGGAATCAAAGATGGGTGCATATATCCGATGACGATTTGCCTCGGATGTGGCTTCTGGACGGGGAATCAAAGATGAGTATCTGCCTCCAGCGTGGCGTCTGGGCGCAGAATCGATTAGGTTGGAACAGCCGTGGTAGAGCAAGGCTTTACGAGCCTCTGAAATAGATGAAGAACTCTCTCATCATTCTCTGACTTTGGTTTCAATCAACGCCTCAATCGAGCTGTATTTCTTTACCGTTTCACTCGTCAGAGATCAAAGGTTGATGGCGCTGACTCTGGTTCTCTAATTTTCCCTTGATGGTTCCGATGAAGAGTCTCATCGAGGAGGGTAGCACAGGGTAGAGAGCTTATGAATTCGATTGACTTATGGATCGAGAAGAGAGATGTTGCTGACTGGGGAGGTGGATGAAGCAATCGATGAAAGGGAGGTTGTTCCGGTGAGCTCGGTGGAAGGTCATTATGGAGGAGGATCGGTCGGTGAGCTCCGATACCTGTAGTGGGGAAGATTTGGAGGCGGCTGCTGGGGAAGTGGTTAGGGTTTTCTTATTTTTTTCAAAATACCAAACTTACCCCTCTGAATTTAGGTTTGGAACTGTTCCAAACTTGAAAGTTTGGACGCAGATCTGAAGCCACGGTGGATGGTACTAGTATTAAAGAATGTTAATTTTTTTTTACCCAAATCTGATTTTACCCCACTAACCTAGGTAACTTTCAAACTGCCTCCCCAACTCCCTCTGAAGCACGACATTCAACCTCCTCCAAGACGGCGCCGATGATAAAATCGTTCCGCTCTCTTGAAGCTTCGGCGTGCTCCCTCCATCACCATCAAGCAGTCGCCACTGAACCTTTTAAGGGGTTAGAACTTTGCCTTCAATCAACACCAACGTTCGAACTCCTTCGAGGGACCAGGATCTGTTGGCGGCGCCGGTGGTAATCGACGATTCCCCCATCCGCCGGTAAGCCAAGCTTCTCTTCCTTTTTTGTTTTCTCCCTTGCATGTCAGTTAAGCCGGATTACAACCTCTATCTCTGATATCTCCGATTAAATAACAGCCACAACCAAGCTCTGATTCAATCACCAAAGAAGAAACTCAAGTAGATACTAAAAATTCTGATTACATAGCTCTTCTCTTACTTTCGGTGTTGCAATCCAGGTCAGTCACCGTTTGTTTTCAATGATTGTGGTGGTTTTGTGTTTGATGATGGATTGTGATGCCCAAATATCATGAATCAATACATGTAGCTATACAGTACTTGTATGCTCGTAGTACTAGTATGTTTGATTACGATTTCCAAAGATATGGGTTGGCTCAAAATTTTCCAGATTTTTCAGTGTGAAATTGAAATTCAATGGAGAAGTACGTTAATGGGCAGCAGTTCAATGTGTGTTCTGTCTCTTTGTCATTTTTTTGGTACAAATCGTGCGGCTCATTAGTGGTAGCTGGTGCAACTTGTCCTTTATCTCCATACCTTTTGTCCTCTTCGTTAGTTTAACGTTTTGCTCATAAGGAGAGGGACAGAATATCTTGTTTGAGCATAGTGGATGAATTTCTGTTATGAATTAGTGTTCATGTGGCTGTTATGTTGTTTGGGATTGTGGTTATATATAATTTTATTTGAATTTGGATGTTCATGGAGGTATAATCTTTTGACTTGTTAATGGTGTACATAGTGAATTTGAATGCTAAATGATCATGAATCTATACTTGGATATATACAATACTTGTATGCCGAAAGTACTAGTATGTTTTTTTTTACTAATATCAATTAATCCAGTTCTATGATGTGGGGAATGTTCCGAATATTTAAGCCAGTGCATTACTAGTTTAAGAATATGCTTCTATTATGAATAATTTTTCATCTATTCTTCTCAACTCTTATCTTTCTTTCACTTTATTGGCTGTTCGAACTGTTCTTCTAAGCTCGATCTTTGTTTCATCTCAGTTCTTTTGCTCAGTGTTTGTAGTTGGAAACTAAGTTAAACTACTTGAACCTTGTGGTTTGTTAACATCACCAATCATGCTTCTTTATTGCAATTTAAACCTGTAGAGTTGTAGGTCAGCAGTACTAGTATGTTTCAGATGAAGTTCATGAATTCCTTGTTTCTCGTGGATATGTAGAATTACTTGTTTACCTGTTCATTATATATGTAGTTTATTTATTGGATTCTTGTTCACTACAACAAAAAGGCCATTTAACGGCGCTAGGTTTGCAGCGGCCACTATTTGGCCGCTGTTAAATAAATTTAACAGCGGTAATTTAACAGCGGTAATTTAACAGCGGCTAAGTGGCCGCTGTTAAATTGGAAAGTTTAACAGCGGTAATAAAATTTAACAGCGGCTATGTGGCCGCTGTTAAATTGAAGCAATCTGATTGGCTGATTTTATCTCACACGGATCGTCATTTCAATGGAACCCTAAATTTAACAGCGGCTAACTGGCCGCTGTTAAAATGGAACCCTAAATATTCTCTTCCTTCTTCTTCTTTCCACCACTCTTCCTTCTTTTTCTTCCGCCGATCTTCATCTTCTTCTTCTCTGACGATCTTCCATCCGTCTCCTTGCTCATCCCTAAACACCTCTTCTCTTCTTCCTCATCTTCTATCATCACACGTCCGCTGTCTCCTCCCACATGGAACAACCCCGCTAATGCTCAACGGCGACGCTGATTCTAGCGAAGAAAGGCGACGGTGGAGAGGCAACAGACGCGATCTTGGACAACAAGGTGCGAGAGGTCGTTTTGGAAGGCGGGAGGTTGAAGAAACATTTAAGGGGCGGGAAAGGGAAGCCACATTACAAGGCGGTGGAGATGGTTCCAGCGGAGGGGGCACTCCGATGGGAGAAGTGGTGGTGGTGGTGGGAGAAGACGGGCATGGTTTGTAAGGAAGTGAAGGTTGGTCCAGCAATGAAGTTTAGGTGGAACCGGCGGAGGACGGCAGACTTAGAGTAGCCGGGTTGTTCCACGAGGATGCTGGGTGCCGCCGGAGTTCTGGCTAGGTTGGAGCTCCGGCTAAATTTTTTTCCAGAAGAAATAATTTAATAGCGGCCACGGCCGCTGTTAACTGCACAGTTTCTTGTAGTGGTTTGTTTCTCCAATTTCTTATTTCTTTCACATGCATCAACGTGCGTCTGCATAATACTTGTAGGGTCACAAGACTAGTATGCGGCAGTGTTTGGTGTTCATAGGGATTTTGTATTGGTTTTATGCCTTCTATTCTTTTCTGCATCAGTACTAGTAGCTGTGTTCTACTAGTAGCTGTCATGAACTAGTATGTGATGCATTATGGATTCAGTATTAGTATAATGGCAGTACTTGTTTATTATTTAATTATATTGTTCACTGAATTATGATGTTGTGATTTAGTTTTACAGTGTTTTTTTTGGGGGGGGGTGATTTTTAACTACTATTGGACAATGGAGGAGCAGCAAGCAAACAATAGGTAATATGGTAGTTATGATTGATGTTATTGAGTTTGACACTTGTTGTACATTCTACTCCCAAATCTAATAGCCGATTGACTTGATAATTCTGACTACAGGGCTGACGGGACAATCATGTATAGGTGTAGCCCCAATAGAATCACTGAGCTGGTTTCGAGGAGTTCTGCGGAGAAAATTGCCAGAATCACTGAATTGGGGTTTGGAGGCACCACAAAAATTGGCATTACGCAGTTGCCAATTGAGATGAGGAAGTGGGTTTTGGCCATATACGACGTGAGTTCTCAGACATTCAGAGTTGGGCCAGAGATGTCACTGAAGCTAACTGAAGAAGATGTGCATAACGTGTATGATCTGCTGAGGGGTGCAACAGCGATAAATCTTGATAAGACATCGAGGCACGACATGGATTCCATGGTGAGGGAGTGCAGACTTACATATGCCAAGGCTACCAAGAAAGAGAGGGTGGAGCTGAAAGAGTTGAAGGATCGCATGGACACAGAGGAGGACTTGGAGAAGTGGTGTTAGATGTATGTGTTGTACCTAATTGGCACTATAATCTGCCCAACAGCATATCAACAAGCGAGCATGAAGTACGCTGGCATGCTTAGGAGCGATTCATTGGGGGAATTGATCGATTACAACTGGTGTGGAGACGTTTTGAAGCATATGCATGATGGACTTGTTGAGGCTCAAACCAAAAAAATCCCTCAATGTTGATCTCCTCCTAACTATAGTTAGTATAACTTTACCTTGTCCTTTTCTATTACGTTGAATAAAGTTGTCTTTAGTAAATGCACTGCATACTAGTACCTAATATGTACTATGAATTGTAAGCAATTGTTGTTTGGTCAGATATGCATGTGTGAAAAGTTTGGTAGCATAGCTAGTAGGCCTACACAAATTATACCATTGTGCGGTGAAAGAGTGGAAGGCGATAGAAGCTAAGACCATAAGTTATACACCTGTAGGGAAGGAGATCGAATTCCCCGCCTTTCGACCTGGTACGAAAGTCGATCTGGCAGGTTCAAATAATGATGACGTAAGTCTCTATGTGTACACTAATAATTTCGGTTGTTATGAATGTTGATATACTGTAGTCGACTTAAATTTGTTTGTAATTCTGGTTTTTGTAGATCGGTCGGTTGAAGAAGTGGTTATTGGAGATTAGGGTTAGCTGCGAGGCAGAACTGTCTTCTTTGAATGAATATGTTCAAGCCAAACAAGTCGCTACTGAAGATACACGGCATACTAGTTCTCCAGAGGTCAGGGGTATTGATATGAATATGGCTGATTCTGTAGTTAAAGAAACTGGTACAATAGTTCAGGATCCAATTACACCATCTGTTGCACAAAGCGTATGTCCCATATCTGGTGTTTTGAAATTTAAATTGTCTGGTTATTGTACTTGTGAACATGGTATAAAATAACTATGTGCCCTATGTTTACAGGTGGCGACGAAGCGTAAAAAAGGAAACTATGTTAGAAGGGCCACTGTAAAGTCGTATAAGAGTGGGGGTGTTCATACGAAACGCAAAGCTCAAGAGGAAGCTGTTACTCCATTGGTCGTAGAGGTTAGTTAAATACATGTTATATAGTTTTGATGCAAAACCGGTACTAGTATTATGTTCGTCTGGTTTCTCTTAGATATCATAATAACAAACTTGGAAATGAGCTTTTTTCAGTACATTCTGCAACCTAGCTTGGTGTTTTGTCAGTATATTTGTGTTTCAATTCCTATACTGATATTCTGTTCTGCTGGTTTTGTTCGTTGTTGGAATAATAAACTTGGTAATTCACTTGTTTAATCCTCTGTTAATGTATTGTGTTTAGGTTTTTGGCATATTTGTGTCTCAAAGCCGATTTCTAGTACTCTATTGTGATGGTTTGTGTTATATATGGTAGTCTTTACAGTGGTATTCTGTTTTGTGTTGGAATTGTAGGATGACTTTGATGATGAACCTCTGGTCAATCAGTTGAAACGAAAGAAGACAACAAGACCTAGAGGTGGTAATTCGGATAGAGACCCTCCTTTTGTGGTCGCATCCAAGAGGATCAGGAAACCATCTGTAGTAGTAGTAATTAGTCCATACATAGCAGAGCAGAAGAGGAAGGGAGGAGAACGTGCATTTGAAGTTCGTTCATCTGCAACTGTCGTCCTTCCCCTTGAAGATGATCTTACCGAGGAGATTGAAATTCAGCTAAATGCATAGAAGGAGTATTTCTTGAAGGAAAAATATGCAGAGTAAGCTTTTTGGATTGGTATTTTAGTTTTTGCTTAATTTTCAATCATATGGATTATGAGAAGTGTATCAACGTTTTGCAGTGATAAATTGGTGGTGGATTATGGGAAGCTTGAATTTCAGCTCAAAAGGTTCCAACTCACAGAGTTTCTGAAATGTGCTAGAGTGTGCAGCAACCTGATCGACTGTTATGGTTACTATCTTAACCGGATGGAGGCTGAAAGTGGCGACATAAAGAGATGTATCGAACTTGATGGCATCCCCGAAGCACGTGTAATCGTCCCTCATGTGCTGGTCCGCCCAAAAAATGTTGGTCGAGTTCTCTGCCTGGTCAACCTCTATCTCGTGCCAAAATCCAAACTCCGTCTTAGTCTTCTCGCGAAGATACTCGGCGATGGCTGTTGCCTCACCATGCAACATGTGTCGTTGCCTACGCCTAGCCAAGTGGTTCCTATGATCGACTTTGGTGCAGCCCACATTCTCCGTCCCACCCATTACGCCACATAATACCTCAAACGATGACATCAGGCTTATGCCGGCATCGACATTCATCTCTATGATCGTTGCAGTGACCGGGGTTACTTCCCTATTCGACTTCATGTAGTGGCTGTCCTCCTTAGGGTTCATTTCATGGTTGTGATCGTCAACCCACTGTGTGATGCGGTATACTCCTCTGATATCGTCGAGGTGGAAGACGATGATCGACTTGCATCCAATTCTCGACTCAGGTTTTTTCCTAGTTGGCTGTGTCCTCGTCACTGGGTCCTTCACGGTTTTACCGACGACCACCTTGGGCTTCAGACCACCACCATCCCTAAACCCGTACCTCGTGCACACATATTGGACGTACTTCAGTCTTCCATGGTTGTTCTTCTTCCTACGAGATTTCTTCCGACTGTCAATCCTATAACTGAACCCGTGGAAGATTGCGTAGTCCTTGTAGAACTGTTCAGTATCCTCATGAGTGGGAAACTCTAGTTTCGCTCACTCCCCCACACCATTAGGACCTATCTCTTTGGCTGCACGGGAAGACACAAAGTATCACACGCCAAATATAACAGTTGAACAATAACAGAGCAACAGTAACAGGTTAACAATAATAGGACAACAATAACAGGGCAGCCATTACAAGGCAATCCCGAAACCCTAAACATTTCATAAGCATAGGATGTCTGTTACATCCAAAATTTACTCCAACTGAACTGCATATATATCAGGGCTTCACCAGGTTATGAACTCTAATGGAACATCAGGTGGTAAATATTAAATGGAGCAATAAATGTACCCAAAATCATGCATGGAATTACATAAATGGAGCAATAAATGAACCATAGCCTCCAATCCGTTGAACCCATAAACCCTAAACACGGACATGAACACACTCCAACGATTGACCAACAGAATCTTGCCATGGCGGACCCACACACCCAAAATCATGCTTTTCGCTTACCAGATCTGTACTCAACATGCACTGGACATTTACTAAGTTTTAATTTGGTCTTTACTACACGGGTGTGAATTGCGCATGATTCCAGGTCACCTTTGCACATGCTTTCACTGTATGTATCCCTCATAAACAAACAAAGAGCATGGCCCTAAAGTTGTGGAATCTAATCTTTTGGGGGCCACCCCAAACCCTAATAGTTTAAGCACAAAGTCATATGGAAGAGGAAGATGGAATATGAAAAGGACTATATGTATGTTTTCACCTTTTCCCTCCACTTCGTCATTGTTATTTCCATCAGGTGCAGGCTCCTCGTTCAAGTCAAACTCACCCCTTGCTTCTTCTACTTCATCTGCTTCGTCTAACTCACAGTAGGCGTTATGCATTCCGTGTTCATCCTCTTCGATTTGAATGGGGTTTTGGGGAGATACACCTCGTAGCCCATCTCTATCATCTCCATAAGAACTACTAAGAAACCCTAATCCTTGTACCGATAGCAAGTCATGGAAGCTCAAGTCTTCCACCCTTTTCATAGTGAAATCGATGATGTCGTCGTCGTTGTTCGAGTCCATGGTTAGGACGCTGGGTTCAGGACCAAAGGAACGAGGTTGGGGAGGGAGAAACAGAAATTATCTTTTTTTTTGATGAATTAGAAGGTTTTATTCATCAAATGGCAATGAAAGAGCTGTACAAAGGAGTTACAATATCTACACTACAAGAGTACTAAGGCTCTAAATAATTGAACTTATACACCTTTCTATTTTATGTCTATGAGCAAATATAGAAATCTCTTGCTTGATTTCCTCAATAAGAATAGCTGATGCCATTTCTCCTCCTTGACGGAAAATTCGTCTACACCTTTCAATCCATACTCTACAGATGGCTATTCTCCACAACAGCTTCTTCGCATTCTGAATTTCACTATCTAGGCTCCACCCCTTCATTCTCATGGCAGATTGCCATATGTCCTGTCCTCTGAAAACTGGGAATAGGCTGTCCAAGACTTCTTTAGTATAACAATAACTCCCAAAAAGATGATCGATACTTTCATCTTCCACTTTGCACAAAGTACAACTGATTTCTACTGCAGGATTCCAATGTTTAACTCTGTCTGTCGTCATTAAGTTTCTGTTCACAATCAACCAAGCCACTACTCCGCTTTTTGGGATGGAATACCCTGACCAAACAGCAGCATGCCAATCAACTTCCACAGAGCTAGGTCTAACAGAATTTCATACCTCTATAGTCTTGAATTTACCCATAAGCTTCCCGTCCCATAAGAAATCTCCATCAGAATCCAATTGGACATGAGGCCTTATAACCTCTCTTATCTTCATCAACCTCTTCCAGTGCCATGAGCCTGCATCAGAATTAAAATCCCACAGGCATACACCTTTGAGGCGATATCTATTAACCCAGGCTACCCATAAGGAGCCTGAACGCATAATCAGCTGCCAAAGGTGCTTAACCACAATTGCCACATTCCAGCTTCTAAAGTCCTTAATACCGACTCCCCCTTCTTTCTTAGGTTTAGCAACCTTATCCCAAGATACCTTCGATTTTCCACCTTCTAGTTTACCCCAGAGGAATTTGTTACTGACAGATTCCACTTCCTTGATGAGCTCTGCTGGAAGAATGAATGAGTTCATCCAATATTGCAGAATTCCTGTAATCACTGAATCTATTAGTTGCAATTTCCCCGCATAGGATAACTTCTTGGATTTCCAATCAGTCACTCTCTTCGTGATTTTATCAAGGAGAGATTTGCACTCATTTCTTCTAAGCTTCCCTTAAGTTAAAGGGACCCCAAGATACCTGAAAGGAAGGTTCCCTTTACTGAATCCTGAAGCATCAACTATATCCTTCTCTTCTTCCACTGTCATACCAGCTATGTAGATTTTGCTTTTCTCCAAGTTAAATCTTAGACCAGATAGCTTGTGGAACTCTTCTAAAATGGAAGTAACTATATTAACTCCTTAACAAGAAGCTTTAGCAAACACAAGCAGATCATCTGCGAAGCTTAATTGTGTTAAGTTGATGCCTTTCCATTAAGGGTGGACAACATACCTTTTATCATCAACTGCTTTTGCAAATAAACTGCTTAGCACCTCCATCGAGAGCACAAAGAGGAAGGGGGAGATGGGATCCCCCTGCCTAAACCCCCTCCTAGCAGGAAAATATCCACTCAACGAGCCATTAACATTTACAGAAATCCTGGAAGCATGTAGACACATTGCAATCCAATTAACAAACTTTTCAGGAATCCTCATAGCTTTCATAACAGCAATGATGAAGCTCCATTCTACAGAATCAAAAGCTTTCTGTAGATCTATTTTAATTGCACATCTTGGAGTAGCTTTAGCCTTGTAAGTACTTAGCAACTCATGAGCTAGCAAGACCCCATCTCTTATATTTCTCCCCTTAATAAATGCAGTTTGGTTCTTACTAACTAGTAAAGGAAGAACAGCAGACAATCTATTAGCCATTACCTTCGAGATCACCTTGTAAATCACTGAGCAGCATGATATTGGCCTGAAATGTCCCATGTCTTCTGCATTTTTCTTCTTAGGGATCAGAGCTAGGTATATCGAATTAGCAAAAGGAGGCATCTTACAATCATCAAAAAAACCCATAACTGCTGCCAACAAGTCATTCTCTATGATATTCCATCTATCTTTGAAAAACAGGGCATTATACCCATCCGGACCAGGAGCTTTTTCATTAGGGATACTGAAAAGAGATCGTTTAACTTCATCCCTAGAGACTGGTATAACCATTTCATCAGCCTGAGGATCTGCTAGCTTTAGGGTAATCAAGGAATCATAGCATTTAGATTGGACTTCTATTTGCTCTCCTAGAAGCTTTTTGTAGAAAGTAACAGCTACCCTTGAGATGTCCTCTTGAGAGTCCACCATTATACCATTCTCATTTTTAACTTATCTAATGGTATTAATAGAATGTCTGGCTTTAACATGGTTAAAGAAGAAAGCTGTGTTCTGGTCCCCAAGTTTAATCCAGTTCACTTTTGCTTTCTGCCTCATCATGCTCTCCTCATCTGACTTAAGTTGCTCATCTCCATTCTACAGACTCTCAAAGCCCCCACATCAGCTGTGGAAGGATTAGAAAAGAGCCTCTCTTTGATTCCCAGCAGCTCCTGCTCCTTAGCTCTTACTCTCATTTGTATATCTGAGTAACATCTTTTGTTAAGATCCTTCAAGGCATACTTCAATCTTCTAAGTTTCTCAAAAATAACATAGAAATCACTGCCCTGAATACTAGAATTCCAAATTCTGTTGACAATCCCTCTATATTCATTATTCTGAATCCAGCAAGAAAAGAATTTAAAGGGTTTCGGTTGAGAGAGACAGACCCTATCATTGTTGATGAAAAGAGCACAATGGTCTGATTCTGTAGAAGCAATGACATTCACTCTACTGTCCGGGAAAATGGTTTGCCAATTAAGGTTAACCAAGACCCTATCCAATCTCCTTGAGACTAAGCAATATGTCCTATTATTAATCCAGGTGAAATGTGGCCCTGCTGCATAATGTTCTATCAGCTCACACTTACTTACACACTCTTTAAAGTCTTCCATACTTTCATATGAAGATGGGACAGGCTCAGCTTTAGACAAATCCAGAAAAGAGTTGAAATCTCCAGCCAATATCCAAGGTCCATCCATTCTAGCTTTAATCAACTGCAACGAAGCATACAGCCGCCTTCTGTACCCAGCTTCTGTTGAACCATATATGAACGTAGCATAGAAAGGGCTAAGGAGCTCCGCTTTCACATGGATATATCGACCATTATTTTCAATTACCTTCAAAGGGACATCATGCTTCCAAAGAAGCCATATCTTTCCTAACTCACCCTCATAGGCAAAATCCACATTCCAAGTAGGGAACCTCTCTTTATATAGAGCCATAGCATTTGACATCTTCACTCTTGGCTCTGAAATAGCTAAGATTTCTATTTTATATTTACTAATGAAAGATAGGACTGCATCATACTTACTTCTCTTATTAAACCCCCGTGTGTTCCAAGTCCAAAATTTTGAGGCAAAACAGCTAGTATTTGTTTTTGTCCAAATCCTCATCTGTATTTGTTTTTGTGCCTTGTTTTTACTCCTAAAACTCGTTGAACAAAATTTTGAGGCATACTTCTTCCTTGTGAAGCACGATCAACAGACTTTAGCACGTTACTAGCTGTTTTGCCTTCCTTATAATCTTGCTCATCTTCTACTGTCCAGGTCCTAACAGCACATTCCACAGTTTCATGTTGCACATCCAACTTATCATTCAAATTGCTAGACTTAGCATCATCCCTTACCAACTCCTCAGAAGTATCAAGGGTAGCAATAGCCTCTAACTCATCAGTATGTCCTTCCTCTACTTCATTGATTTGTTCTTCCTCACAGTCCCTTTTATTAGAGATATGTCCTTCATTATCCGAAATACCTAACACAGCACTCAATGAATCAGATAAAGCCTTTTTAGCCGATTTCTTCTTCTTCTTATTGAATCTCCTCTTAATAGTTCTGCTATTATTAGGTTTGCCGCTTACACCAGCAACAACCTGCTCTTCTGCAGCTTCTACCGTCGGAGTAGCCTGCACCAACACAGCATCATTAATCACCCTATGTTCTGGGGAAAGAGTAATAACATCTGTCCCTGCAGCAGCCTGGGGTTTCTTATGAACAGTCACTCCTGTTTGAGCCCAGACTTTCCTAGTCTCTTTATAATCTCTTGCTATTGCTCTAACAACTTCCATTCTCCAGGGTTCCCCATTTTCTGTCTCAATTTCAATCGAATCTGGACAGGGGATATCCATATCCCGAAGTACACAGACTTTGACATCCAGCCCCTCACGCACAAAGTTCTTCCTTGGTTTCCCCATCAAGCTCGTAAGCCAGCTTATCCCCTCAATGGAAATTGCAGCAGGAGGCACATTCTTAATAGTTATCAATTCCAGAGTACTTTTCTCAGACAGATCCAATGGCTTTATCCCCTTCTCCCATCGCCGTAAGAGCATCCCAGAATTATGAATGTGCCAAGATCTAGATAGAACCCAGTCACATAAACTCACCGAGTTGAACTCAAACGGAAACAAGTGTCTAGGTATTTTGATACAGTCATCAAACCTTCGTATCCCCACAGGCGATTTGCCACTGCCGCGATAACTCTAAGCGGCGGAGGAGTCCCACAAACTGAGCTACCAAAGCTGCCTTCAACCTCTCATAACCCTTCTCCCAGACAGAGCTAGGTAGCTTCAGAATCTCTCCAGTCCGAGCCGATTCTAGTATATCGACGTACTTTAGATCCTTAGCTGGATCAGATACCACCGCTGACCATGATCGCGATGCCTTTGATGACTCGCCTTTGTCAATCATTCTCAAAGAAATCAAGAAACTAAGGAGAAAAACCCTCGTCGGACGCGGAACCGCTAGGCGGTTGTCGCCAATTCAATCGATTCAGAACCCCTTGCCGGAGCGCACCCACAGCAAAACGGCTCAATAAACCTTCAAATCACCCAACCGAATTCGACTAAGCCTGTGAAATCCAAAAACTATCGAAAAGAAAACGAATGCAAAGAGTGCTCAGATACTAGGTATCCTTAGCGAAGAATCACAATCGACGAATCCCGACTGGAGCGCACCCACAGTCGGTTCAACGCCGATCAGATCTTGCTTCGCGTGTATCTCCAATGGAGAAATTATCTTTTGAGTTACCCAAACAACACCTAATATTTTCAATTAGTTTACCCAAAAAATACCTACTAAACCCTAAAGCCATCAACCAATAAAGGTATACAGCTGTCCATTTCCCGCCCAATGAGTACCCCTAAAAATTTTCCGCCTAAACAACCAGCCGAAAACATCCCGCTCAAAATCGGCGTATACGGTCCGACGTATACGGTTTCGTATACGCCCCATTTAATTTAATTAACAGAATTCTTTAATAATTTAAATGATTAAAATATTGCTGACAAGCGGCTGACACGCCTGCCATCCGGGCCCGCGCAACTCTTCTTTCCCCCCAGCCGTTGATGGCATCCGACGGTTGTGAAATATAGTGCCAGCACAAAAAAAAATTTGATAAGAAACACATAGTTGGATTGTGCTTTATATGGACTTAATATGATTTGACACTAGTGAATAGTACAAGAAGCACATAGTTTGATTGCGCTTTATATAGACTTAATAGTTAAAAGGGAGCCAGAAAGAGAAACTAAAAGAAAATGGTCTTAAAATCAAACTTTGATTTGACACTAATGAATAGTACAAGAAGCGCATAGTTGGATTGTGCTTTATATAGACTTAATATGATTTGACACTAGTGAATAGTACAAGACGCACATAGTTTGATTGCGCTTTATATAGACTTAATAATGAAAAGGGAACCGAAAGGAGAAACTAAAAGAAAAAGGACTTAGAATCAAACCTATGATTTGATACTAATGAATGGTATAAGAAACACATAGTTGGATTGTGCTTTATATAGACTTAATAATAATATTCCAAATGTATCATAAGACAAATTGAGGCAAGAATCAAGTTGACCTGAATCTTGCCGTCGGAGGACCCGACGCACAACATTCCGCCGTCTGTGTCGGTTGTTAAACAAGTGACCTTAGTGTTGCCGCTTCCGCTCATTCGTATACACGCAAAGACTCGCTCTTTCAGCCAAACCTTGACCACCCCCACTTTGTCGCCATTATTATGAAGTCGTTGTTCACTGCAATGCATTTCACGCCAAAGCTCGTGGTCAGAGATTCGACCATCGCCTTGCTAGAGAGAGCAAACACTTTCCTCGTTGTTCCGTCTAGGGCTGAACCTACTACGAACAACACCTCATCTTGTATCTTCAGAGAGTTCAGCGATCGCTTGCCTAGTAGCTTTTTGATCCCATAGTAGAATTGAGTTAAGTTGAGTTTTAACAAATCCACTTCCTGACAAAGAAACAATGAAACAATAATGTATTATCGTAGAGAACAAACCATTGCTTCATCTCTAGAATTTCTCATGGTCTAATGAATTAGAGGTACTAAAATTGAATTTTGTTAGCTCCAATATAACAATTTCACGCATAAGTTTAGATAGACATGCACATACTTCAATCCCTTTCAGGAACCGTTCATATGAGAAGTGTGTGTACAACAATATTTTATAAATTAATTATAAACCTCTCTCATAAACTCGAGTTATTGGAATATTGGGATATAATGCAACCATATCTGGATTCTGTAGCAAGAGCAGCCACAGTACAACTTGTCCCCTGACATGGCAAGACATCTCACATTCTGTTCCCAATAACTACCATAAGATGATCTGATCTTCACTAAAATAAATATATAAAATAAACTATGTACCTAAATAAATACCATTCAAAACTATTGACATTTCTAGGTTAAAACGCCCAGGGCCTAGGCGAGATCGCCTACCCCCTTAATTTTTCCGAACCACCCGATTCAAATCTGCCCAACCACCGATTAAATGCCGTGTATAAGGACCCCAGACAATCTCGCCCGGCCATCAGGCGATCTCGCCCTTGGCCTTGGGAGAGACGCGGCTGATTGGGCAAACTCGCCCCACCCCCTTATAAATACCCCATTTCAACCCCCACCACTCCCCCACACCACTCTTTAACTTCCCCTAAGGCAAAGGTAAGTCCCCTTTCTCCCTCTTTTTTTTAAGTACATTGGGGTCGTTTGGATGAGTGAATTGAGAGAGTGAATTGGGTGGATTTGAGAGAATTCATTAAATTCTCTGTTTGGATAGCCCAAATTATGTCCGAGGAATTGGGACCTCGAATATCCTCATGACATTGTAATATCTTTTTTGCGAGAATTCGAATAACCCAACTATTATCAGGGAATTAGAATATCCTCGTGCAATTGACACTAACTGCCCTCACTCGAAACAATTCCGAGCAACTCACAGCCGCCGGATTCTACCTATTCCCAATCGTCTGAAGGTCATCTCCGGCACAGGCTAGTTCACTCCCCTAATCGTAGCCCATGGAATCTTTTGGCACCATCTATTTCTGGGTTTTCGACTTGGAAAGTGCTCGATAGAGTTCACGATTTAGTAGGGTTTAGGTTAGAGAATTAGTTTAGGGTTTTAGATTAGAGAATTAGTTTAGGGTTTTAGGTTAGAGAATTAGTTTAGGGTTTTAGGTTAGAGATTTAGGGTTTAGGGATTTTAGATTAGAGAATTGGTTTTATGTTTTTAGTTAAAGGTTTTTAGAAATTCTGCGTGGTAATTTGTTCACACCGTCGTGTTGATGTTGTAGGATTTTGATTTTTACGCAACTCGCTTTGGAGATTCATTCGCACCGTCATACACGGTACATAGTTCATACATTATTTAGTGCTCTTATCTCATTGTGAACTATGAATATTTGACTAGCTTATTCATATAGGGTGGTTATGGATTATAGGTTGTTTAGTTTTTTATACGACATTGCTAGTGTAGCTAGAGTGTTTATACATGTTGTTTATAAATATCTAGGTAGCCTAATTTGGCTTTGCATGCTGTTGTGAATTTTACTATGGGGTCGTTTGGTATAGGGGAAATCCAGCTGTGTTTCTTGGAAACTCTGTATTCTGAAATATCCTTGTTTGTTTACTGTCTAATGGAGCTGGGATTTTGTATTTCAGATACCCAGAGTTTCTTATTGTCTCCAGAATGTGTATTCTGACAATTTCTACTTTTATCAGAAATTCTGACTTCCCCCAAATAGAATAATGGGACCCACTATCTTCCCCTCCTATTTTCTTTACCAAATATACATACCAAACAAAGTAATTTAACATCCTCCAACTTTTAACAAACACTTTTCCACCATTCTCCTATTTTCATATTTCCCCTAATTCTCAATCCCCTATACCAAACAACCCATATGTTTTTATGTTTAATTTGTAGGTTATTAGGTTAACCTTTAGGTTAGAGAATTAGTTGCATTTTACCTTTAGAAAAATGAACATATTATCGTGTATAATAACCTAACGATTTACTATACAATAGATGTCAAGGTACGGATGGGCAGAACCAATGGTTGATCGGACCCCCGAGGTCGTTAGGCCTCAACCTAGTGATTGTTCTCTACTATGGGGGGGA
Organism: Linum lewisii; assembly: GCA_034768395.1. Taxonomy (NCBI): domain Eukaryota; kingdom Viridiplantae; phylum Streptophyta; class Magnoliopsida; order Malpighiales; family Linaceae; genus Linum; species Linum lewisii. The sequence goes on along the minus strand of CM068299.1, from coordinate 25,433,347 downwards.
GAACAAGCATAGAGCTAGTTTAGTATGGCGTGACCCTCAGGCGTGCAAGGCCCTGAAGTTGCGACAACGTAGCTCTGCTCTCACATTTCATCCACAGTACGAGACATTTTTGAGAGAGTGTGGACTATACTCTATCGTTAGCTTACTCGGTCAGACGCCGTGTAAGGAGCTTGTGACAGCACTGCTTGAGAGGTGGCGTCCGGAGACGAACACGTTTCACCTACTGCAGGGCGAGGTGACCATCACGCTTGAGGACGTGGAGGTGCTGACTGGTCTTCCTACTAGGGGACGTCCGGTCTCTATAGGTTATGATGCTCGTGCTGCGGACGTGATATGTCAGGAGCTGTTGGGTGCCACACCCCCACCCACGAGATTTACTGGGCATCAAGTTAAGATTTCGTGGGTGAAGGAGCAGTTTGACCGTCTACCGGCTGGTGCTCCTGCAGATGTTATTACTTGCTACAACCGAGCGTACACATGGTTTTTACTAGGCGCCGTTCTATTAGCTGACCGGAGCGGAGACTTGATACCGGTCCATCTTCTGCGCCTTATTAGTGAGTCTGCTGTTGCGGGGATGGTACGTGTGCCAATACTTGACCAATATGATCCACGTTAGTCACACTTAGGATTATTCTAACGTATTATATTATTTCCAGGTTGATTCACTGGAGCATGCCACCATGTTGAGTGACTCGAGTGGTGATCCTAGGCTGATGGCCCATGTGCTGCGATCGGGCTTGGCTATCAGTGGCTCGTACGAGCGGCTGCCCAACCGAGGACCACACCGCCCATGTCCAGCCTCACGAGATCAAACGTACCCACCCTACGATGGGTACCCTATCCCTCAGAGAGGACCCGGTGCAGGTTCAGATGTGGTTGACTTTGGGGGCATATCACACAGTGATGTGGGCTTCGCGCCACCACCATACTATTACTTTGACGAGTCTTGGGCCGACCCGCGCACGTACTCATTCGACGACCCGCCATTTCAGCCGACCGCGCCTCAGTACCAGCCTTATGTCCCGAGAGACCCAGGTGCCTCGAGTAGCCAGCAGCGTGGACCCACCAGCCAGACAGTACACGATAGTCAGCCGCCCGGGTCGTAGGCTTTCTCCGACGATAGTGGGTTCGAGGACTGGGTCCAGCACATTGATCCAGGTCACCACGTCACCCAGACACCACCGTATGGTCACATGTTACGTGATCGTAACACTTTGCATCCCCCAGATGCCTACACAGAAGAGCGGCCACAGCGACGATAGAGGGGTTGGAGGCAGTGATTTCTCATTATTGTTTGTACCTTGTTGTTTTTAGTAGACATATTATTTAGTTGATGTAGTATTTGTATCTGCTGGACTATTTGTATCTGATGTACTATTTTTATAGGATGTCCTATTTTTATCGGATGTATTATTACATTATGATGTTCGGTCTTTTGATGTGTACTAGTATGCATTTCGTGGTGCTTGTTTTGCAATGACATTCATTTATTTGGACAAATTGTTTATTGGAAAACAACGTAGCCACATTTAATTATTGCAAGCTTCAAGTAGGAAATTACATAAACACTAGCGGAAACAAACAACAACACCATACCGTCTCTTACGGGGGATGTCTCATGATGAAATTGATAAGCTCTTGTTGTTTTTTGATTTCCTCCCTCAGGCCACGAATGATCATGTCTTTATCCAAAATGACATTTCCCTTCTCCATCTTCAGTTGAGCAAGTTCTTTGTCCTTGGCTAGAATGATACTGTCCTTCTCCCTTTTGATCTTATCCACGGCCTCTCGAACCTCCAATCTTTCGAAATAACCACACCCCATGTTCTAAAAAAATAGAAATGAAATTTGATGGTTAGAGAAAAACCTACGAGATGGCACGGATAATGAAAATCATGGTAGTGTTTATACCTCCCTTTCAAGAGGGCAACCGAAATAGGGTTCGAAATCCTTTAGTCGAACGAATCTTGTTGCCCTCAAATCACACCAGCAATTCACCTCACTTACCTCATACTCGAAAAGGTCTTCCTCCGACTTCTTCATCTTGTACATTATACGATCATAATCCAAAACTACACAACAACAACAATTAGTGCCCAACGTATAATAGATGAGACAAAGAAGGCAAATTTTTTACCTTTATCACGAGCACGACTTCTTTCTCCATGTGTGAACATCATATTCCGGCCGCCTTAATGAGAGTTTTTAGTATTAGGAAGTCGATTTTCAGAAGGGGAGTTATGGTGGTGTGTGTTTGTTTCATGATGAGAGCACGGTTTTATAGTGTTGGAAGGTTCTGCCGCCTTTAAAGGGACAGGCAATGTCACCCATGGCACAGGCGATATCGCCAAAGGGCCAGGCGAGATGGCCTGACTGCTTAGCCAGCTCAGTACGTTAATGTTTGTACCTTGTTTTACAGTTCAACATTTGGAATGATATTTAAACCTATCAATCGCTTATACGCAATGTATGTATTAACCGAAACGATTGGAATCTATGAAATGCAACAAGCACAAATTTATTTCATTGAACGATCCTAGATAAACAGGTTACATAAACATTAATTTATTTCACGCTTGATTACTAGAAGACGCCCCAGCACTGTCCCTACGCCTTGCGCATGTCCTTGCATTATGCCCCGCGCGACCGCATGTCTTGCACTTACTTGGTCGACCCTCCTCACGCCAATCCATCTCGTTTCTGATTTGAGAGTGTCGTGGACGACCCTGTCCACGAAGAAGATGAGGTTGAGGGATCACTGGTAGACCCGTGTGTGGGATCCAATCATTAGGACCCATTATTGGTTGGAAGGAAACGGCATACACTAGCTGGGTCTTGGATACCAGGCAGAAGGGGCTGACGTAGTTTCGCCAGTTCGCACTAGCGAACGTGCAACAAGCTACAACAACCCATTTCCGCCAAAACACGGTAACCACACTATCATAGGTCGCTCACTTGGTCATCTTCAGACGGACATTATTTCCCCCTTCGTAGGATAAGCCGGTCCAATCCTTGATGATACGGTCCCCCTAGAAAACTTGGATCCAGAATTCTCGTGACAAAGTGTGGTCGGCCATTTTAGAATTTTAATACTTTCAGTTTAGTGACTCTAAACCCGAAACTAACAAGGATTTAAAGGCTCGTTAGTTGCCCAAGCACTAGGCGAGATCGCCCAGGCCCTAGGCGAGATCGCCTTAACCTTGGCCATTTTCGGACCCGTGACTCTGAAACTGGTCAGGAATCTGATCAGGGAATCGTTTCAGAGTCACGGGTGGCTTTTACAGGGGCCTGGGCGATCTCACCTAGGCCCTGGGCGTTTTAACCTAGAAATGTCAATAGTTTTGAATGGTATTTATTTAGGTACATAGTTTATTTTATATATTTATTTTAGTGAAAAGAAAAGAAATGTTAAACTTGTCTTGACCCCAGCTGTCTGGATGATATAGCATGCCACTTTGGAGTTAGTAGTCAAGTCATGCATAGGGTTGTTTACGAAAGGAGCGGAGCCGAATTTTACAGTGCTTAACTTTGGCTCGTTATTTTTTAGACGAGTTTGAACTAGAGTTTTTAAGCTTGTGACGAGCTCGAGCCTACTCGAGCATGCCTCATTAACCATATTTGATGAGTCAAACTCGAGTCAAGTCCAACTTCGGTCATTAAAACAACTTGAAGAGTCCAATTTGAAGTTTGTATGATAAAAACATCGAGTCACGCTAAAAAACAAGTTATCCTAGAGTTTACAAAGTTTTTACTTTTCTCATTAAAATGGTTAAAGCTAAACAATATATCATTTTTTGTTTTAATTAGTAAAATTACAAGTACCATATGATTTATTGTATATGACAAACCACATGTTTAATTTTTGAGTCTATAATGAGCCATATAGTGGAGCTAGTATACGAGTTGGCTCTCGAGCTCGAGCCGGCTCGCGAGCCTATCAAATCCAACATGCCCTAGCTCAAGCTCAACTCATTTAAAATTGAGCCTAGTCACAAGTAAACTTTTTTTGAGCCGAACGACGAGCTGATCGCGAGCTGCTTGGTTCGTCAACAACCCTATGCACGGCCTCTCTCGCATCATGCACTTGCACACAATGCATCTCTCAGAATGGCTGCTTATCAGCCTGCCTTTGAGATGAACCATGGACAGAACTTCACCATTCTGGCATGATTCCAACTCAGCCACTTCACTCAAATTCCACAACTCTGACTGTTAAAAATCACAAAGAGGAAAGTCATAATCAGAAAAGATTGCAGTGGACATAGCTAGAGTGGAATCTGAATATCTGATCATCTACAACTTACAACATCAACAAAGGAAGAGTTGATCAATGATTTCAGAGATCTGAGATCATGGGGGAGTACTTCTTCAGCTTCCCCATGTCTTGTATATGCATCTAGCGCATTACCCCAACTCTTGGAGAGAAGCTTCAACAATCAAACAGTGTGCCAGTAATGTCAGAAATAAGCTATTTCTGAGTAAGAAATGTATGGTGGTGTTAGTTTTACCTGGATCAGTAATGAAGCTTTTCAAAGAGAGAGCCGTCATGACCTTCTCTTCCACATTTCCTGACGGGAGGATGTTCACAAACTTGTCGAGCAAGGCTTTGAAGATGGAGCCTTTCTCATGGTTGCATAGAACAAACGCCACCCTTCTCTCCCAACAGCTTGCCGCTTTCTCCTCCTCCTGTACCGCGAAACTCAAATTCATTACGATGATTTGATGTTCTTGATACAAAGATATAAGGAGTAGTGTGTCCAAACTAACTAACTAACCATTGTTTCAGCATAGTCATTATCGAACTTGTTTGTCCTCTCGGCCTTCATCAGATTGTCGTAAGGTTTATCAAAACCTGCCATCTTAAGTAACCATGACCCCATATACGAGCTCCCTGTCGATGTAATTAGGCCTGAGAGAGACACTATTTCATCTAGAGCCGTCATTTGAGAGCTGCTGAAGTCATTCCTCTCAAGTGCTTCAATCAATGGCCTCCACAGCTTCCTCTCTATAAATGCTCATCTTAATTTGGCGGCTCGACCTAGTGGGCAAATAAAGAACGAACACCTTCATTAGTAATGCTCTCATCTTTGTATTCGATACATCCTTTTTTCTGGAGTATACATGGAATCAGTAATACATACTAGGAGATCAAGCTGAAGCAGAAGAGTAGCAATTGCAGGTTGCTGCTCCATTGGTGCCATTTGAAGATATACAAGAAAGGTGGCATTGTGCTGAATTCACCCTCAGAATCTGATTGCAGGAGTTCCTCCTGGACAAAATGAAAAGAAGTATTAGTTCCATTCTAGTTCAAACTACTTAACCAAAGAAAGAGTGGAATAATATAGTATATATACCTGTTTAACCGGACTAGTTCAGACAGGAAATGAATGCACATGGCTTTCACACTGTCATCCCCAGAATGGAACAGTTCAAGAACAGGAGAGAGTTCTATCCTCTTCGCGATCAAGTTCTGGCAGCTTTTATCAGCATTCTTACAACACACGAGTATAGATACCACATAACAGAATCCCTACTCTCCAGCCTTTCCAAACACTTAACCAAAGCTGGAATTCCAATGGAACTAATAACTAACACTCATTGTATTAGTCACCTTACTGTTCACATTAGCAAAACCACCAGCATTCCTATGGCTGCATCTTTTGGATTCATAACCAACTCAACATAATCTGATTGATGAAAGCTGGTAAACCAGGACATCAGCTTCTGATCGGGAAACAAATTAACAAATTAAAAATCTTGGCCCAATATCTTACCAAGTCCATGAGAAGCCATATCTGGGCTGGAGCCTAGCCCACCTTATTCCACTTCAGCAATTTTTCTTCTCTTCTAGAAGATACTACCATAGAGATAATAATTATATTAAAGAAAGTTTTTTTTTGATGAATTTGTGTTATATATATATAAATAAGGGGGAGAACTATACAAAGGTCCTAACCACTAAAACAAATCCCTGCCCAGAAGGGCCCCAAAATACACCCACCAAAAGAGAGGAAACAAAAAACAAGAGCAGCCATTCCCAATGAGTGCTGCACAGAGGAGGCCAATCCAAAGCAAAACCAGAAAAACCGGACCAAACAAACTACCGGGACTGCTCTTCTTAAAACACAGTCCCGCCCCTCCCCAGAAAACCAAAGCCCTGACCAGTCCTATCCAAACCTATCCCAAACATAAACATTTAGCCCGGGTCGAAAATAAAAGTGTTCCAAAGAGTAAGGTCAGCAGCAGTGAACAACCCATCTGAGCCTAACCATCTGCCAATGTTCCACAAAATCCTGCACACCACTTGCCTCTCTGTCTTCTTGATATATGAAAAAATTCGAGCGTTCCATTCCAGCCATACAAACCAAAACACCCCATGGAGGATAACCTTTGAGACGTTTGGAAATGACGAGATGCAGTTCATTCCTTTCCAAGCACCAATCAGATTCCTCGCATCGTCGTTGCGAGGGCCGTACAAGGAAAGTTTTGAACTTAGCTCATCCCAAACAGTCAGAGCAAAGGGGCACTGAAGAAATAAATGGTCGATAGACTCCAAATTCTTTTCGCACATCACACACCAGTTGGCCATAATCATACCTCTCCTTTAGAGGTTGTCCACCGAAGCAATTCTTCCATGCCAAATCAGCCACATGAAGGTTTGAATTTTCGTAGGAACCGACTTAACCCAAATCACCTTCCTTGGAAAGCACTGCAAAGTAGGGTATCGGTCTGCAATCAAAGCTTTCCTCATTGACCTGACGGAGAATGTACCTGAACTTTCCAAAGGCCAAATCACAGAAGACGGGCCGACAGAAATGTAGCAAGCTGGCAGCGAATCTAACAGCTCTACCAGCTGCTGCCACTCCACCAGCGCGCCGCCCCTAAGAGTTGTGCGGAGCGGAATGGACCATCCAACACCTGTATCAGAAGGACAATGAGCAAGAACACAAGAAAAAGAGGATTGCGCAGCAGCCGCAATTCTTGGGAAAGCCTCACCTAACCTCACCCCTCTAACCCAGTAATCCCACCAAAAATCACACAACCCACCCCCCGGATCAAGGTAGCCGTGTTGCCAGAAAGTAGGGCCAAACGTGGTAATCCATCTCCAGATCGAGCAGCCCGCCGACCCCTCCGACCAACTTATCTGCCACTCGGAGCGCCCACTACCACACTTAACCAGCATCAACGATCTCCACCAGGCATTTCTCTCTGTCGCAAATCTCCAACACCATTTGCTCAGAAGGGCGGAATTAAGAACCCTCAGATCCTGAATTCCCAAACCTTCATTCGCAGAGGAGCTTTAACCACTTTTCAAGCCACCCAATGAATTTTGTTACTCTGGAGCTCCCCGGCCCAAAGAAACTTACTCTGAAGGCTTTCTAACTTCTTAATAACCTGCACTGGTGCCTTAAACAGGGACATGAAGTAAATCGGCAAGTCGGAGAGAACGCTCTTAAGAAGAGCAACTCTTCCTCCGAGTGATAGGTATTTGGCTTTCCAACTCTGAACTTTTCTGTCCATGTTAGCCAAAACCGGCTCCCAAATCGCACTAGTGAATGACTTTGACCCAATCGGTAATCCAAGGTAATTCGTTGGGAACTCCGCCAGCTTACATCCAACAATATCCGCAAATCGGCTGCTCTCTAGAACTCTGCCGACAGGGAACAGAAAAGACTTGTGCAAATTAACTTTTAACCCCGTAACTGTCTCAAACAGATCAAGGAAGCCACCACATTCTGTAACTGCTCAACCGAGGCATCGCAGAAGTCCGCGCATCAGATAGCAATCCGTCCCATTACCAAGATAGGGATAAACCCCCCGCTTTGACCCTTTTCAGAATACCAGATAGCACCTCCTACCCATAACAAAAACGGAAGAATCCCCTTGCCGCAATCGACTCTTGAAGATCCCATGCCTCCCCTTGAAGACTGAAAAAGACGCAGTCGTGACACAACACCTAATACGATCGACCCAGCCAACTGGGAACCCCATTCTACCCAAAACTCCAAAGAGGCATTCCCAGTTGACATGGTCATACGCTTTCTCGATATCCAGCTTCAGTACCAACCCCGCCTTTCCACTCCTGCACCGGGCATCAATCACCTCATTCCAACCAAGACTGCGTCCAAGATCTGTCGCTCTCCGACGAAAGCACATTGTTGTGAAGAGATCACCTCAGGCATTAACTCCTTCATCCTAGCCATTAGCAATTTTGAAATGATCTTGTAAATGCTGCCCACAAGACTAATAGGTCGGAGATCTCTGAAGTCACACACGTCATCCTTCTTTGGAATTAGGACTATGAAGGTGCTATTGATACTGTTTGGTAGCGAGACTCTATAAAAAACTCCTTAACCGCTGTACAGACGTCCAATTTAACCATGCTCCAGTTCTTTTTAAAGAAGTCCATTGGGAAACCATCCGGTCCCGGTGCCTTCTGCCCCGCACAGCTTTTCACCACTCCCCAAATTTCCTCGTCTGTGATCCCTTGAAGAAGCGAACTCGTCCGCCCAAGAGCCAGAGACTTTGTGATTGCCAGAGGGGCGAAAGGACGTACGGTCTTAGTTTCCGTGTACAGAGCCTTATAGAAATTAACCGCTGCCTCCGCTATCCTAGGCTGTCCAACTAACTGAACACCATCCACCACCAAACCGTCCAGCTGTTTCTGCCTACGATTGTAGTTTGCGACCTGGTGAAAAAATTTTGTATTCCTATCCCCTTCCTTCAACCACCTTTCCCCTGCTTTCTGTTTCCAGCACACTTCTTCCCATTTCCACAGCCTATCCAGCCGACATTTCACTCCCATTCGCTTTCTTCGATCCTCTTCCGACAGAGTCCCTGATTCCTCCATCCTATCAAGCTCAGAAACCTCCTTCAAGCAATTCTCTAATCTCCTTGTCAATTCTCTTGAAAACATTGACATTCCAAATCTTAAGGCTCCCTTTCAGCTCCTTCAACTTCTTTGCAACTAGGAGCAGACTATCTCTAGCAGTCCTTGGCTGACCCCAACAATCTTGCAAGAAGCTGACAAACTCATCATGCTTAGCCACATACACTCAAACTTCCAGGGTCTAGAAACCCTTGGGACCCCCGTACATTCGACAACAAGAGGGGAGTGATCCGAACACACCCGTGGCAAGGCCCTGAGACTACACCCGAGAAACTGAGCTTCCCAATCCCCTGAAATGAGCACGTGATCAAGCTTGGACAGAGAAGGCTCGGCTTGGAAATTTGACCAAGTGAAGGAGGCCCCGCGAAGAGGCAGGTCGATCAGGCCAAGGTCCTGTATGAAGTCATTAAACCATCCCTTCTCCGTTCTACTCCTACGCCTCCTGGACCTGCTCTTGCGAGCGTACAAGGTTGAAATCACCTACAATTGCAACCGGCAAGTCCCACCACCTCAGCCACTGCTCTCAACTCCTCTAAGAACTCAAATTTACGACCATGGTCACACGGCCCATAAACATTAATCAGTAGCCATTTAAAACCATCAGCCTTATTAGTCAGCACCACAGCCACCACATAACTACCAATCCAATCTGCTTCCAAATTAAACAAAGTATCATCCCAGCAGGAGATGATGCCACCAGGGCCAGAGGCTCCAAACCTTGACTGCCTACCAAACTCCTAATAACTTGATCATTAACATCTTCCAGTTTTGACTCTTGGAAACAAACCACTGCCCGCTAATCCCTAAAACCCGATCTCTAATTCGGAACCGTTTGTCAGCAAAACCAAGACCCCTCACATTCCATACCAACATCCTAAAATTCATCAAGACATGGGATTGAGATAACACACCTGTCTCCTCTTCTTGTGCGCTGCCCATTCGTCAGAGACTCTGGGGTAGCCCCAAGCTTCTTAAGTTCCTCTCCTCCTGGATAGTGGCATCGAGGCTAATTTCCTCCTGCCCACTTCCCTGCTAACCCCCAAAGCTTCCTCAATCCCTTTCTCTACCGACCCTTCAAACTCCAAATTGATGACCTCTGCAACCTTGCGGACTGCCTGGTCAATCCAGTTCTCCCCATCCTCTCTTTGATTTTCTCCTTCTAAAATCCCGCAAGAAACATCGGCAAAATCTGGCAGTCGATTCGCCCCGTCCAGAAAGGAAGAAGAAGGGAGTATCTGATTCGATTGACTACTCACCTCTCTCAGTGGGGGGGAAAGACGCGACTGCTCACTTTGCAAAACAGGCCTCTCGGCCCCTTCCAGGAACAAGTTAACTTTCCAGGGCTTTAGGCCCACCAGTGGGCCATCTCCAAACAGGGCAAATCTAAACTTCTGGTCTCTTAACTCCCCAAGCCCAGCCAACAACTTTACTTCATGCCATAGAGGCCTGTCCATGGCCCAATCTTCCACTGCCAACCTAAAGTCTCCAACCTTAAGTCCATCTGCAGTCAACCTAAAACCTAGGAAATTATGCGCCGCCTCAAAGACTTTTCCAAACCCTTCTCTGTCCCCAAACTCTGAACTCCCTGTCACTACTGACAAACTGTTGTGACCGAGCAAACCAGTCCCATCCAAACTCTGATCACACCTCTCTTGCACTGAGAAATCAATCACGCCAGTCTCCATCACTTGCCTTTCACTTTCGAGGTCCATGCACCCCCAAAGCCCGAGGTTTCGCCGGAAAACTCCGACCACGTTGAGTCCGAGGAGTAACACCGCCCCTCTTTTCTCCGTGGGCCGCCCGGCGGCTGCATCTCCTCCAGTACTCCTTTATCTTTCCTGAAAGCTTCATGAGACTCTCTAGGACCTGGGCGAAACAATGGGAAGCTCACCTCCGGCGTCACACTCACCAGAAATACTTCTCCACCTATCGACACCGGAATGACTTCCGGTAATCCCCCCGCATCTTAACTTTGACAGATCGCACCCCATTGACGAGTCCAAAAATTCACCACACACCTCCCCACACAAATAGCCAACTCTGTGGACCGGAGGTGTAAAGGGATGCCTCTAGCTGTCACCCAAACCACATTAGCTTCCCATGCAACACTTGATCTCCCAGCCATCGATATCCAGGAATCCATCAGAAATCAAAGTTACCAAACTTACACCTGTTCAGAAGAAGAATACGAGTAACCTCTGAGGACGTCGAGCATTCGAGGAACCAGAGTTCATCCCCAAGAGGATAAATTTCAGAGGCCGAAGGTATACCCCAAGATCGTGCCGCCCAGAGTCTGAACTCCGTCCAGTTAATCTTCCCATCCCCCACAAACCGTAGCACCACACCTTTTTCCAGAAAGCTCAACCTATCCTTTACCCCCTCTTCTTTAACCTCTATGCTCACTTTGCCTTCCTTTCTTACCACCACGCAACTTCCCCCATCCGGAAGCCCCTTCCGTCTCACCACATCCGCGAAGGACCTCTCAGAGGACACCAGAGTCCTTTTCCGGATACCCCCCTCTACCCCATGTGCCAAATCAAAAAACACCGTCGACCCTCTTGCTTCGCTGTCCCTTGGAATATCCACAAAGAAAATCTTCCCACCTGCACAGACTTCACTTATCCTAAGGATTTGCTCCCCTTTAACTCTATAGCTTGCCACCACGATTTTCCTCCTGATCGAGACACAAACACAACCCCTCGGTATGAACCAGTTCGAGCGTTTTGCCACCTCAAGAACCCCGATCAACCAGTCTAAGTGCATCCTTTCCAAGAAAAGGAAATGTGCCGTTCCACCAGACGAGGCTTCAAGTTTGAAGTCGGAGCCGAACCGACCACCTGACCTAGAGAAAACTACCGACGTGCCCTTAATCTGAGTCTCACCGCCACCTTGATCCGCCGAACGAAACCCCCCAAAATCTATCCTACCCCGCTCACCGACCCTAAGTTAATTATTCCGTTAGAGTCTGGCTCATCTTGCTTAGCAGTTGCACAACTCAGTCGGTGTTCTCTTTCATTTCTCATCTCTCTATTGTTTCTCTGTACTGTTCGTACGTGTCTGAGGGTTTCTTGAGTCGCAGTTCGTAAGGCAAATTTAATCTTCTGCACGCTTCGGTTCCTGTTGGATTATGGAAATTTGTGATGAACGGTTAGTCATCTTTCTTCTTCTCGCCAGTATTTTGTATTCTCAATTGAAATTGCAAAGATGGGTAACTATCGATTTTGATTAGAAAGCTTCTACTCCGCTGATTTGTGGCTTTTTTCAAAAAATGTGGTCGTATAGTTTGGAATTATTTTCTTGAAAATGTAGGAACCGCATGTGGGTTTCGGATTATCAAGTCGGTGCTTGAGGTTTTTATTATTATTGTGAGATGCCTATATTGTTCGTTGTACATAAACCTTAGCGTTCGACATTTCAGTCAATTGCTTGACTTCAATTATGTAAATTAGGGTTTTAAGAAATTGCCATTTCGAGAAGGAGATTTCAATCCTTTGCCATCTCCTTGTTTTGTCAAATCACGAAAACTTTACGACTGTGATGTGGTTAATGTGGTGTCCTTATCGCCACTCACAGTTTGTTTTCTAATTAGAAGGTTTTAATTCCCTTGTTTGTGTGTTCTTCCCAAGATTACGACCGTAAATTTGAAATTTTGTCTCGTTGGGAATGTCGAAACAATATATTTGCTAGTTTCCATTTAAATTTGTTATCCTCTCGTCAGCAATTTTGTTGTTTAAACTTCAAATTTGATGATGGTAATTTATGGGTTACAAATCCGTGTTCTTTTGCTAACACAAACACCATCAAGAAGTCCGTTTGGTTGCCCCTGGCTTTTTGGTTAAATGTTCCATAGGGTCCTAGGTGGGATCCTTTCCCTCGACTGTTTTTTTTCTGTTGCCTCCATTAATTTTGAAATTTGCTGGTTGGTGAAATGGATACCGTAAGATGGTTAACTATAAATAGACCATGACAATAGTCTTTTCGGTTGCCCTTATGCCCTCTAGACGAGACTTTTGTCTATAAGGTCCTATATGGGAACCATTTCAATCTTTGTTCGAAGTTGGTAGGGATTATCTTCATATTTTGAGGCAGTGGTAATTTGTGGGTTACAAATCCGTGTTCTTTTGCTAACACAAACACCAAGGTTAGGTTTGGTATTTGAAAATTCAAGAAGCCCGTTTGGTTGCCCCCTGCCCTTTTGGTTAAATGTTCCATAGGGTCCTAGGTGGGATCCTTTCCCTCGACTGTTCTTTTCTGTTGCCTCCATTAATTTTGAAATTTGCTGGTTGGTGAAATGGATACCGTAAGATGGTTAACTATAAATAGACCATGACAATAGTCTTTTCGGTTGCCCTTATGCCCTCTAGACGAGACTTTTGTCTATAAGGTCCTATATGGGAACCATTTCAATCTTTGTTCGAAGTTGGTAGGGATTATCTTCATATTTTGAGGCAGTGGTAATTTGTGGGTTACAAATCCGTGTTCTTTTGCTAACACAAACACCAAGGTTAGGTTTGGTATTTGAAAATTCAAGAAGCCCGTTTGGTTGCCCCCTGCCCTTTTGGTTAAATGTTCCATAGGGTCCTAGGTGGGATCCTTTCCCTCCATTAGTTTTGAAATTTGCTTGTTGGTGAAATGGATACCGTAAGATGGTTAACTATAAATAGACAATGACAACAGTCTTTTCGGTTGCCCTTATGCCCTCTAGACGAGACTTTTGTCTATAAGGTCCTATATGGGAACCATTTCAATCTTTGTTCGAAGTTGGTAGGGATTATCTTCATATTTTGAGGCAGTGGTAATTTGTGGGTTACAAATCCGTGTTCTTTTGCTAACACAAACACCAAGGTTAGGTTTGGTATTTGAAAATTCAAGAAGCCCGTTTAGTTGCCCCCTGCCCTTTTGGTTAAATGTTCCATAGGGTCCTAGGTGGGATCCTTTCCCTCGACTGTTTTTTCTGTTGCCTCCATTAATTTTGAAATTTGCTGGTCGGTGAAATGGATACCGTAAGATGGTTAACTATAAATAGACCATGACAACAGTATTTTCGGTTGCCCTTATGCCCTATAGACGAGACTTTTGTCTATAAGGTCCTATATGGGAACCATTTCAATCTTTGTTCGAAGTTGGTCGGGATTATCTTCATATTTTGAGGCAGTTAACAGTCTTATCTCCACATTAAACCAAAGAGATCAGTTTCACGATTCTTGTTCATATAATACAAGTCTCATTGTTCCAGGAGTTTCATCTTATTGAACAGAAGGATAAGTTACCACCAGCTTATAATTAAGACTATGGTGATGTTATATTACGCTAGTCGGGAAATTTTGTTGTTGAGGGTTTCATGAGTTTCAGTTCGTAAGGCGAATTCAATCTTCTGCACTCTTTGGTTCTTGTTTGACCATGAAAATTTGTAATGAATGGTTAGTCATCTTCCTTCTTCTCACTGGTAGTTTGCTTTCTCAATTGAAATTGCAACAATGGGTAACTATAGATTTTGACTAGAAAGCTTATACTCTGTTGATTTGTGGGTTCTTTAAAAAAATTTGGTCGCATAGTTTGGAATGATTTGTTTGGAAATGTATAGGAATCACATTTGGGTTTAGGGTTATCAAGTCGGTTTCCGAGGCTCTTTTTTCATTGTGTGTGCATAAACCTTAGCATTGACATTTAGTAAAATGTTTGCCTTCATTTACTTAAAACTAGGGTTTAAAGGGATTGCCATTCTGAAAAGGAGATTTCAATCCTCTGCCATCTCCTAGTTTTGTCGAATGACGAAAAGTTTACGAGTATGATATGATCAATGTGGGGTACTTTATGTCCTTCTCTCCACTCACAGTTTTTTCCAAAAATATTTACATGATGTTGGGAAAGATGTCAATCAGAAGGTTTTAATTCCCTTGCTTGTGGGTTCTTTCATATATTACGATCGTAATTTTTAAAATTTTTCTTATTGGGAATGTCATGGCCATATTTGGCTATTCAATGGTTTCTATTTAATTAGTGATCTGCCTTTCAGTCATTTCGCTGTTTGAACATCAAAATCTGATGATGTACTTCGTTAGGTAGCCCCCTGCCCTTTTGGATAGTTTTCCATAGGGTCCTAGGTGGGATCCTTTCCCTCGGTTGTTTTTCTGTTGCCTCCATCAATTTTAAAATTCTCTAATGTTGGAGAAGATGTTGGTGAAGATGTCAATCAGAAATATTTACATGATGTTGGATAAGATGTCAATCAGAAGATTTTAATTCCCTCGTTTGTGGGTTCTTTCACAGATTACGATCATAAATTCCAAATTTGGTCTTATTGGGAATGTTGAAGCTATATATGTGTTGGTTTCTATTTAAATTATTGATCCGACCTTCCAAAATTTGACGATGTACTTCGTGGGTTACAGAAATCGTGTTCTTTTGCTAACTGAAATACCAACTATCAGAAGTTAAGCTCTTAAGGTAGCCCCTTGCCCTTTTGGATAAGTTTTCCATAGGGTCCTATAGGTGGGATCCTTTCTCTTGACTGTTTTTTCTTTCACCTTCCTCGATTTTGAAATTCGCCGGGGTATAAAGTGGAAACCGTAAGATGGTTAACCATAAATATATCATGACAACACTATTTTCGGTTGCTCTGCCCTCTAGACGAGCTTCTGTCTATAGGGTCCTAACCTATTTAGGGTGTGTCCCGAGAATATGGGTCTGAAAATTACACATAAGGAAGTCCTTATTGGTTGTGCTGAAATTCTAAAATGGATTTCTATTAATGTTGTACAATTGATGTCTGGTAATCGTATAAAATATATAGTCCCTATAATACTTTCATCTTGAGGAGCACATGGAAGAACATGTTTGAGTTTAGTTTCTCAAATTTTGGTGCATGGGATTTAATTTTTTGTTAATGCAACAAAAACCAAGTTGATTCAAGAATATATGGATGATGTTGGATATAAAGGTTGCATGTCTTCCCTTAAGATGACTCTCTTTAGACAAGACCTTTTTCAAATACTAATGTCCACTGACATATATATCATGCATTATGAGAATGATATATCTGGTTGTCCTTTTGCCTTCCGGGGTCCTAGAAGGAAACCATGTGCCAGGAGAGTTATTTTTGAAGATTTTAATTTGTTCCTCTGCCATTGATACTCCGAATCCTATGTCAAATGAGGGTGTGAGATAAATCTCTAAGTTCGTTGAAGTCTACGAAGCTTGTCGAGTTGTGTAATTCAAAAAATGTTGTTTGCAACCTAAGCTCAGACAATTCAGAAATTACCTGAAATATTTGTTTTATGTTGGTAATGTTCTTATGCGCCTTCTCAAGTAGAGTTAGGCATTTGATTGCCTTTTTCTGCTTTGGCTCGGGAACCAACATACCCATTTGGTTTAGACTTAATTCCCTGTCCCTGTAACTAATTGGCCATTCAATGCATACACTTGCACCGAAATTTCTAAGCGGAACTTTACAGTAATTGATATGTTAACAACATTCAAAGTTAAATTACTAGAACCATTGTCTCAGTTTATTTCAGTTTGGTGTTTACTATCAGCATTTGGGTATGACATGCTTTGTTCATTTCTTATTTCTCACTGTTGCTTCTCTATGCAGATTACATGAATCAGTAGTTTCACGAATTTTAGTTCAGAAAAGAGATTTGATCTTCTGTACTCTCAAAACTCTTTATTAATCATGAAATTTTGTGATCATGATATGATTAATAGTAATTCATTTCCCTTCTTCTCCATCAATAGTTTGCTTTCTAAACTGAAATTGTGATGATGGGTAAATAACGATTTTGTCCTGAAGGTTTCGAGTTTTGTGGTTTGTACACTTTCTTGTCATGTATGTTGGAATTTATCTTGTTGGCAACTTTAGAATTGCATGTGAAAGTTTCTGATTATCAAGGCAATGCTTCATTTTGTGAAATGCCTCTACTCTGGTTGTGCAAAAACTCTAACGTTGATATATAAGTAATATGTTTGTCTTTACTTATGTAAAATTAGGATTTCATTGGAAAAGGAGACTTCATTCCTCTGCCATCTCCTACTTTTTTGGTTCTTGATGTCTCCACTGATCGTTTGCTTTCTTAAAATATTTACTTGATGTTGTCTATCTTCTCTTTAGTTTGGGTTGTTTCTTCTATAGGGTCCTAGATGGGTACATGTTCAAATTCTAATATAGGCTAATAATGTATGAGGAATGATAGCTGGTTGTCCAGTTGCCCCACATGGGTCCTAGAAGGAAGGTATGTCCTCGAAGAGTTATATTGTATCAGTAATACTCTGAATCTAAGGTCAGTACTTCATGAACATGAAATGGCTGACTAGTTTGATATTTCGTGGTTGATATTATAGGCTTATGCCAGATGAGTGTGTGAGATAATTGATCTTTAAGATGGCTGAAGTCTAATTAGCCTTTCGTGTTGAATAATTCGCAAAATATAATTTGCAAGCTAAGCTCAGACAATTCAGAAATGATATGCAATCTCTATTCAAAGTTGGAAATGAGTTTCAGGATCCTTGGCTTCATATTTTGATGCAGCTAGCAGTCATATCTTCACATTAAACCAAAGAGTTCAGTTTCAGGATTATTGTTCAGGCAGTGCAATTCTCATTGTTAGGAGCTTTAGCTTTATATTATTAAGCTAAGCTACAATCAGCAGCCTCAGATTACATCGACAGGGTATATGGAGTCATGGTTACTTATGATGGCAGGTTTTGATAAACCTTACAACAATCAGATGAAGGCCGAACGATTGTGGTGAAACATAATTCTTATGCTTACTGTATAGGTCATCCATATCGTACTAGGAAATTCAGTTTATCAGTTGCCTCGAAGGATTTTATCTTTCTTAAGAAGTCAAAATAGCCCATCTCCCAAAATTTATGACTTCTGCAGAATGCTTATCCAACACTAATCTTACAATTGATGGTAATTCCTGTAACTTCCATTCCAGTTTCTTACGTCGGTATTCATTTGGGAAAATATAAGGTGCTCAACAACCTGGCTTCGAAACTGCTGCTGCTCTTTCCACTGCTTCCATTGTCTTCAAGTCTGTTGTCTCTCTTCTTGATTCATCATAGCTAACATGGCGAATTAATGATCATGATCATCTCTTATATATGATCACATCTCTATACTGCTCTTACTCTGGCTACTGGGTACATGTAAATGATGTGGTAGGATGAGTTGTTGTTGGGTGCAACTTGGTTGTATGAGGCTACTGGAGATAAAACTTACCTCAAATATCTCACTTCTAACCAAGGATGGAGTACCTCTGTTTCTGAGTTCGGTTGCTGGTGTCCAGACTTAATTAGCCAAGGTATTTACTATTTAAATCCTCATAGGTTTGATTATACTTCTCATGTCAAACTCAGTTATTCATTCAAAAGGTTATATCCTTTTAAAGAGCTCCAAGTCAGAAGTAGCTTTTCATCTACAGTCACAGTCATGATGAGATATGATTGACAGAATCAAGGCAAGAATGAAATTGGGGCATGGGACCAAAAATTAATATCCCATACTAGTCATTCACAAAGCCATATACCCACAAGGCTACAGAGACTGCTTCATGTGAATAAAAAGGATCACTCCATTACAAAGATGGTATAATGATAGTTCATTTAGATGATTGGTCCTAGGTCCCATGACATACTTCTAATCTGCTTTCTTTTAGATGGCCAACGCAAGATATCAGGGAGGTGAATCTTATTGCTATCGAATGTTCGAAACACCGGAAGCTTGGACTTAACTAGCAACATTCAGATTATACCCTCTTCAATGACAGGTTAGATTTTCTTCTTTAATTTAACAGTTATATTGTTTTGGTTTCTTTTACACTTTAAATAGTCCACATCAGACTCATGAAAGTTCAGTTCTCTATTTGCCTAACCACATCTATCTCATTGTTGTTGCTTAGTGTTTGGAATTTTACATAATATGCAATATTAGATTTAGTTTTTTTTTTAAACCCGACACTGAGTATTTGGTGAGGGTATGACGAAGGTATGAAAAGTCTTCGGCAAAGGTTCTAACGAAGTTCTGACAGGTTTCCAATAACTAGTTATTTGTAAAATAATTAGTACTATTGAGTAACTAGTTACGTAAAAATAACTAGTTACTTGAAAATATCCATCTGTTTGTCAAAACAATTAGTTACTTCAAACAATAACTAGTTACGTAAATTTTTTTATTTACATAACGATAACTAGTTATGAGAGAAAATAATGAGTTACTTATGAAAATAATTAATTATTCATGTAACTAGTAGTTATGTGACTAGATAACTAGTTTTTATAATTAGTAGTAGGTCATATTTCAACCAAGGGTTAGCAACAGAACTTCAGCTGAACAACTTAACTAGGCTTATTAGACATGCACGAGACATATATGGTTCAGATAGGGTTACCCAGAAGGGATCTTCACCCTTGATCCCTTCAACGACCCAAATCTAGCTTCTAGGATTTCACTTGGATCCATTCATGGATCTCAGGAATGGTTCAACAAGGACCAGATACTAAGTTTAGCAAGCAAACTATCCACCTCCTCCAGTTAAAACTCCACTCTCAAGGCTCTTAGATCGACTAACTCCTTTCGAATTAGAGCATCGCCTACAACATTGGCTTTACCTGGATGGTAGTCAATGATGCAGTCGTAGTCCTTCATAAGCTCTACCCAACGCCTCTGCCTACTGTTCAACTCCTTCTGATCCAGCAAGTGCTTAAGACTTTTGTGGTCCATCATTATCTTAAACGTCTCGCCATACAGGTAGTGGCTCCACAACTTCAAGGCGAACACTGATGCAGCTAACTCTAGATCATGAGTCGAATAGTTCACCTCTTGCATACTTAGCTTACGAGAATCATAAGCGATTACCTTCCCATTTTGCATAAGTACACACCCCAACCCTTACATCAAAGCATCGCTAAACACCATGTTCTCTCCTCCTTCAATTGTCAAAGTGAACATCGGAGCCGAGGTCAACCTCTTTTTCAACTCTTCAAAGCCTTTCTGACAAGTCTCAGTCCACTCATACTTCGACTCCTTCCTTGGCAACTTGTGAAGGAGAGCTGTTATGGTGGAGAAACCTTCAACAAACTTTTTGTAGTAACCAGCTAAACCCAGGAAACTTCTCTACTACGACACATCCTTAGGTGGAGACAAGTTAACTACCTCCTCGATCTTCTTCGGATCAACCTCTAGTCCCCTCTTAGAAACCACATGACCCAAGAACAACACCTTCTCCAACTAAATGGCACACATAGAGAACTTTGTAAAGAGCTGTTGCTCCTTCAGCTTTTGAAAGACAATTCTCATGTGTTCTTCATGCTCGTCCTCATTTTTCGAATAGATGATGATGTCATCATGAAAACTATAACAAAATTATCCAAGTACTCATGAAAAAATTTGTTCATGAGGGCCATGAATGCAGTAGGAGCATTGGTAAGGTCGAATAGCATCACAAGAAACTCGTAATGTCCATACTTGGTCCTAAAGGCTGTCAACGACACCGATCCTTCCTCAACCTTTAATTGATGGTACCCTGACCTTAAATCAATCTTGAGAACACTACTGCCCCTTATAATTGATCGAAGGGATCATCTATTATTGGGAGTGGATAACGATTCTTAATCGTTGCTTTGTTCAACCGCTGGTAGTCAATGCACATCCTCATTGACCCGTCCTTCTTCTTCACAAACAGAACCAGTGCACCCCAAGGGGAAACACTTGGGAGGATGAATCCTTTTTCCAAGAGCTCCTACAACTGCTCCTTCAACTCATTTAGTTCAGCCGACGCCATCCGATAGAAAGGAATAAAGATTGAGTGGTCCCAAGAACCAACTTAATGTTGAACTCAACTTCCTGCTGGATCGGTGCTCCAGACAACTCCTCAAATGACACTTGCACTAGTAACGCTTCACTTCCTCCTTAAATTAGAGAGAGAGAGAGCCTTCCAATCCATCCGAGGATGACATCAAATTCATTGAAAGGAAGCACTACTAGATCAACCGAAAACTCTGCTTCTCCAACTAACACTTTATAGCTTTTAAGCACGCAATCTACCTTGACAGACATCCCTAAAGGAGTCCTCACACCCCAACTAGTCCCCAAACTACTAGCTACTACACCCAAGCTACTCAAACACTTTTAAAAAACAAAGGAGTGTGACGAGCCCGAATCAAAGAAGGCATAAACGAAAAGATTAAAGATGAAGATCATATCGGTCACCACATCGTTCACATTCCTTGCTGCACCCCTTGTAAGAGCTAGTATACCACCTTCCTTGATCTCCCCCAGCTCCCCAGTCCCTCTACCAGCACCCGAAGCACCTCAACCGAAACTGCCTCCTCTCCCTCCATGGGTGTTATAGATGGGTAACTCAGACGGTGTTCCTCCCGAATGATTTGAACCATAACCGCGTGCAGTACAAGCAACACTTATATGACTTGGTCGGCCACAAGTAAAACAGGTTACCAGACCCCTCTGCGGAGCAGACTGAGCGCCACTGAAACCCAAATAAGAAGTTTGTGTCCTCTTAGTCGGATAGATATGAGTAACCGAATGAGAAGGCGGGCCAAATGCCTTTCTCTTTTTCTTTTTGTCATCCTACTTCTTCAGCTCCAGCATTTCCCTCTCCAGTGCAGCCGCCTTTATAGATACCAAACTTCTCATGTCCGTAAAGGTAACATCTTCCTGAATCTCCACCTATCATTCTTAAATCGATTGATGAGTTTCCTCTCCCGATTACCCTACTCATCAAACCACTTGGAAAGGACAATGAATCCATGTAGTAAGCAAGAACAGACTTCTCACCCTTCTCCAACTCCATGAACTCCTTGGACTTCTCCTTACGCAAGATGTCCGGGCTGAACTAGGTCTAGAACTCCTCGACAAACTCGTCCAAGCTCATCTCAGGTGGAACCACTCTAGTCTGGGGCATCGACCTCCACTAGTCCAAAGCATGATCCTTGAGCAAGAAGCTCATGGCTTGCATCCTCATTCCTTCATTAAGCTCCATCTGTAGGAACTTGTACTCGCACTCCTGCAGCCACTGCTATGCAATAGCAGGATCATCCACTTCTCTAGTGAACTCATTAAAGTTCCAACCCTTCAGGACGCTTGGTTGAAACCTAGGGGCTCTACGTCCATACCTCAAGTCACCAGTCGAACGAGTTCACATATCTTGGCTAGATTCACTACAAAAGCACATTAAATGTTTCATTGACCATTTAAGAAGCCATAATGCAGTTCAAATCACTTTCTCTTTCAAAACTTCCCACCCATTTTAAAACAGTTTGAAAATTCCTGGAAAGTCGGTCCTGCACTGATGTTTCATCCTTTCTCCCCATAAGGTTAATTACTCATCCAGGAGAAAAGACAACCTACCAATACAGCAACAACTAACCAGGTTCAGATACCATCTATAACACCCATCCCAAATCAAATCGGTGAAACCCATGGTTGAACTTGTTATGGACATTAGTAATGAAAATAGTACATAAATATGAATAAATAGCTAAAGATCAAATCGAATAAATCAATAGGAGGCCTCCAATACATAAAATTTGATGCAAACCGATAAATAATAAATATGATACAATCATCAAATGAATACAAAATCCCCAAAACAAAGAATAGTCAATTGAAATGTAAATGAGTAGTCAACTCCAAGAAGGCCGCCAATCTTCACCTCATGATCTCAACCAGCAACTTCTCCTGAACTCAACTGCCGCACCTGAACTTCACACAACAACTTCAGCCACGAGAACCTGAAGGGGGGGGGAGGATGAGTTTCCTAATAAAACTGAGTGAAGTCATTGGGTTTAACTATGCGTTGAACTAAACCTCAAGGAGCTATCACAACACTCCACACAATGTAATTATAGTGGGATGAATCCTAGTCTATTCCGTTTTTAATCCCTAGAACAATCTACATGATCATTCAGGTTCAATTTTCTAATCTAGCATCATCAATTCTCATACTTGTAGCACATCATCAAAAACAAGATAATCAGTTCAATTCCAACGTAAGCGTAATCATCTGTCAAATCATCACATCACAAGAAACCATTCAACAAACGCACCTTCCTACCGCATGGGAGGTCCTCACACTACTCTACTACATGGGGAACGTGTCATCATCATCATCATTCTCTCAACGAGAAGTACAACGGTACGCTTGACACCCATGTCAAGGGGATCCACCCCAACAGATCAAACTCAGTCATATACGTATCTCGGGTGGGGCTGTGTGGACTCCTACCAGTTTTATCATTCCAGTTCACAACAATCACAACAACTAATTTACAGTTCATTCATTTCAACATAGTCTCTAGCACCTTACAAAATCGACGACAACACCATCATATCTCATAACATAGTTACATCATCATTTCACCAACCATATATAACAATGGTAAGCTGCTAGCTTATCGGCCACCCCACCTACATAACAAGAACAGAGGTAGCCATGTTTCAAGTCTAGGGTTACCATCGTGTTCGTCCTTCACAAGATAATCCCACATTGGCGGGGCCATCCTCCTACAACCACAACTGACGATGACAAGTATACGCATAAACACCATTCAGACCATACCATCCAATCTCTCATTTATAGTTCGAATTTATTAACCATCACATTTCATCCCCCAATCACATAACAAAGCATCACAACAAATTTAGCGATCACAGAACAGTTATCCAATTTACTCTCTCAGATTCATGCAAAACCTAACTTTAGTCTAGATCGAATTCAACACCTCACATTAACCATCATTTCCTATCGACGTTAAGCCCTTACCTGAATAAAAGACGAGGCTCTAATCGTCTTTTAGATCCCTGGATGAACGAATCCTCTTCCTTAAAAACGTGCATTTTTCCCTTCCTCGCCGACAACACTCAGCAACAGCACTGAAAAATTCGAGAAATATGATCTCTCATCCTCGTCGCCAGGAACACACAGAAAGAAACGACGCCTTAATCGGACACCCGTAGCTCCCGAAATCAAGCTTCAAAGGATTGTAGAGTTTGGTTCGTCAAAAGAAATTTCAGGAAGAATGAGAGAGATTAAAGTTGCAGAAATTCATCAAAACTCGTCTTTTTCTATCCAAGTGAAACAAAACGGTGTGTTGTATGCTACACAACGTGTTTCATGAAGAAAAATGGCGTGTTTCACAACTACTCGGCCGTGTGGTTTTAAAAGCACTTCTCGGTCGAGGGTTCTAGGAATTACAGCACGACCGTGTATCACAGATATACGACGTGTATCTTGAAGACAAACGACGTGTAGTTGAACTACACAACGTGTTGTCTCCACTACACATCATGCTTGACTTAAATAAGAACGTCGCTAGTTTGATGGGACCTCAAGGGAATTGGTTCCAATGCCTCGATCACCCTAACTCGAGTTCTAAGCTGTCCGGTTGGGCGGGGATGTTACACCTACTATCTCTTACCACAGCCTGTGGCCATACCCGTACTACCTTTTAGTTTCTCGTATACATATTTGGTCTAATAACCTAGTGACTAGACTCGATTACCCTTAATAAATTGACACAAACAGCCAAACACCAATAGCCATCTTTGATCATTAACCGATAAATTCTCAAGCTTGAAGTAACTGTAAACTGTAAAACCCTCACCTTATACCGACGTAACCCTTAGCAAAGATCCAAATTGTGATTAGCCATTATGAGTACTCTGCACCTCCGAGCTTCTTTGCTCAAACACAAGAGAACGAATCAAAAACCCTAGAATCAATTAAACAAGGGAAGATCAAAAAGAGATCCACATACCACTCTGAGAATACTTCTTCATCCAAAACCTCGAATCAATCCTCAGAAGGCTAACTGATGAACCCCTCATGGCACTTCCGAATTCCCACTCTTTCCCTTGTGTTCATCGAAACCAGGAAACCCTCTGCCTTTCTTAATCTCCCAACTAAATGGCTTAAACACGATTAAGTCTGCCAACAATGACAACGGATGTTGCAACTCCTCCAACGACCGTTGTACGCCATTTGCAACGGTCATTACAAACACTCCAACGCCCGTTGAAATCATCACCACAATGATCCATGTTGAACCATTGTAACAGTTTTTGTGTCTACCCTTAAGCCCAACTCAAAGACTAGCCCAATAGAGAGTTGGCCGAATTTGTGTCGTTACAGTCTCAACCAATGCCTGCAACCTTTATCTAGGCAAAGAACATAAATATAAAAAACTGCTACATTTCTAGCACTTAAAAACACGTTTCTCATCTTTATAATCAGTAGTCGAAACCAGGGTGGTGCAACTCTCTTCCCTACAAGAGGTTTCGTCTTCAAACCTAAACAAAACTTAGAAATCCAAAACTTTAACCAAAAGAAGGAATGAACCATTATCTCTAAAATAGGCATCCAATAGCTTAGGATACTAGTTTGATATGCTTGCTTCAGTTTCCCAAGTATTTGTCTGCAACCCATGATTTCTCTAGGTGGGGCTTCTGCCAACTCTACCTCATTTGTTCTAATCACTTGACCTTACTTCCCAATATATTTTCTTAAAATGCTGACATGGAACATATTGTGAATCCTGTACAGTTCTCCCTAATAAAGCTTGCTCGTAGGCCACCAATCCCAGTTTCCTGATTGTATCATAAGGACCAGTGAAGTAGGGAGTTAGATTCCCTTTCCTACTAAACCTTATGACCTCTTTTCCAGGCGACACCCTTAGAAACACTTTATTGTCCACCTCAAAGTTCACTTTCCAAACTTTACTATTGGCATACTATTTTTCCCTATTCTATGCCACCCGAAGTTTAGATGACTCGTATCCTTCTTGTTGTCTCCTATACCAATGGATGACATGTGACCTATCTTTCAGTCTCCTCATCCCATGAGAGTTTTACACTTCATCTCGTACAACAACTCAAATGATGCTACCCCGATACTATTGCGATAAGAGTTGTAAGCAAACTCTACCAAATGGAGCTAGGTGGTCAAAGGACCCTTGAACTCTAAAACACACGACCTTAGCAACTCCTCTAAAGTTAAGATGGTTCATTTGGATTGCATTTGTTTTGGGGTGATAAGAAATAAAGAAGTTCAACCTAGTACCCATTGACGAATGCAAACTCCGGCAAAAGTGAGAGGTAAAGTTGGAATTCTTGTTAGACACAAGGTACCTCATGTAGCCTCACCACGTGATCCACATATAATCGAGCTAGCTCATCCACATCCAATTTAAAATGAGAATAAAATGTGTCACCTTAGTTTGCCTTTCCACTATGACCAAGACAACATCCTTACATTCTACCAAAGAGAACCCACTCACGAAATCCATCATGATGCCATCAACTTCTAAATTGAAATAAACAACGACTGCAAGAGACAACCAAGAGCCTTATGTTCCGCCTTGGTCTTCTAAAAAAATAAGCAACTCAGTACGTGCTCCCACTACTTTCTTCATACCCGACAACTAGTAATGAGGCTTTATGGTGCGATACATCTTGGTGTCACCAATATGCATAACATACATAAAAGAGTGAGCTTCATCCAGAATATCCCATCTCAAGTCTCGTATATTTAGAGTACATTACTACACAAGTGTTCTCAAGAGAGTAAGGAATCTCCTTGCCAACTTGTATCTCCTCTCTCACTTAGGATCCCTAAAAATGTTTGTCGAATCGTGTCATTCAGTAGCGCTCTCACCACCAACTTGGCCAATAACACTTTGTACACATTCATGGTCTACTGAACATTTCCTTCAACTACAACAAATCAAGTAACTTTCACTTCATGCTCAAATCATATGCCACGACATTCTCCTTCCTTAGGTAATAATTGATCACATAATCATAATCCTTTAGTAGCTGAACCAACCTCCCCTGTCTCTACTGTTCAACTCCTATTTCATAAGGTACTTCAAGATCTTGTGATCGGTCATAATTCTGAAAGTCTCCCTAGATTTAGGCTTTCATTGTCTAATAGAGTTCGCCCTGAGTTTCGGCTCTTTAGGTTACCCATAAAAATATAGAGAGGATTTACACTTCCTTCCGTATAGGAGAGTTCGCCCAGAGCCTTGACGTTTAGTGTACGCTTCCCTCCGTATAGGAGAGTTCACCTAGAGTCTTAGCGTTTCAAGTTACGCCTTAATCATGGAGAGGAGTTAGACTTCCCTCCATATAAAAGAGTTTTCCCAGAGCCTCGACGTTTAAAGTTATGCCTTAATCGTGGAGAGGATTTAGACTTCCCTCCGTATAGGAGAGTTCGCCCAGTTCCTCCGCGTTTCAAGTTATGCCTTAATCGTGGAGAGGATTTAGACTTCCCTCTGTATAGGAGAGTTCAACTCACTATTCCTCTACCCTTACCTCGTATTTGCGGAGGTGCATAAAGTTCCACGTCTTTGAGACAGGTTCTCCCAAAAGGTTCTCCAGCTTGAATGTTCTCGAACCGACTACTCCCCTGATTTTGTACCGCCCTTCCTAGTTTGCATTTAATTTGCCGTGTTGGGGAGTGGGGTGAAACACGTTTTGGACGACTAGGTCGCCATATGGAGGTGGTGTGGCCTTAGGTGAGCATTGACTCATCTGGTTAGCTGTGCCTTTTCCGCCAGCAGGCGTTTGTTATCATGTCCAAGTTATCAAGTAACTTTGTGTTCGTCAAACCTTCCCAACTGCTGATCCGGTCGCTTGTCAATCCTAAGTCTACTGGTAGGACAAATTCGTTCCGTAGACCAGAGTGTAAAGGATTTTGCCTGTTGTTTTGAAGAAAATGCAGTGTGCCCACAGAACGCACGGGAGTTGCTCTACCGATTGTCCTTTCGCTTTGTCCACCTTCTTCTTTAGGCCTCTTAGGATTACTTTATTCTTGGATTTTGCATGCCCATTCGTCTGAGGCTACACCACAGAAGCTAAGTGCACAATGATCTTGTACTCTTCATAAAATTCCAAGTCGGATGCACAATAAAACTGAGTACCATGGTCGCATATGAAGCCGTTGGGCAAGCTGAATGTAGTGATGATGTGAGAGATGACAAACTTGTAGATCTGGAACATTGTGATGGACGCTAATGCTTTTGATTCAACGCACTTGGTGAAGTAATCTACTGCTACGACCAAGTATTTGCGCTTGTCGGTTGCTTCGGGGAAGGGTCCTAATAGATCCATCCCCCATAAGGCAAACGGCCACTGTGATACAATCGGCTGTAAAGCTGTAGCTGGAAGGTGGTGTTGTGTGGCGAACAGTTGGCACTTTTGGCATCTTTTGACCATGCTCTCTGCATCCCGTTGCATGGTTGGCCAGTCTGTGTAGTGGACCTCCCTAATGAGCCCAACTTTTTTTAGCTTCTTGATTTCTGCTTGTACAACTTCCTTTCTTTCCCATGCTACTTGTCGTCGCTTTTGTTGCACCAGTTTGGAGCCTAATATGACAGCTAGGCGAGGTTCCATGATTTGGTTGTCCAAACTGGGCATATCTTGTGGTGACCAAGCGAAAAAGTTAGTGTAGCCTCTAACGAGTGCAATGAAGTCATTTTTGAACTCGTTGCTAGCGGACAATCATACGACCTTTGAGGGATCCCTTGGATCCAAATGGACCTCTTTATCCGCTTCCACTGGCTCCATGCGTTCAACTTTGAACTCTCTTGTGTCTACCGCAAAACAGGCTTCCTTATTTTTTAGCACCACGTTGTAGCACCGATATGCAAGCGTGGGGTTACCTCGAGCAACCCCTACTCCTCCTATTGTGGGAAACTTCATGACCTGGTGTACGGGAGAGGAGATAGCGACAAGTTGCAGAATAGCAGTACAAATAACTAACCCACAAAAGTAGGATAGATCGTATTCCACGGGTCTCTTCTTCACGTTTACTCAAAGGAATTTAAAACTACTCTGTTTAACAAGTTTTGTGGTGTAAGTTCCATGAGATTTCTACTACTATCATGCAAGGAAAGAGAAAACTAATTTAAGCTGATATATTGATTGGTTGGATTCAATTAACGAGAACAAGAGCTTAGACTCGAATTCCCCTAAGATCACCAAGTCATTGGCAATCACAAGACTGACAACTTTCAGACTTAATTCACACAGTTCTTAATCACCGTCGTAGGTCCTTACCCGTCCGTAGGTCTAAGTTCATGAACGTTCGCTACTATTGAACTAGCAACCAAGAACAATAATCTGTCCGTGCGTTCGCTTCTACACCAGATTATTGATTGGTGCACCTGAATTAATTCTATGAGCTACTCTTGGAATGGATTAACCCTAAACGGCCCATATTGGTCAGGTGAATTCGTTGAAAAGGTTAATTGTTTAATTCGACATTCTAGAACAAGGCGGACGTTCACCAATATCGTTTATTCTAACAAGAATATAATCTAGGTGATTAGGCCAGAGAAGCACTACAAAAAATAGGCGTTTAGCGTCGGTCAGATCAGGTTTTTAGCGTCAGTCAAAACAAAATACAGGTTGTGTCGGTCAATATTATCGACGCCAATAACAGTGACGCTAAATGTTAGCGTCAATCGAAACACCAACCGGCGCTAATGTTTCTGACCAACCGATGCAAAAAATGTCCAGCCACCCACTGGTTGGTTATTCGGTTGGGTATTTTCGCGTTGGTATTTTTGCTCTCGTTGCTGGCTCCGCTCTTGCTCAGTCGTCCGCTACCGCTCCCGCAGGCTCGCCGAAAACAGCTCCGGCTCCTAAGACACCACCTACTCCTGTTGCTGCTCCAAATCCTTGCGCCGTCCCTACCGCATCTCCAACCGCCTCCCCAACCATGTCTCCACCAGCTCCCTTGTCTCCATCTGGCTTGCCTTTCTCTCTTGCATCAGGCCCCGGATCCGCTGCCACTCCCGCAGGATCCACTCCTGGAAACGGTGCTAGTGTGAACAGAGCCGATGTGGCTACAACAGTCTTCGCCGGAGCCGCTTGCTTCTCTGCTCTATTGATGTAGATCTGATGGTTATTGGATTCGGTTAGGTCGACGACGGGTGCCCAGAAGAAGTGGAGATGCGGAGTGGAGTTGATAGGTAGAGAGAGAGAGACTTTGAAGTTGAGAGGCACAAATGAGCTATGTCGTCGGAAAGCAGGTTTTATAAGTTAGGTTTTTAGCGTCGATCATCGACCGATGCTAAAATCCCGTGTATATAGCGTCAGTTATAACCGATGCAAATTACTTTCTCACATCCGACGTTAAATCATTCGTTGGTCCAACCGGCGTATTTGGCTAGGATAGTATATAGCGTCGGTTAAAACCTACGAATTTAACGTCGGCCGAACCACGACCGACGCCATTTACACGGGTCAACGCGAATAATGTTTTTTGCGTCGGTCTTTGACCAACCGACGTAATTTACTTTCGTTTCAACCGACGCAGGTCCCCCTTTTTATAGTGAAGAAATAGAAAGGGTTAATACACCTTTTACCCCTCTACTATGCAAAGTTAACAAACATATTCCTATACTATTTTCTAACCGATTTAACACCCTCTACTTTGAAAAGTTTAACAAATATGCCCCTCTGTTTAATTTTTCACCTTGTGGACATCCCAATTAGCGATGTTATGGACAAATAATATAACGTAGCACGTGTAATCAACTCATTAGACGAATAATATATGAAAAGATAAATGGAGGGGCATATTTGTTAAACTTTTCGAAGTAGAGGGTGTTAAATCGGTTAGAAAATAGTAAAAGGGTATGTTTGTTAACTTTGCATAGTAAAAGGGCAAAAAAGTGTATTAACCCAAATAGAAATAATAACGAATTAAACATGAATAAGAAAAGTTTGAATTACAGTCTTACTACCTGTCAATCCGTGACCACTTTAAAGCCCCAGGTCACTTAGGGTTCATCTAATTCAATCTCGAAAATCTTCAAATCCTAAGCTTCGAGCATCTCCCGAGACTCCAAAATATGCTCTAACCTCTCTCCCAGGTCGTGGCTAGGTCAGGAAAATTGAATATGTCTTGAAAGGCGCCGAAGAGGTGCTTAAATTGGGCTATTTCAGCTTCAGATCTGGAAACCCAAGGTTCTCGCTGAGAACCTTTTCACAAACTGTTTGAAATTGTAGCCGAGCTGAATATGGCCTTTTCTTACAAGGTTCTCGCCGAGAACCTCTTCACTAGGCATAATTTCTTCTCCGCGTTGTTTTGATGATTCCCGCTCCATTTTAACTCTGATTTGGTCCCCATTTGAAGCGATGAATTTGTGAGGGAATCCTCTACGATGTGGTAATCTGGAGGCTCAACAAAAAACTCAAAACTAAGGTAAAAACAGCCCAAATGTGGACAATGTACGCACTTGGAGCCAAGAATCGCATAGTTAACACATTTACACCAAATACTCATCATAATTGCATCAATGGATGTGAAATGTAGTTTAATATGGGAAGATAAACACTATAAATCTAGTGTCATCAAATTAAATCACCCCACACTTAATTTTTTTATTGTCCTCAAGCAAAGTAAGATTTAGAAAAACACTCAAATTCACATATGACGAGACTAGTGAAATCGAAGTTCAATTCCTAACAATTCAGCTTACACTGTTCCACGTAGAAAACGCAACCTACACATGCAAGAACATCAACCAAAAAAATCCAGATCCCATTTCTTTCTGCACACATAAAGTAGCAATCACCCATCATGCAGAATGCCAACCGAGCCGACTAGACTTCCTCACACAGACATGTTTAGAGATGTGTTTATGCACTCATTCACTTTTGCCATTAAATTATGTCATAGTTTTGCAACTCGACCACAATCTCCACCACGAGTGACAACACTAAAACTAGTCAAAAGGACTTGCACAGGACTGTAACGATCCTACACTACAAGGGTTTCTGGTGAACGGATGAATGTATAAATGATGATGATAGGTATGGTGCAGTGTAGCACTCGACTAACCTCCTTCGAATCTAGACCTATAGATATGTACCGTCTAACTAGAACCAGAATGGAATGATGAATGCTCGTCCTACGACACCCTCAAGCAACTTTGCACTTTTTGTTATTTTTTTTGGGTTAATACCTTTTTGCCCCTCTACTGTGCAAAGTTAACATACTCTTTTACTATTTTCTAACTGATTTAACATAACACCCTCTACTTTGAAAAGCTTAACAATATGTCCCTCCATTTATCTTTTCATCTATTTTCGTCTAATGAGTTGATTATACGTGCTACGTCATATTATTTGTCCACAACATCGCTAATTAGGATGTCCACAAGGTGAAAATATTTAAATTAAAAAGAAAAGATAAAGGAAAAACACATATAATCACTATTATGTACGGAGGTGTTTGCGGTATTCCTTTTTAATTTTCTTTCTAATTTAAATAATTTTTGATTGTGAACATTCCAATCAGCGATAAGGTGTACAAATAATATGACGTGGCACGTACAATCAACACATCGGAAGGAAAATAGGTGAAAAATTAAACAGAGGGGCATATTTGTTAAAATTTTCAAAGTAGAGGGTGTTAAATCGGTTAGAAAATAGTAAAGGAGTATGTTTGTTAACTTTGCATAGTAGAGGGGCAAAAAGGTGTATGAACCTTTTTTTTTCTTTTTATTCTTTCTTTGGAATAACAAGATAATTTGGAACTTGAATTTTTTCTTTTTTATATTTTTTAATATTTATTTTATGTTTTTTTATTTGTGCTTTTTTTCTGTTTTAGAGGGGTCAGAATAAAAGGGCTTACGAGCTAAGAACACAAGATTCTAATTATCGAGTGAGTCACCATAGGGTTCGACTCATGTTTGGCTAATCTCGAGCTACTACACAAGGGATCAACTAGGTGAAACAGAACATGGAAAAGGTTTTAACGTAGTTATTGAACCGAACGAACATGCCAAACACAAAGGGTTACATCTAGGAGGACTGATGTTGGGACGACTTATAGTTTAAAGTAGCGATTCTAGGTGCCTCTATCATCCTAGTCCTAGTGTCGTCGTGTGATCTTGAAACGGTCTCAAAGCAAATTCTAACTCATTTAAATAAGAGAAAGGCACTAAAAAAAAACAAGTTGCTAGTTATGTGCAACGGCTCAAAATCTCACAGATGGATGCTAGTCAAACTCAAATCATGATGTGCAATTAAAGATGAAACTACAAGAGTTATTCTATAATATGTTTTGATCAGATTCATTTAGCATCAGTGCAAACATGTTGGTTATAGGTTCTAAATTAAACAGTCTAATCATCATTGTGAAAAATTGAAGTCAATTTAACATTGCAAGTCAATAATCAAGAATATCCCAATCAAAAAAGTCACACATAAATTCCGAAGAAAGGCATCCAACATAGAAATAACATCATACCCCACACTTAATCGGGTCTGTGTCCTCACAGGACCAAAGAAAGTCACAGCTACGGGGTGGAGAGTGGTGGGGGAAGTCGATGATGGGGATGGAGAGCTTAAATCGGAGAGAAGAAGCTACGGGGTTCTACACAAACAAAAATAAAAGACAGATCAAAAGGAAACTGGGACAAGTGTCCCGGATCCATACATAATAAAATCGAGAACAAGATGGTTATGGGGGTTTAAAAAGATTTTAATTTTTTTCTCCGAAGTCCAGCAACCAAGTTCTTGGCGAGAACCTTAAGGCTCCCGGCGAGTACCTTAAACCTGAGCAAAAAAAATAAAATAAAAAAGATCTAACACTTTTGGCTCCCCCGAAACTGCCTCAAACAACTAAAAACAGAAAGAACTGACTCAACAAACTCAAAGCTGACTCCAGTCGTGGGTTACCTCCCATGAAGCGATCTTGTATAACGTCCAAGAGCCAGACGATACCTGGCTATGGACCCCAACTCAAGAGTTCCTTGAAATCGATCAACTTCTTAAAAGGCTAGCGGTTGAGTGCCAAATAGCACTCTAGAAGGATGAAGATGTAGCCGGTGATGCCCAAGCAAATCATAGTTCTGCTTGACTGACCTTTTCTTCTCAAATTTTTCTACTATAGGAGGAAAAAGATAGTATGTGTGTCCCAATCAATGAACCCAATTTTCTCCACCCAAGGGTCATCCAAGTTGCACTCAGAGTTGAGCACATATGCCCCAAATCCATGACCTCCTCAATTTTGGTTGTCTAAAACACAAATGAGGCTGACTCCTCAATATTCATGTGCTCATCTCTAGCTTGAACTACAGGCTGGCTCGATGGAAGCTTAAATGAGGATAACTCCTCAATCTCCACATGCTCCTCTTCAGCTTCAACTAGAAGATGAATAAGCTCTAGATCTTCATCAACCACCACTGCCAGGGATTCTATATTTGATACCTCTAGCTCACAACAATCATGGGCTAGATTATCATGTTCTTCTTTTAGCAAATCTCGAGCATCTTCTTCCATCAGTTGATTTGATTGCTCTAACTCGACGTCCACAACATGAAGTGCTTGTAGTTTTGAAAGGATCTTCTCCAAGAGAAAATATGTATAAGATTTCTGTAGTTGGTACTGGTGGGACTGTAGATATTCCTCTTTGTAATCTTGGTGGTAGTGTGTAGCTTTTGGCTTTTTTCCTCATACCAACTTGTCATAAGTGGTTGTTCTGATATAAACCATCCTTGGTTGACCTCAACAAGTGGTACTCCGTTGATGCACCACCCTTGGTATTGGTCATCCAACCTGTTATCCTGCATCTCAAAACTCAAAAGCCTACCCAGGTAAATCAGGATAAATATGGGGAGAAAAGAGATCATAAGATGGAAGGTAGAAGAATAGTTGCCAACTCTTCTTTCAAGCATGTGTAAGAAGAGTCCCCGACAACGACGCCAGTTTGACATACTGCAGAATAACGGTTCAAATAACTAGCCCACAAAAGTAGGATAGATCGTATTCCATGGGTTTCTTCTTTCACGTCTACTCAAATAAATCGGTAACTATTCAGTTTAACAAGTTGTGTGGTGTGAGATCCGCGGGATTTCTATAACTAGCTTGCAAAGAAAGTAAACTAATTAAAACTAACAGAATGATTGTTTGTTTGATTGATTGGATTCAATTAATAAGAACAAGATCTTAGACTCGAATCTCCCTAGGATCACCAAGCAATCACAAGACTGGCGAGTTTCAGACTTAATTCACACAGTTCTTAATCACCGCCATAGCTCCTTACCTTTAGGTCTGTGCGTTCTCTTCTGCAACAGATTATTGATTGGTGCACCTAAATTGATTCTATGAGCTACTCTTGAAACAGATTAACCCTAAACGGACCTTGTTATTGGTCAGGTGAATCCGTTGAAAGGTTAACTATTTAATTCGACGTTCTAGAACAAGGCAGACGTTCACCACTATCCTTTATTCTAACAAGAATTTAATCTAGGTGATCAGGCCAGAGAAGAATAAGAAATAAGAACGAATTAAACATGAATAAGAAAAGTCTGAATTAAAGTCTCACTACCCGCGAATCCGTGACTGCTTTAAAGCCCTGAGTTACTTAGGGTTTATCTAATCTAAGCTAGAGAAGTTTAGCTACTCGTATCCAACAAACAAGAATAAAAAACTACAAGAGAATTCATCTTAGGAATGAAGAACAAAGAGAAACTGAAAATCTAATTTTGATGATTCCTTGAAGTTTCGATCTCTAAAATCTTCAAATCCTAAACTCTGAGCATCTTTCGGGACTCTGAAATATGCTCTAAACTCTCTCCAGGTCATGGCCACGTCAGGAAAATCTAATATATCTTGATAAAGGGCTGAAGAGGTGCTTAAATAGGGCTATTTTAGCTCCAGATCTGGAAAACCCAAGGCTCTCGCCGAGAACCTCTTCACTAGGTAGTATTCCTTCTCCTTGTTGTTTCGATGAATCTCGCTCTGTTTGAACTCCAATTTGGTTCCCGTTTGAAGCGCTAGACTCGTGAGAGAATAATCTACAATGTGGTAACCTGGAGGTAAAAATAATCAAAATATGGACAATGTACGCACTTGGAGAAGAATCGCATAGTTAACACATTTACACCAAATACTCATCATAATTGCATCAATGGATGTGAAATGTAGTTTAATATGGGAAGATAAACACTATAAATCTAGTGCCATCAGATATCTTCAAAATTTTCCAAACTTGGTCGTCCTATAATGATTTTGTACATTGATGCTCTCTTGGTAATGTGGAACTTGATTTTTTGTCACTTGATGCTCTTCATCCCTAATGGTTACGTCAAGCATCATGATGCCTAGCACTGAGATATTGTTCCTGGTGAACCCGACTAGTGTGGTGTTGGTTCGTTTGAGCTTAGCCGGATCAAGTCCTAGATTTTCAAAGACGTCTTCCGCCATTATGTCTGTCGAGCTACCTTCGTCCACCAGCACTCTATCCACCTTAAGTTCATTGATTCCAACTCTATCACCATTGATTTCATGCTTAGTCCATCAATTTTTGTGAAGTCTGAGCTGTCAAATGCTATTTGGGTGGATGCCCTAACTTTATTAACTAGCGAACGTTCGCTCACCACCATGGAATTTTTGACAACTTCATTGACCTCTCCTTTGTGGATGGTGGAGATCGTCCCTTTAAACTTCTTCTTCCCACTTTTATCACGGATGTCGTTGGGCGTACCTATTCTGTCGAAGACGTTGCCTCTCTTTCCACCTGACTCTTTATCGGTGCATCTAGGGCATTCGTCCTCCTTGTCAGCGTGGTCTCGGGATCTTCCTGATACTCTCGTATTATCGTTCCTCCTATTCTGCAGTATGTACTCCCTCAGCTTTCCCTTCTCTGGTACCCTTTTGATCTTGATTTTCAGCTCACAACAGTCATCCGTCCAATGTCCGAATTACGTGTGGAACTCACAAAATTTGGAGGAGTCCATTTTCTTTTGTCCGCCTTTCGTAGGTTCAGGCCATTGGATGTCTTACTTCTTCTAGACCATGAGGGGAGTAGCTTTCGCCTAGGTTCTGTTAGATGCGTGTACCTAGACTGGTTGTGGCCCGACCTTTCTTCACAGCCTCTTTGCTCACCATTATCTTCTCGCCGTTATTCTTTTCGAAGCTTTTGGTAGGGCGCTTGCCCTCACTCAGACTCCTATTAACGTTCCAGAGAATCCTTTCTCAGGGCGTCCAAACTCTCTTATACTTTGATGCACTTCTGTATCTTGGACTCCAACTCAGAGTGATTTTTAGGCTTTCCCCATGTGATGGACTCCAACTCATTCTTGGTGGAGGAAATAATATGCTAGATCACCGTGGAGGAAATAATATGCTAGATCGCCATGTGGAGTGTTACGTCGAAAACCGACATCATGTCCCTTGACCAGTTTTCATAGTAGTTTCTGAGTGACTCTCCTTTTCCCTGCTTGAGCTTCCAAAAGATAGAGTTGTTAACCTTGATCGCCCTTCGACTAGAGAATTTTGCTAAAAAGAGACGAGTAAAATCCTCTCATATCTTGATGATGACTTCCGCCAGCAATTTGTACCATTGGAGGGAACTTCTTCCAAAGGTTCCTAGGATGCCCTGCAGTAGGATGCCCTGCAGTACGATGCCTCTGTTACTTTGTACATCTGCATTGCGATAGTGAACGTTGCTAGGTGCTCGTCAGGGATGCTAGTTCCTTTGTATACGCCACTGAGCAGTGGGGAAAAGTTTGTGGAAAACTCTTCATCCAAAAGTGTCCGAGCCAACGATTTCCTTAAGACCATCTGTTGCTCGCCAGCTTTGTGCGACAGCAGGAAAAGATGAAGCATCTCCTCAACGTTGACCCTCTCTTGCAGAGGGGTGCTCGCCGACACTCCTCTCGTAGAGATTTCCCTAATACAAAACGCTTGAACTAGGGTTGTCAAATTCTTATTTTACTTTTGTAATGCATATACCTACTTTGCCAAATCTTTAGTGGTGATGGGAGGTTTGGCGAACCACAATGCTATGTGCGTTTACCCTTCTCTCACCGGAGTTTGTTAGTTGTTTCCAGGAGGCACCATGGGCTAATTCTGAGTGATATGTGTTTGTCCTTCCTCCTCCTGGGTGGTATCAGCACGTGTCCATATCTCGTTGTCGACTTGGCTATCGTCCAACATGACGGGAATAGTGATGTGAACCTCGTGAGTCGGCTGTCCTTAACCCGATCACCTCCGTGGGTGATGAACCTTGGCTTGGCTGCTCCGAGACCCTAGCCACCGCTAGTCTTGAAATTGGCTCTAGTGATCACCTATGAAACCTGGCGGGAAAAGTACTTGGACCCGTCGACTGTATATAGCCGGGAACCCTAAGTGTCCGGTCGATGACGCCACTTCAGAAGATGGATGCTTCTGATGATAAGTCGGTCTAGACGACATTCAATTCCATGAAAGTCGAAAAGAAGATAGAAATTCCATGCTAGAGATAAAACCGAAGTTTAAGAAGTTTATTAATCAAAGTCGTTCCTTACAATGAGGCTAGCGGCCTCTATTTATAGGTGAGGAAGGGAGAACAGGCTATCATTTTCCTCCTACAAAACTAACTAATAAATAATTACAAAAAGAGTCCTGAAAAGGACTTAAATTCGGAATTCTATTCCTACAAGGAAAAGAGTCATTCCTAAACAAAAACACTAAAAAGGAAAAGCTGGAAATTCCTAAAAAACAGATAAACGGGTTCTGGGAGATTCAGCCAAATAAATAGCAAATAAAATCAGAAATTAAGCCCTTTGGCAGATCACTAGTAGACTTCATGGGCTACAACTTTCATGTTGGGAATCTGCCCAAATACTGCCTCCAAGTAGCCCATATTCGTCAATCCATGTCAGACTAGGAATCTGTCCAAAACTGGGACATCCTAGCTTCATTGGGATTCCTTGCTTGTATTTGGCATTTCCTCTTCATTTCCCGTATCATGTATGGTCAGCCATCCTTCCTTGGATCAGGCTCAGGTGGTGGCTTGATCTTAGCTCTTAGCGTTGGCTTCCTCGGATCATCATCCGAGTCTTGCTCTTGAAG
Organism: Linum lewisii; assembly: GCA_034768395.1. Lineage (NCBI taxonomy): Eukaryota > Viridiplantae > Streptophyta > Magnoliopsida > Malpighiales > Linaceae > Linum > Linum lewisii. The sequence goes on along the minus strand of CM068299.1, from coordinate 25,394,579 downwards.
GCTCCATCCATGCTCTACTAGGACTTGGACTAGCTCTATCTCATTCGATACTTCTCCAAATTGAGCTCCGTTTGTTGGAGAGTAATCCTGGGGCCATAATTTTTCCAGTGCCTTTGGAAAATCCCAAAAGGCATGGTCAATTGTTGGCTGGGCCAAAAGTGCTCCTCTGACGGGCGCTGGCATGGGCCATGTGCCCGTGGCAGGCTTAGCTTGGGGCCTTCTTCAAATCTGTCCAGGCCTTTTGAGTTCTTCTTTGAGCCTTTTTCCCAGGGTTCCTTAGGGATGTCTTTAGGGGCTGGTGTCGGTCCAGAGCTCGTGGCATTCGGCATGGTGCCTAGGCTGGGTGCTAGGCTCGACCCGGGGTCCGGGTCGGGGCTCGGTGTCAGCATCAGCTCCTGGAGATTCATTACCCTGACTCTGGTTGGGGTAGGAGCTGGCCTTGGTGCCTGGAAGAGGATCAGCATCCTCCCAGGTGCATCTTCTGGCTACGGGGTTTGGGCTCTTCTAGGCTCCGGGGGTGGTGCTGTGGTAGGCCTTGTGAAGTGATTCGAGCCACCAAGCCCGACGCGACTGATGCCGACCCGGCCCCAGCACTAATGCCGAGACGAGACTACGCTAGGCTTAGGCCTACGCCAGCACCACCTACGGAGCCTAAGAGAGACGAAGCCCCAGAACCAGAATACACGCCTGGGAGGATGCTGATCCTCAACCAGGCACCGATGCCAGCACCTACTCCAGCCAGAGTAAGGTTAATGACCCGCCAGGAGCTGATGCTGATACCAAGCCCAGACCCGGATCCCGAGCCGAGTCTAGCACCGAGCCTAAGGCCCCTAATAGGCTCTGGACCGGTGCTCCTTAGCCAATGAACACCCCTGGAATCCTCTGGGAGCATTTATGGAGTATCTACGAAGGAATAAAGAGGAAGGCCTGGCTAGAAGAGACTGGCAACCAAAAACAGGCCCCGGTATGAGCCCCGGACCAGGCCAAATGCCAGAATTGAGCTCCAGGATCGAAGTCACGATCCCTGTACCAGCACCAGCCCTTGAAGACCTCTTGAGAGCATTCCTGAAGAACTGGCCGAAGCAGAAAGTAGAAGGCTTGGCCAGAATTGAGAAAGGCCCAGCACGGAGCCAGCCCCGGGCACCGGACCGAGCGCCGGGCACCACAAAAGAGTGCTTTTGGCCCAGCAAACAATTCCTAGGGAGATAGGGCTAGAACAAGTCCTAGTGATGCTTGGCCTAATCATCAAGGAGTGGAGCTCGGATGCTGATCCAAGGGAGCCAATACTAGGAGCTAGGATCAGGCCGCCTCCTGAGCCTGATCTAATGAAGGATGCTTGACCATTCATGATACGGGAGATGAAGAGAAGATGCCAAGTACTTCCAAACAAGAAATCCTAATTAAGCTAGGATTTCCCGGTTTTGGACAGATTTCTAGTCTGACGAAGAATGACAAGTTTGGGCTACCTGGAGATAGAATTTGGGCTGAAGCCCAACATGAAAGTTGAAGCCCATGACATCTACTAGTGATCTGACAAAGGGAATATTTTTCCTATTTTATTTGGTATTTATTTGGCAATTTTTCTCAGAACCTGTTTAGTTGTTTTTTAGGAATTTTCAGCTTTTCCTTTTTAGTGTTTTTGTTTAGGAAGGATTCTTTTCCTTGTAGGAATAGAGTTCCGAATTTCAGTCCTTTTTAGGACTCTTTTGGTAATTCTTTATTATTTTATAGTTAGTTTCTAAGGAGGAATAGGAGAGCTTGTTCCCTACTCGTAGACTGCCAATTATGCTAGCATATTCAGATGGTCTTACACTATTTCCAGTGTTCTTAAAGAGTTTTACACTAGTATCATAAGGAGTACAAGCAGGTTTACAGTCAAAGTAATTGTATTTCTTCAACATCTTTTTTATGTAACTAGATTAATCTAAAGAAAATCCTCTTTCAGTCCTAGTTATCTGGATTCCTAGTATAACGCTAGCTTCACCCAGATCTTTCATATCAAAGTTCTCACAAAGCATGTTTTTCACAATATTGACAACATGATTATAAGAACCAAGAATTAACATGTCATCCACGTACAAGCATATGATAGTGCAAATGTTATTTTCAAATTTGTAATAAATGCATTTGTCAATTTCATTCACCTTAATACCATGTGAGAGAACTAGATTGTCAAATTTTTCATGCCACTGCTTAGGAGCCTGTTTCAAACCATATAAATTTCTTCATCTAAATCACCATTCAAGAATGCAGTTTTAATATCCATCTAATGCACAACAAGATTTTTCAAGGCAGCAAGAGCAATCAAAACACGAATGGAAGTTATTCTAGTTACTGGTGAATAAGTATCAAAGAAATCTACATTTTCTCTCTATATATAACCTTTAGCTACTAAACGAGCCTTATACTTATCAACAATACCATCTGGTTTCATTTTCTTTTTCAGAATCCATTTACAACCTATAGCTTTACAACGAAGAGGTAAATCTACTAAGTTCTGATTCGGATTCAACACCCCCACTAGTTCCATTATTCCTAGTAGCTGGCAAGATACTAGATGAACTACCCCCACTATTTCTCAATTTGAAAGGAAATCTATCTTCATAAAAATCAACATTGATGGATTCTAAAATGGTTCGAGCATTCAAATCATAGAACCTATATGTTTTACTATTCATAGCATAGCCAACGAAAACACATTCATATGCTCTACTAGCTAGTTTAATTCTTTTAGGATCAGGAATTCTCACATAAGCCAGACAACCCCAAGTTCTAAAATATGATAGATTAGGTGGTCTGTTCTTCAAAATCTCATAAGGTGACATTTTACTGTTTGATTTAGGAACTCGATTAAGCACCTAACAAACAGTCAACAAAATTTCACCCCACCAAAAGGATGCGACGCCAGAATTAAGCAAAATAGCCACAACTAATTCAGTAAAAGTCCTATTTTTTCATTCAGATTTACCATTCATTTCAGGAGAATAAGGGGCAGAAGTTTCATGAATGATACCTTGTGAGCAATTGAAATCCTTGAACGAATTACAGTCATATTCGGTGCCTCTGTCGCTCCTGAGTCGCTTGATCTTCCTATTGCACTGGTTTTCAAACTCGACAACAAAGAACTTAAACATCTCAAGTGCATCACTCTTATTTTTCATCAAGTAAACAAAGGTAAAATAAGAGCAATCATCAAGCAGACCGTTCAGGATGTAATTCTTGCACAGAAAGTCATCCTCATTCGACATTGTAACAACAATCGTCTCCGCATCAGTTGGGGCTTCGGTTAGCACTGGCGGCATGGAGGTCAGGGTGTTCGCCAGTCTCTTGGTTGTTAGGTAGAACAACATCTTTTACTTCCAACTATGGAAGTTAGCACCTTGGAAGTGTAAGGGGCGATTGATATCGCTAGCCAGATCCGGTATTCTGTTCGGTAGCCATAGCAGCAACACGACGTCTTAAAATTGTTAGAAACCGAACAAGAAAAGGAACAAGGTTATTGATCTGGCTAAGTCGCGGACTAGGTCGCTCTCTTTAAGACGTTCACGGCACTGCCTCGTATTGTGCACATCACACTATCAACTGGTCGCCTCCAGGATAAAACAACCACTCCAAATTCTTCGATTCGTGCGAAAACCGAAGATCTAAGAAAACACTCTCTAACTCTGTTTGCTCAATTCTTGTGTTTTTCTCTAGGGTTAGGTAGCTCCACTATTTATAGTGACACATACCTTCATTTTAGAATTAGTGGAGAGATTTGTGGGATCTCAAATAAAGTGATTTGAAGGATCTCAAATCAAATATTCGCATTTAATTAGGATTAAAATCATAATCATAATTAAAGACGAAATCAATAATATCCTTTTCTGTTACTAATTAGGATTAATGACAATAATCATTAATGAATTAATGACAATAATCATTAATTTCCTTTTTCTAATTAGAACAAGGATCTCTTAGTTTTTACAAACTATTCACCAACTCCAACAGAATCCTTTTCAAGAAGAGGGGAATGAAGTGATCCGAGCCACCAAGCCCGACGTGACTGATGCCGACCCGGCCCCAGCACTAATGCCGGGCCGAGACTACACTAGGCTTAGGCCTATGCCAGCACCACCTCCGGAGCCTAAGAGAGCCGAAGCCCCCGGAACTAGAATACACCCCTGAGAGGATGCTGATCCTCAACCAGGCACCGATGCCAGCACCTACTCCAGCCAGAGCAAGGTTAATGACCCGCCAGGAGCCGATGCTGATACCAAGCCCAGACCCGGATCCCGAGCTGAGTCTAGCACTCAGCCTAAGGCCCCTAATAGGCTCTGGACCGGTACTCCTTAGCACTGGAGACAATGAACACCCCTGGAATCCTCTAGAAGCATTTATGGAGTATCTACGAAGGAAGAAAGAGGAAGGCCTGGCTAGAAGAGACTGGCAACCGAGGACAGGCCTCGGTATGAGCTCTGGAGCGGGCCAAATGCCAGAACTGAGCTCCAGGATCGAAGCCACGATCCCTGTACCAGCACCAGCCCTTGAAGACCCCCCTGAGAGCATTCCTGAAGACCTGGCCGAGCATAAAGCAGAAGGCTTGGTAGAATTGAAAAAGGCCCAGTACGGAGCCAGCTCCGGGCATCGGACCGAGCGTTGGGCACCACAGAAGCGTGCTTTTGTCCCAGCAAACAATTGGCTCGTGACTTTTGGGAAATACCAAGTGCTCTGGTTAGCTTGAAACCTCAGGAGCACCCTCCAACAAACGGAGCTGAATTTGGAGGAGAATTGAAGGAGATAGGGCTAGAACAAGTCCTAGTGATGCTTGGCCTAAGCATCAAGGAGTGGAGCTCGGATGCTGATCCGAGGGAGCCAATACTTCCTGATCCAATGAAGGATGCTTGACCATTCATGATACGGGAGATGAAGAGAAGATGACAAGTACTTCCAAACAAGAAATCCTAATCAAGCTAGGATTTCCCGGTTTTAGACAGATTTCTAGTCTGACGAAGAATGACGAGTTTGGGCTACCTGGAGATAGAATTTGGGCTGAAGCCCAACATGAAAGTTGAAGCCCATAACGTCTACTAGTGATATGCCAAAGGGAATATTTTTCCTATTTTATTTGGTATTTATTTGGCAATTTTTCCCAGAACCCGTTTAGCTGTTTTTTAGGAATTTCCAGCTTTTCCTTTTTAGTGTTTTTGTTTAGGAAGGACTCTTTTCCTTGTAGGAATAGAGTTCGGAATTTCAGTCCTTTTTAGGACTATTTTTGTAATTCTTTATTATTTTATAGTGAGTTTCTAAGGAGGAATAGGAGAGCTTGTTCCCTACTCCTACCCTATATAAAGAGGCCGCCGGCCTCTCTTGTAACACACAACTTTGATTAAATAAACTTTTTAAACTTCGGTTTTATCTCTAGCATGGAATTGCTATTCTCTTCTCGACTTTCATGGAATTGAATGTCGTTTAGGCAGGCTTATCGTCGAGGGTATCCTCCCCTTGAATTGGCGCCATCGACCGAACACTTAGTGTTCCCGGCTATATACAGCCGACGGGTCTAAGTACTTCCCGCCAGGTTTCATAGGTTAACTTTAGTGTCGGTATTCAAGCTCACGGTGGTTAGGGTCTCGGAGCAGCTTTCGCCAAGGTTCATCATCCAGGAGGTGATCACATCACCTCGAGGTTCACATCACCTGGAGCCGGTGTACTCTCAGCCTGGCATAATTGCTAGGGCATGCTCGGCATCAGCCTTGGGGCTTGATGCTGGGGCTCCGAGTATGGGGTATTTCAGTTTCATCAAGGGAAAGCCTTTCTGATTCTCTTTACACTACAACAGAACTTGTGTTTTGGAGGGGTTTAAAAGTCCGTTTAACAGGGGTTTAAACCCCTGTTAAACCCTTTACCAGCGGTTTGGAAACTGCTGTTATACTAACCGTTGCTAAACGGAACCGCTGGTAAATTCACAGTTTAACAGGGGTTTAGAAAACGCTGGTAATTGTCCGTTTAACAGGGGTTTGTAACCCCTCCTAAACGACAGCCGTTTAACATGGGTTATAAACCCCTGTTAAAAGGAAAGTTTAACAGGGGTTGATAACCCATGTTAAACGGCTGTCGTTTAGAAGGGGTTATAAACCCCTGTTAAATTTTCCGTTTAACAGGGGTTTTTAACCCCTCCTAAACGATAGCCGTTTAACATGGGTTATCAACCCCTGTTAAACAGACGGTTTAATTTTTAATTAATACATAATTTCTGCAGTTTTGAAATTCCACATTTTTAATTCGAAATAAATTAAACAATTAACATTCAAACAATAAATGAAAAAATCTTATTCATAAATATATAAAATAAACATCATCCTTACAACGTAGTTTCACATCAGACCACTACAATACCCACTTACGATCTACTAAATGTCAACACTACAGTACGACAACTACAAATGTTTTCACACCCTTAAATAATAACATAACATCTACTCAGAGTCAGAGTCAGAGTCAGAGTCACTGTCAGAACTGGTCGAACTCAGGGCATTATCATCACTTGGTCCTGGCCTAGTGGATGAATTAGAAGCACCTACAGATTGATTACCACTCCCTGCAGCACTAGGGCTGATCCTGGTGACATCCACGAGTGGGGAGGTAGCAGTCTCTGGCATCCTAGCCTCACCAGACTGCTGGTCATCACCATGTGCCCCTCCTGGTGGGTCCTCATGTGAGTGCTGACTCGATTGAACACCTCCAAACGTCTAAGTCAAGCGATTAACTACCGCCATTACGTCAGGTGGAAGTTGACTGGAGCTCACAATTTGGTTCAGTACTGTCAGAACACCATCGGTAAACAACCATAATCCCGGATCCGTGTATATGGAGCTCTGAGAGGCTGGCCCTTGAGAGCTACTACCAAATACCTACAATATAATTAGACGACACAAGTATTTCAGAAAGAATCAACAAGACCATATCCATGCATAGACAGAAAGAATCAACAAAACCATATCTATGCATAGACACTGGGCTGAAATGTCAGCATAAAAGTGAAGTGATGACTCTCTCATACCAAAGATTAGACATCACAACTCTCCAACAAAGTAGATCAATAGTCGGGCTACCATCACAGTATAACAAAATGAAACAAGCAAGTACAAATATGCAGGGAGGTACATATATATAAGAAGGCAGACCAGTATTCAAGATTAGTGTACACTTTTGTTCTTATAATATACAACTTACAAACCATCCATACAAGTATATGTCCATCAATGAAGTGCCTTTTAATCCATTTGCTAAGAACTGCTTCTACTTGCACATATAATTATGACATGCTTAAGTAGTGGTGGTAACGTTTGTTTAACAATGACCTAGGATTGACAGTGCAAAATAAATCTCAATTTTTCAGGTGACACATGTTGTAATTTTAAACTCTACAGGAAGTGAATGATTCTCTGGTAAAATAGGGATTCATTCTTGCAAAGAAGAGCCAAGTCAACTGATGCAGCTTAGCATGATCAATATAATGGGAAGTAAAAATTTGCAGCGCTGTTCTTAAAATTCCCATAACTACTCTGCTACCTGACTCAGTACTGCAAATATGCAGACAAAGCTACAATATTATATATGCTCTTAACTCTTAAACCTTTTAATCAATCATAATGCATTCTTTTGTATTATAAATACTCTCCAAGTTTAAAGTTATTGCCATCAGACCATCTCTTCAGTTATCTGTAACCAATTTGCTAATTGATCAATCATCATCACCATGAGCTGTCATACCTGTGATGGTGTCGGTCCAAAACCAAGACCGCGAACACGACCAGGATGCTCTTTCTGATTAAAGGCTCGACCAACAGCATCGAACGAGCTAATGTGATTATGAGTGGTTGGATCCTCCATGAAACGCTCAACGGTCGCCTACACACAAAACCACAATCATGTCAGACAAAAACACTAGTTTATACAATTGAAGTAGATACTACATCTAACTAAGTACTTACAACTGCTTCTCTTGTTTCCTCATTCGGATATTTATCAGGTCCAGATCGTCCAGTACGCTGGTGCGTTTCTCTAAAGAGCTCACCCCTCGTGGGAGGTCTACCCCATTCATCCTCCTGTATTTTTGCAGTTTCTCAACATCGATATTGCACAATATTTTAACAACATAATTCAGAAAATAACTCAAAAGACGATTATTTACCAGCTCCTTTCCCTTCGCCAAGATACTCTTGGAACCAGAAGTATGATAAATCTTCTGCTTCGCTCGATTTGCCTTGTTTATGGCAGAAATTTTCTGTGACATTCCTTAAAGAGTTAGAAAAGTACAAGGTTTAAACTTAATTGAAAACATAATAAATCTTTACCTTCATGTACTTGCTCATCCGATGATCTACAAAGGTCTGCCACTTTGCCTCATCCACCTTGTTTGGTTTCTGCTGATAGTTATGCTCCTTTTGTTGAGTCGGATCACACAATTTATCCCACAATGTTTGTCGATCCTCTCTCCACTTCTTCCCCAAATCCTTCATCACATACCTTCTGATGGTATCCTCATCTTCAGCATTCCAATGAAATTTTTGCTACAAACAAGTAACAACAAATTCTCATTAAGAGGAACTTGCAACAAATTCACACAAGACATGTCCCTAGAGTAAATGACACAAGCTAGCTATCAGGACAATCTAGCTATCAGAAATGGGTGCATAGCTAAATTAAAATCATTAGAGGGCTAGTGAACAATTTACTTGAGCTGAAACCTATACTGGTCACTGCTCATATTCAGCACTAAAATTAGAGTCCTTCACTCCAAACAGATTACTGAAACCCAACACCGGAGCTTCTAAACTGATGTATAATCAAGTCTAGATCATGAATGACATCATACTTTCATGAGGTTAGTGACCCAAGTCAACCAAAACTCATCTCTTTAATTATCTCTATTTATATATCTAACTGAAGCTGTGAAGCATCTACTAGTGACGTCAGATTTTCATTTTTCAACCACCTTTCCAAGCACTACTTGTACTTATCACCGCATCAGTAAGCTACACTTTATACATTAATCGGAGTTTTATTATAATTAAGTAAATTTGGCTGCACGTAAACATTAAACTAGTATTATCTGTTTATCATCATTATTGAATTCATTTATATTAATCCTGGTTCCTATCTATAGGGAAGATGGGAAAGGTGGCAAAGTCTTGAAAATAGCAATGTGACACTGTTAAGTGACTAGAAAGCTAATCTAACATATAAACACTCTATGTTCCTACCACTTGCATAGAACAAGGAGGGTACTTTATCAGTTTTAGATAGACACTGCAAACATAATAATGATCAAGGGTAAAGTACTTACCCGGATGTAGTTATCGAACGCATGATCTTTCTCCACCTTGGTAATCTTACGCCAACTCCTAGGGCAGATATCAAACAATCGAGCCTTCACCAACTTTCCATTCACCTGCCGTAAGAAACAACCCTCGTGACCTTCTGGCATTCGTTTATTATTTAATCGAAGCACCACCTTCGATCCATCTCGACCAACCCTACTCCATCTTCGTGTCTTCATCTTTTTCTTGAAGAAAACACCTGTTTTATCTACAAATTTTGAAACCATGGTTATTATCTAGAATTATTGATGACACTCGAATTGACGTGATTATCAGCCTCATTTAAGCGACATTTCTTTGCTTAAGACATTGTTTTTAGGGTAGAATGGCGAATAATCAATCGATTGCCCTATCTCATGCCACTTGTGTTACCGTGGCCCGTTTCGGGTCTATTTGATGGTTTTCTAGTGTTTTTACGTAAGCACAGGTTTTTGCCGTCAAATAAAGTAACCATGAATGTGTCTGAGCATTGGAACCTCGAGGAATCGAACCGGAATCGGTCAAAGAAGCCATTCAAAGTCGAACAAATTCTGCCCAGTTCATACACATATTTTCGGCGAAACTACCCTTTGGTTTTCGCCGAAAATGGAAGAAGAAACCACTGGCCGATTGAGAGGAAGATTTCGGCGAAGATACCATGGAGATTTCGCCGAAACCGTAGGGAGGAATCAACCGATTCAAGTATGAAGAAATTTTCGCCGAAATCCCTTCACTATTTTCGGCGAAAATTCCAGTTGAATTCAGGAGAATATCGGGTTGGTATAAATAGAGAACTCGGGGCTATTATCGAAAACGCCCATCACTTAAAACACATCACTTTTTACAACACACAAAAAGAACGACGAGAGAGAGAGACAGGAGGAGTAACAAGAGTTCGAGGAGCAGGAACGGATTGTGACGCCATCCATCCATCTCGGAGAGCCAGGGTTAGGAGTTGAAGATTCAGCTGATTGAAGCTGTCAGGAAGCATCGAAATTAGGTTTTACAGTTCTTATCTGTCTTCCTACCTGAGATGTATTCTTTGTCTGCCTTCGACTCTTCTGGATTGGATATGAGTAGCTGAACTTGTGTAACTTAGATTAGATGAACCCTAAGTGACCCAGGGCTTAAAGCGGTCACGGATCGGCGGTGATTAGATTCGAAGTTCATTCAGTTTCATCTTGCATGTTTGATTTGTTCTTCGTTTTCTGTGTTTCTTGTCTGGTTTGGCCTCCTAGATTAGATTCTTGTTAAGCTAAGGATAGAAGCGAACGCTCGCCTTACTTTAAAACATCAAATCGAACAATCAACCTTATAATTGGAGTGTGCCTTTCGTAGGAACCGATTAGGGTTGATCCATTGCTAGAGTAACTCATTAATCACTAGAATTTGCACCAATTAAGTTAAGTCGTTGCGAGAGGCGACCGTACCCGGGCAGCTAATTAATCGTGGTAGCTAGATCGGATAGAGCGAACGTTCGCCAGTCTTAAACCTAAGGGTCAGGAGTTATGATGGTGTCTGTGAACTGAATGAACTAGAATCGAAAATAGCTGGTCTGTGACTGTCGTTGCCTTGGTGATCTAAGGGGGATTCGAAATCTAAGCTTATCTGTCATCTTTCTAGTCAATTAATCAATCTTCAATCTTTCTTCGGTTTAATTTTTATTTCTTCTTATTTTTGCATTCTTAGTATAGAAGTCGTGGAACTCACACCACGCACAACTTGTGTTTGAACTCGAATTAAAACTGTCAACTCCCTGGAGTAAGGAGGTAGAGGAAACCCCTGGAATACGATATGCTATAGCCTTTTATTAGCATTAGTAGTTATTTGGTTGAACGCATCACAACGACACGTTCATCAAATTGGCGCCGTTGCCGGGGACTCTTCTACTTCGTTGAAAGAAGAGTTGGCATTTTTATTCTTCTACCTTTCCATCTTTCATCTTCCATCACACTTCGATTTTACACCGGTTGTGTTTGTTTTTGTCTCGTGCAGGTCGTAGCAGGTACAGAAGCAGATCACTTCCGTTTCATCTTCCTTTACTACAATGATTACTCTTAAAAGTGTTGCGGACTACAGTAGGCCGCGTGCATCTAGCCTCCGTTCACCCATCACCGTGCTTACTAATGACAATGATCCCGATTATGAGATTCAGATTCCTCTCTTGGAACTAATCTCAAGGGACATACAATTCGAGGGAAGACCAGATGATAATCCCTGCGCACACATAACCAACTTTTTGGTTGTCTGCGACACCTTCAAGTCTGGGAATCTCAATAAGAATGCATTATATCTCCGAGCTTTCCCGTTTTCTGTCAGAGGTGCAGCTAAACAATGGCTTAACAGCAAACCGCCAGGTCATTACACTGAATGGGAGACATTAGCTCAAGATTTTGTTGAGGAATACTTTCCTCCTGCAAGAACAACTGCTTATAGAGACCGTATCTCCAGGTTCACACAGAGAGAGGATGCAAGCCTGTATGACACTTGGAACGAATTTCAGTCTCTTCTCTTCGACTGCCCTCACCATGGGTATGAACAGAGACAGCTGGCTAACTTCTTTACTCGAGGAATGCGCAAGGAATCTGCAAACTGGGTCAACACCTTAGCCGGTGGAGATTGCCCTGCTCTCACTCCTCAGGATGCTCTTTTGCATTTTGCTGATTGTGCTTCGAAATCTAGAAACTGGGAGAGGCACATAGAAGGAACCAAGAGCCAGAGTCAGAGCCAGAGTCAGATAAATGTTGCAGAGCAGATCAAGGCGGAAGTTCAGAAGCATCTGCAAGCAGCTGGTATCCCTCTCGACTCTCCGTCAGCTACCGTCTTTTCAGTTGACTGTGGATGGTGTGGGTCATGTGCTCATAGTGGCGGAAGTTGCCTCAACTTCGGTGCAGCAGAAGTCTTGTCTACTGAGGAGGTAAACTTCATTGATCAAGGTTTTGCCAACAACCAGAAAGGCTATGCCAGTTACAGAAACTACGTGCCACGGAAGCAAAGCAACCGGTTGGTAGATCCTTATTATAGACCTCCGGGATTCATTGGAGGGCAACACCAGTTTCAGGCAAAGCCGTGCTACAATAGAGATATGGACTATGAGAGGAAGTTTGATCAGATCATGAGCCGACTTGACGACCATGACATTCAGTTAAAAGCCCAAGCCGCACTTAATCAAGGAACAAAGGCTCAAACCCAGAGGATAGAAGACGCGGTACTCAATATGGCGAAACTTTTTACTAGTAATCCTCTCTTTAATCCAGAAGCATTTCAAGCAGACTCCGATATAAGGAGTGAACACGCTCAAGCTATTACCACTAGGAGCGGCAAGCAAACAACTGATCCAAAAGCTCCGGAACCTGACATAATACCAGATACTAGTGCTACCATGGATATGCCAGAAATAGAAGATATCACAGAAGAGGAAAAAGAAGCACCTGCTCCTCCTCCGCCGCCCAAGACAGCCACTGAACCTGTCTTGGCGCCATATGTACCTAGGATTCCTTTTCCAAAAGCTGCAAGGAGCACGGCCAAGGATCACGACACTCAGTATAAGAAATGGTACAATGTTCTTAAGACTGCAGAAATCAAGATACCAGTGACGGACGCTGTAGAGATTATACCACCACTCGGGAAGTTCTTTAAAGACCTTGTGAAGAAAGTGAAGAGTGGCGAGGTGTACTCTATCATGCTCACTAATGAATACACATCTATTCTAGGTGCGCCATCTCCCATTCGACAGCCGCCACCACCCCCAGCTAAGTGTCCTGATCCCGGTTCTTTTACATTACCGTGCATTATTAATGGCATTCAAATTGATCGCAGCCTGGTTGATTCTGGTGCTTCTATTAATGTTATGCCTGTCTATCTATATGAAAAGCTGAATCTAGGGCAATTAAAACCGATTACTCTGCATCTCGTTTTAGCCGATAGGTCTGTCAAACGGCCTAGAGGTATAGTAGAAGATGTAACTGTTTGCTGTGGCCCGTTTACTATACTAGCAGATTTTGTTGTTTTAGATACTCGTGAGCTAGACGGAACACTTATCCTAGGTCGACCTTTCTTAGCAACTGCTGGTGTGAATATAAATTGCAAACAAGGCTTATTAACTTTAAGTGTAGGACAAGGAGTGTTGCATTCCGCATTAAAGATAGCATGAGATATTCCATTGCTCAAGATGATAAATGCTATGCTATTGATCCCTTAGAGACGGCCGAGGCCGACTCCGTTACTAATGCTTTATCTAGTGATCCGCTAGAGTTGTGTTTGATTTCAGGGATTGATAATGCGTTAGATGACCCAGAGCAGCGCTTATATCAAGATGAGCTAGATGAACAACAGGCAACATTCACACCCTTACATGCGCCTCCACACATCGAACCAGCTTCGAGTCGGATTACTACTTCATATGAGAATCCACCAGAACTTACTCTGAAGGAGCTGCCTGACCACTTAGAGTACGCATTTCTGGGAAAGGATCGCCAGTTACCTGTCATTATCAATGCGAATCTATCTCCCGAGCAGAAAGAACAACTGATTGGGCTACTCAAGAAGCATGTCCGAGCTATTGCCTGGCAGTTGGCAGACATCAGAGGCATCTCTGAAACCTTCTGCAAACATCGGATAGTTGTTGATGAAGAATTCAAACCAGTCAGACAACCGCAGCGCCGACTTAACCCTCAGATGCAGGAAGTCGTAAAGAAAGAAGTACTCAAGCTTCTAGATGCCGGTATCATCTATCCCATCGCCGACAGTCCTTGGGTCAGTCCAACTCAAGTTGTTCCGAAGAAAGGAGGAATCACCGTCATCCCTAATCCAAAGGGTGAACTCATTCCCACCCGAACAGTTACAGGATGGAGAGTCTGCATTGATTATCGACGACTAAATGATGCCACCAAGAAGGATCACTTTCCACTGCCGTTCATTGATCAGATGCTTGAACGATTGGCGGGTCATGAATACTACTGCTTCTTAGACGGGATGTCCGGTTACTTTCAGATCCCCATTGAGCTTGCTGATCAAGAGAAGACAACCTTCACATGCCCGTTCGGTACATTTGCTTATCGTCGTATTCCCTTTGGATTATGTAATGCTCCCGCTACTTTTCAGAGATGCATGCTCGCAATATTTGGAGACCTGGTAGAGAATGTGGTAGAGGTGTTCATGGATGACTTCTCTGTCTATGGAGATTCATTTTCAAAGTGTTTGGCTAATCTGGATAAGGTGTTAGCTCGTTGTGAGGAGACTAACCTAGCTCTTAGCTGGGAGAAATGTCACTTCATGGTTACAGAAGGTATTGTTCTTGGCCATAGAATATCTAAGACAGGTATAGAAGTCGATCGTGCCAAGCTTGAGACCATTGCCAGTCTACCACCGCCGACCTCAGTCAAGACAGTTCGAAGCTTCCTCGGTCATGCTGGATTCTACAGGCGATTCATCCAAGACTTCTCCAAGATCGCTCTACCAATGACCAAGCTACTCGAGAAAGATGCTCCGTTCATCTTTGACAAAGCCTGTCTTGAAGCCTTTGAGACTCTGAAGACTCAACTGACCACCGCACCGATTCTTACAGCACCAGATTGGAATCTCCCATTCGAAATCATGTGTAATGCTAGTGATTTCGCCGTTGGCGCAGTTCTTGGTCAGAGAAAGGAGAAGAAATTTCATCTTATCTACTTTGCGAGCAAGACACTCAATGATGCTCAGAGAAACTACACTACCACGGAGAAGGAACTCCTAGCTATCGTTTTCTCCTTTGATAAATTTAGACAGTATCTGGTTCTCTCACATACCATCGTCTACACAGATCATGCTGCTCTGCGCCATCTCTTAGCTAAGCAAGATTCGAAGCCTCGTCTCATCCGGTGGATCCTTCTCCTCCAAGAATTCGACATAGAAATTAAAGACAAGAAAGGAGCAGAGAACTTAGCAGCAGATCATCTTTCTCGACTCGAGGAATCACAAACAGGTAAGTCTGCTACCCCTATCAATGATTCTTTCCCTGACGAGCTGTTGCGTGTTGAGACGTATGAACAGGTTAACATCATAGCTATTGAGCCCTGGGCAATCCCTAACGCTCAAGATTTGAGTAATGCCATCGATTCGGAAGAGCCATGTCTTGACAGGATGATCCGGAGATGTGTCTCTTACAATGAAGCAGCGGACATCATTCGCAAATGCCATGAAGGACCGTTCGGAGGACATTTCGGAGGCAACCGCACGGCGAGAAAGGTACTCGAAACAGGTTTCTACTGGCCCTCAATTTTTAGTGATTGCGATGTTTATGCTAGACGTTGTGATGCTTGCCAGCGATCAGGTAACATCTCTAACCGTAATGAGATGCCCCAAACTGTTTCTTTAACTGTTGAAATCTTTGATGTCTGGGGAATTGATTTTATGGGTCCGTTCACGCCCTCCAACGGAAACAAGTACATTCTCGTCGCCGTTGATTATGTTTCTAAGTGGGCCGAAGCTGAGGCTTTACCCACTAATGATTATAGAGTGGTGGGACGGTTCCTTACTCGTCTTTTCACGCGTTTTGGTTCACCGCGCTTCATCATAAGCGATAGGGGTACCCACTTCCACGGACAATTCGACCGGGTGTGCAAACGCTTTGGTGTCACCCACCGAATGTCCACGGCTTATCATCCTCAAGCGAACGGCCAAGCGGAAGTGACAAACCGTGAGCTCAAGCGGATTCTTGATAGGACGGTTGGCCGGTCTCGCAAGGACTGGTCATCTAAGCTCAATGATGCCTTATGGGCATATCGTACTGCCTACAAGACTCCCATCGGTACCTCACCATATCAGCTGGTCTATGGCAAGTCATGTCATTTACCAGTTGAGCTTGAGCACAAGGCATTCTGGGCTAACAAAGAGTTGAATATGAGCTATGCAGTAGCAGGTAATAACCGCCATGACCAGATCGCTAAGCTTGAGGATCACTGACTCCACGCATATGAAAGCACGAGGTTATATAAAGAGCGCACGAAGAAAATTCATGACTCTCAATTGAAGACGATCAAGCAGTTCTATCCCGGAGAACAAGTGCTTTTATATAACTCTCGCTTGAAACTGTTCCCGGGTAAATTAAAATCTCTGTGGTCTGGCCCTTATACCGTGGTTCGCCAGACACCCTTAGGCAGCGTCTACATTCAAATGCACGATCAGGAGCCGTTCGCGGTCAACGGACATCGGCTTAAGCAGTATCTGCAAGGGTTAGCCGTATCATCCATAGACGTGCACTACCTCGTTTTGGAATCCTGACACGAATCCAGGTATCGTCTGGCTCACGGACATTAAACAAGAGCGCTTCGTGGGAGGCAACCCACGGCTGGAGTCAGTTATTTTCGTTTTGAGTCGTTTTGCTTTAAAAACCCATCTTGCATGTTTAAAAAAAAAAACCCCCCTCCGCCATTTTCAAAACAGTTTCGGCGAAAACATGTCCACATTTTCACCGAAACCGCTATTCAAATTAGACCCGACCCTCCTGTCCATACCTTTCTAACCGAAGACCCCACCATTCTCGCCGAAACGATTTCTTACATTCTAACCATTATTTTCGCCGAAACTGTCAACCTGTTTTCGCCGAAATTTTTGTTTGATTTCAACCTGATCCTCTTGTCCTCACTTTTCGATCCGAGAATACCATGACTTCGCCGAAAATTTTTCTTCATTTAACTTGGAATTTTCGCCGAAAATTTTTGGTCTTTTCACCGGTATTTAAGGCCCCCTTGGGTTTTCATTTTCGCGACATTCATAAACCCCCCCACCCGAAAACTTCAACCATCCTCCCTCTCTCCGTTTGTGGGTTCCGCCGCGCGCCTCACTGATCGCCGCCGCCCCTTGCCCGCCGATCAAACGCCGCCGCCGTCTCAGTAAACGCCGCCCACCCCCTTTTCCTAGCCCTGTTTCAAAACCCTAGAATCGGAGCTTTTCAGCCCCGGTTCCGCCCGACCTAGTTTTCAAGTTTTCCCTGTTTTTCGTGGATTTCCAATCGTTTTCTCGAATCATGTCTTCACGGTTAGTTGTTCAACCTTTGATTGTGCATCATTTGGCTTGTTAACCTTCAGTTTTGACGTGGTTGACTGTGGTTGACTTTTTGGTTCTCCCTTATTCGTCTTGACTGCTTTGTCGGTATCAATTGGCTAGGTTCTGGTATTGAGCCTTTTCGGAAGTGTGACCTGTTGTCTGTGCGTTTGTGTTCTTGCCTCATTCCGTTATTCTTACTTGCCTACTGAATTGACAAGTTCTTCAATGATATATCTTGATTCTATGATCTCTCGGTTGATTAGTCTACCCCCACTTCTCCCATTAAGTGTGGGGTAAGAGTCTTATAATCTAATGCTGGTCGTCTCTGAGTTGTATTTTACAGGGCTCCCAAGTGTTTTAAGACTACCAGTGCAGATAGAGCACAGCGATCCTCAACTCGCCAGAGTAGGACACCACCCCCTCGTCGTCCCGTACCAGCTGCACAGAAATCGACGACTGTAACCATCATTCTCGAGGATTCGCCTACCCCTGCGACTCCCATCTCCTCTATTCCTACACCTGCCAATGGAGCCGTGCATCCTTTCATTGCCGCCCTGGAGCCGCACCAGTTCGAGGTCTTTCAAAAGATCAAAGACATCCCTCCGGCTAAGGTGGCAGTTCTGTCTCTTGACAGTCTCACAGCGCACAATCCGGTTTGGCACTCGACAATTGACACCGCTCTTAATAAAGCCGGATTTCGAGTGCTGACCACTCATGGATCCCCGTACCTACTCGTTGCCCTCAAGGAGTTCTGGAGTTCATTCCGGCGCCTCACCCCGAAGCCCTTTCGTGAGCAGAAATTCGTTTCCTTTCGCCTCGGTGGTGTTCTTCATGAGAAGTCCCTTCGCGAGTTCGGCCGCTTGTTGGATCCGCACGTCAATTTTGATACTGCATTAGCTGGCTTTGAGGACACATACTCCATCACCAGTGCTCCTTACCCGGATGTGTGGAAATGGGCATGCTGCGAGGATGAGAGCTCACCTATCGTCCACCCCACGGTCGGTGACATCTTTCACCCTGTTCTTAAATTCTTGCATTATGTTTGGGTGCAATCTTTGTGTTTTTGCAGCAAGACGAGCCGCCACCACGTTTCTCTGGAGGAGCTCGTTCTATTCCGTGCTTTAGAGGAGGATGCCAACCTGCACCCCGGCTGGTGGCTTGCACGATTCTTTCACAAGCGCACTACCACCAAGAAGCTTCCTAGTGAGCTTCCAGGAGGCCCCTTCATTTCTATTCTGATCGACAACCTCCCGCTCGGTGATAAATGGGGCCCCGTTATTCCTCGTATCCCGATTGAGCATGTAGGCGCTGAACTTGCCATAGCACGGCGCATCGACCTTTCAGAAACTATTGAGCATTTCACTTCGCTCCCTCATCGCACGGCCCAGCCAGTTGACCGCCCACCGTCGCGAGCACAGATCACCGCAGAAATGAATGAAAGGCTGGCGCGCATTGAGAATTGGCAGCTAGACTACTCGGCTGGTTCGTTGCAATGGCAGAAGGACCGAGTGGCACATGAGGAGACTCCGAATGAGCGTTGGTCCACTCTGCAGCAATTCATGGCTGACCAATTAGCCAGACACATGGACGAGCTCGCATGGCGACGACAGATGGAGCAGCGGTTCGCCATATCATCCATTCCCACTGCACCTCCACCTCCTCATGCGGAGCAGTGATCAGGTTGTTTCTATCTTTTTCCTTTCTTTTCTTTCTTCTTTTCGGGTCTCGACCCAATTTTATTCTGTGTGGATCCGGGGCACTTGTCCCGGTATCCTTTTGATCTTTTTGTTGTTTTTGTGTCTATAGGAACTTGAGTAGCTACTCCGCTCCGCTCCGGACTCTCCGTGTTCATCCTCTACACCGACCATCACCTTCCAGGTTCTTCGTACCACTCTAGTCTAGTTAGTTCTGTGAGGACACATAACAGTTTCAGTGTGGGGTAGGGTGTTAGATAACCATGCATGATCTTGATTGCCTATATCTTTGTGTGTGCCTCGTGATTCCTATCCAATTCTCTAGCATCGAATTGCTCAATTCTTGACTTTGGATGTTAAATTGACTTCAATTTTGAACAATGACGTCTAGACTGTTCCACTTAGAACCTGTAACCAACGTGTCAGAACTGATATTAAATGAGTCTAGGTTAGAACAGATCATAAATCACCTCTGTAGTTGGAACTGGAATTAATTGAATCAATTAACTTGTTAACAACAAAGCTCGATAACACCGTTCTAAGATGATAAATGCTAGCTTCTTCCATGTTTTCACTCCATATTTGATCACCTGTGATTGTGGCTTGAGATTAGACGGAAATCCAATTCGAAATCTCGTGTAAAAAGTTATAACTAGCTAGGATTAAATGGCTAAATGGTTAAATCAAGTAATTGAGTTGTTCAAAGTAATTGTTAAGTTCCTTAAAGTGCTGGAAATAAAGCTAGGCAAGCCCGACACCTAAGTGAAGTGTTCGGGTTGAGCACTAGCATAAGCACAAATACTATGAGCTAGGCAGGTCCAACACCTAAGTGAAGTGTTTGGTATCGAGCACTAGTATGCAGTAAATAAATTAAAAAAGCTTGAATCTTGAAAGAAATTGTTGTTTAAATCAGTTCTAGCTAGAACAGGTAGCGCACAGATCTAGAAAAGGATGAAGTCGAGTCGATAGCCACGTCATTTTTTCCTACCTCCGCATCCACATCATGGCTAGAGCTTAAAGTCTTTTTGATTAGAATTGGTGTTATCATAGTCGGTTAATTGTGATTAATTGTTTTGCCAGGAAACGAGTTTTGTTAAAACCACTACTTGAAGTGTGCAGAAATTAGTGAGATCGAAAACTTATTTCGTTGATGTTCTTGCATGTGTAGGTCACTCTTTCTACGTGGAACAGTCTAAACCAAATTGTTGGAATTGAATCTCGGTTTAATCTCGTGTCATTTGTGAATTTGAGTGTGTTCTATTCAGTTTGCTTGAGGACAAGCAAAAGCTTAAGTGTGGGGTATTTGATGACACTCGAATTGACGTGATTATCAGCCTCATTTAAGCGACATTTCTTTGCTTAAGACATTGTTTTTAGGGTAGAATGGCGAATAATCAATCGATTGCCCTATCTCATGCCACTTGTGTTACCGTGGCCCGTTTCGGGTCTATTTGATGGTTTTCTAGTGTTTTTACGTAAGCACAGGTTTTTGCCGTCAAATAAAGTAACCATGGATGTGTCTGAGCATTGGAACCTCGAGGAATTGAACCGGAATCGGTCAAAGAAGCCATTCAAAGTCGAACAAATTCTGCCCAGTTCATACACATATTTTCGGCGAAACTACCCTTTGGTTTTCGCCGAAAATGGAAGAAGAAACCACTGGCCGATTGAGAGGAAGATTTCGGCGAAGATACCATGGAGATTTCACCGAAACCGTAGGAAGGAATCAACCGATTCAAGTATGAAGAAATTTTCGCCGAAATCCCTTCACTATTTTCGGCGAAAATTCCAGTTGAATTCAGGAGAATATCGGGTTGGTATAAATAGAGAACTCGGGGCTATTATCGAAAACGCCCATCACTTAAAACACATCACTTTTTACAACACACAAAAAGAACGACGAGAGAGAGAGACAGGAGGAGTAACAAGAGTTCGAGGAGCAGGAACGGATCGTGACGCCATCCATCCATCTCGGAGAGCCAGGGTTAGGAGTTGAAGATTCAGCAGATTGAAGCTGTCAGGAAGCATCGAAATTAGGTTTTACAGTTCTTATCTGTCTTCCTACTTGAGATGTATTCTTTGTCTGCCTTCGACTCTTCTGGATTGGATATGAGTAGCTGAACTTGTGTAACTTAGATTAGATGAACCCTAAGTGACCCAGGGCTTAAAGCGGTCACGAATCGGCGGTGATTAGATTCGAAGTTCATTCAGTTTCATCTTGCATGTTTGATTTGTTCTTCGTTTTCTGTGTTTCTTGTCTGGTTTGGCCTCCTAGATTAGATTCTTGTTAAGCTAAGGATAGAAGCGAACGCTCGCCTTACTTTAAAACATCAAATCGAACAATCAACCTTATAATTGGAGTGTGCCTTTCGTAGGAACCGATTAAGGTTGATCCATTGCTAGAGTAACTCATTAATCACTAGAATTTGCACCAATTAAGTTTAGTCGTTGCGAGAGGCGACCGTACCCGGGCGGCTAATTAATCGTGGTAGCTAGATCGGATAGAGCGAACGTTCGCCAGTCTTAAACCTAAGGGTCAGGAGTTATGATGGTGTCTGTGAACTGAATGAACTAGAATCGAAAATAGCTGGTCTGTGACTGTCGTTGCCTTGGTGATCTGAGGGGGATTCGAAATCTAAGCTTATCTGTCATCTTTCTAGTCAATTAATCAATCTTCAATCTTTCTTCGGTTTAATTTTCATTTCTTCTTATTTTTGCATTCTTAGTATAGAAGTCGTGGAACTCACACCACGCACAACTTGTGTTTGAACTCGAATTAAAACTGTCAACTCCCTGGAGTAAGGAGGTAGAGGAAACCCCTGGAATACGATCTGCTATAGCCTTTTATTAGCATTAGTAGTTATTTGGTTGAACGCATCACAACGACACGTTCATCAATTATATCAATCTAGTTTCGAATACTAATTGACATACCAATCATATGACAATTCCAGGAATTTCTGCGCTCCTTATTAGGTTGCCGTCCATCGTCACCACCATCACCTCCAGCCGAACCACCACACATAGCCGCCATTAGTACCTACGACATTAAAACGTATAGATAATTTAACTATTCTCAACTAAATAATATGTGTAATATCAGTGTGTAGAAAGTAAAACTATTAACTTAAATTACTTTTTTCTATTTAGTCAAAATCTGCAACTACGCCCGGTCTAGACCAATTTGAATTATCATTGACCGTAGTCAAGTTTTGGATGTTAAATAATTCAGACTCGTGACCGGAGTTAACCACATCTTCACCCATATCATACAAATCTCTTGGCTTAAGGTGCACTGGAATACACCATCCTTTATCTTTGATGTCATCAACGTAGTACACCATTTTCACCAGATTTGCACCAATGTAGGGTTCGTCATCAACATTTTCACCCGTGTGTATGAGAGGTACCATAAAGTTGACAAGATTGAATCCCAACTCATCTTTCTTCAATCCTCTAGTAGTTAGGTATTCGCCCAGTCACATCTAAACAAAGTCACAAATCTACCACCATAATTAAGCTCCACGATATCTATTAATCTCCCATAGTAAGGAACCGAGCCGTGTATTGGACGATTATCTGCAGTGCTTGCGAAATTGTGGGTGCCCAAGTCAGCGAACACACCACTATTTTGTGTTTTCATTCCTTTCTCACGCTGAAGTGTGCGAAAACGATACCCGCTCACATCAAAGGCAGTATATCTCGTAGCTTCGTATAGGGGACCTCTAGCAAGCAACTTAAGATCATTGGTATGCGTCTCATTCTCGTCATTCATGATCTAGAATTAGAATTATAATTAGTTCAACATAAAAGCAGATGAAAAGATATTGACAGTTGTGCATCTAACATACCCGTCGGTGGAACCAATCCACAAATTCTCGATGTAACATTCTCTCTATCTCATTAGTAGTTATTCGTCGGTTACTTCTATGGCGTCTCTTCAACTGAGTTCTGCACTCCCTAGTTGAAAAAATAATATATACTATAAGCTTCATTTAGCCAAAGAATATTTATACCCACATTCAAAGAGTTGTGAACACAGAGAGCATACTGAATAAATGGTTCGACGCCTTCAGCATTAAACAACACGTGTCGATGAGCTTGCATGCGCTCTATTTCAGTCAAGTCAAAATTATCCTCACCACCTACAGGTTTACCGATCGAAGGAAATATATCAGAATGTCCGTACACATCTTCATCTGGATCATTGACGCGAATATCACGATTGAATCGTGTTTCAACATTCTCATCTAAGTACAACGAGCAGAACGTGAACAACTCATCTAGTAACCAACATTCGGCAATTGAACCTTCAGGGTAAGCCCTGTTCCCAACAAACCCTTTTAATTTTCCTAAAAACCTTTCAATAGGATACATCCATCGATATTGCACAGATCCCCCTAGTCAGACTTCATCAACCAAATGAAGTACTAAATGGACCATGACAGTGAAGAATGAGGGTGGAAAGATTACTTCCATGTGACATACAGCAAGTACTAACCGTTCGTGCAACTTATCAAGTTCTGTCTTGTTGACGACCATAGTAGACAAACCTTTCATACATGATGAGAACTCAACCAGCACGCATGCAACTTCTTTAGGAAGTACATTCCTAATGCATATGGGTAGCAACTCATGCAGTAGTATGTGCGAGTCGTGACTTTTTAGACCAAACATCTTCCGTTGAGTCAAGTCCACACATCGAGAAATGTTACTAGATTATCCATCTGGAACTGTCACATCCTTCAGCGTTTGTAACATAACATCAATTTCTTGTTTGGCCAACGTAAACAAAGCTGTTGGACATTTCCCATCTACATCCGGCCACAATTCCTTTCGAATTCGCATCTCAACTAAATCTAGACGTGCTTTTAAGTGATCTTTTCTCTTGTCCTTGTCATTCAATAGTGTGAATAAGACGTTATCACACACATTTTTTTCTATGTGCATGACGTCTAAATTGTGGCGGAGAAGATTGAATTCCCAATAGGGGAGCTCAAAAAAATGCTCTTCTTTCTCCACTGCCCGTCACCCTGACGTGGTCTTTTCTTTCCCGTGACCGGATCTAAACCCTTTCCAAATGTGATGTTTAAATCGCCCATTTGTGCTAATAATTCAGTCCCTGATAACAACCGTGGTGACGTTCTTCTCTCAGTGGCGCCATCAAAACGTTTTTTCAACGATCTTAAACGATGACCACCCGGTAAAAACCGACGACTACCAGTAAAACACCACTTCAAACTTTTAGGCAATCTTATTTGAATTGCACTAAAATTGCAGGACGGGCAAGCTAGACCTGTATGTGTGTTCCAACCAGACAAAGTTTCTAAACCAGGAAAATCAGAAATCGTCCACATTAAATGAGCCTTCATCGTGAACATTTCTTTCTTGAAAGCATCATATGTTTCCACACCTTCCCATAATGTTTTTAATTCCTCGATCAGTGGGCCGAGATATACGTCAATGTCATTTCCCGGTTGCTTCTTGCCAGGAATGATGCTATTCAACATCAAACTGGTTTGCTTCATGCACACCCAAGGAGGGGTGTTATATGGAACCAACACCACTGGCCAAGTACTGTGATTGGTGCTCATATTACCAAATGGATTAAAACCATCACTAGCAAGTCCAAGACGTACGTTACGTGGTTCACGAGCAAAATCTGGGTAACGAATATCAAATGCCTTCCATGCTTCAGAATCTCTAGGATGTCTTGACATGTCATCATTTGGTTTCTCCGTTGAATGCCAAATCATGTTTTCTGCTGATTTGGGAGACATGAACATCCTCTGTAGTCGAGGAATCAAAGGAAAGTAGCGGAACACTTTAGCTGCTTTTTGCTTCTTCCCTTGCATGACAACAGTACCACGCTTAGGCTTCTCATACCTTGATGTGTGACAAACCCTGAAACTTTCCTCGTTCAAAGCATTGCCCCAGTATAACATGCAGTCTTTGGGACATGCATCTATCTTCGTGTATGTCATTCCCAATGATTTTATGATTTTCTTTGCCTCGTATCCTGATTTAGGAATATCAGCAAAGTCAAACGCTTCCCTCAACAATTCAAGTATCATAGACATGGCCTTGTCACTGATGCGATACATGTACTTGATGTGGTACAACCTCATAAAGAATGCCAACTTTGAGAAGTTCTTACATCCGTCGTAGAGTGCTACTTGTCCTTCCTTGAGTACACGGAAGAACTCCTTGGAAGAGGCATTTGGAGGATCAGTCGCCATATTTGTATCTCCTCCTCCTTGTTCATCATCATTCCTAACCACACCAAATGCATCATGGACAAAATCCTCCATTGTATCAAAGTGGTTATCAGTCGAAGCAGGCATTTGAATAGGGGCAGACGATGTATTTGTTAGAGAATCTGACGATTCTGCCACATACGACTCTCCGTGAAACACCCATGTAGTGTAATCTTGAGGGAAGGGGCTTTGAAGCAAGTGATCATACACCTCATCCTTCGATAGAAATTTGTTGCACAAACATTTTGAACAAGGGCAAATAATAACCCCTCCATCGCCATTGTGCATCATGGCGAAATCTAGGAATTTCTCTACACCGTCGCAGTATTCAACGGTATTTCGTGGCATTTGAATCCACGACTTATCCATTATGCGATTATTTGAAAACCTACAAGAAACTAGAAAGAAAAAAAAACAAGAAAATAATACTAGAATACTTATAAAAACCTAAAGATTATCATAAACCGAGAAAAAAAAGATAAAATACTAGAACACCTATGAATACTAGATTATTAGAAAACCTAATAAGTCTAAAATTTTATTTCTTAGCTACTGATCAATAATGGGGAAAGTGATGAAATAGATGGCGTACTTAGAAAAATACGATGCACGATACATAACAATAATAATAATAATTAAGGAATTAGTTAAATCCAATATAATTAAGTGAAATAATGTGCATCGGTTTACCAACCTGAGAATGGGGAAGGACACTCTGTAGAATGGATAATGTGTACTTGATCCCAAAGAAACGATCACCTGCTGATGAAGATTGGAAAACATGTAAGCTACTCCCGTCAAATCCTTACTCATTAGATTTAAAATTATAAATCTTACAATTCTCTTGCATAAATCTTACAAATCTTACAATCTTACACTTATAAATCTGAAAATCAGAGAAATTACATAGACACATAAGCCACCCAAGCACCTACCAACCCAATGTTATAACAAAGACATTTATATACAGAATTAAAATGAAAAGCAATAATATTGTTGCAGCAAACGCCAAATCACAAATGTTATAACAAGGAATTATTATTTAAACAATTAAAATGAGTTCAGCTTGATTATTCAATAGTGCAAACGCCAAAGCAGTAGAATCCAAAGACCAATAAGTCATCCTAGTCTCCACCTACACTTGTATAAATCATTCCAAGTGCATACATTTGCAACCAATTTCCATTATAGCAAAACCGAAAATAATCAATGATTATATTGTGAGCACATTAACAACAAAGAGAGTCATCAAAACTAATACTACAATACAAGAGGACACTAAATGAAAGCCTAATAGTACAATAAACACTAAAATAATCAATGATTTTATTATGTGGCAGTGACACCAATCTGACTTTGACCCATTTTTGGGTCCCCACTTAATTACTTCCTTTCCAACTTTATATATCTTAGCTATCTTTTTATATATAGAGATAGAGGCACTTAACTTAGTAATAATGCAAATGTTTCCAAATTGGTCAATTGCAGAGTCTAACTACTTCACCCTTTAGTTTTTGTCATGAGCACAAAAAAACCAATAAAAACTGATATAAAAGACAAATCCCAGTTTTGTAAGATTGACAGCAAGTCAGCTTAATGTTATGGCCTTTCCTATTATTGTCTCCCACATGCTTCTTCCCTAATTTGTGCCTACCAAAACACAGTTAAAATATTCATATCAATTTGCTTCCATTAGCTTTAAAACACTATGCTTCTTGAGCTTCCTCATTATCATTTCCCCTTTTTGTGCTCCTTAAAGTGCCAAACCACATTTCTTACTGAATCATAAGGAAAAGCTTGCAGCTTTGACATTCTGTAGATTGTTTTAGGTAAGTTTATTATTCTGGGTTTGGTTTTCTTATAGCACTGCCATATGGAACCACGAACTTGTTTATTCATAGACTAAAGAAATTACAAGAACAAGACATAGTTTATTTATCGGAATTATAAGGAGTAGTTAAACCCTAACATCCATTTATATTCTACTGATCAATTCAGAGCACTACCATATAGATAAACACCAATTTGATAAAACAAGCACATCTATCAACCTCAGTAACAAACCTTGCAGTATGCAAAAATGAAAACAAGCTATTAGTCTGAAATCTTTATCTGGAAGTAACAATCTTGTTAATGCATTACCAACAAACCAAAATACTGATGTTAAAAGTAGTTCATGCATGCTATATAATGCTGAAATCTCATAGGAGTATTAATTGGAGAGGAGATGGAAAGGTGAGGTTGAGCATGTCTAGAAGCCGTTTCTTGAAAAAAATTGATTTCAAGTAGGTGAGGAACAAACAGCTGCAGAAGTGTAAATAGAGACTAATATTCTCACATACACTTGTTTGGTAACATAAACAATGGCAACACTAACTTAAAGCTACTCCCACATGCACTTGTATAAATTATACCTAGTCTAGGGTCATGCGTGCATTTGCAACCAACTACATCTTAGCAAAATGGAAAATAAGCATTAAGAACAAAGACTAGGCCATTCAATTTCCCCAGGGAAGAAGGAATGTTTCCAGTTACGTATTGTTATATTGTCTAAGCTGATCAGTAGATAATGAGAGCACTAAAGTAAGAAACGATGGAGTTAAGGTAAAACCCTTCAGAATCGGTGTTCAATTGCACATGGTTTAGCCAAAGGAAGCTTAATAAAGAAACTGACCTGACAAGCTTAATAAAGAAACTGACCTGACAATGTCAACTTCGATATCGTCTACAAAGCAGAATCCGATTGCTGAATGGCGGCTAAGAAGAGGCAGATACCCTTAATTAGAGAGCTTCCCAGTCAATAACAGCAGAAACAAATCATGGATTGAGAACTCAAACCTAATTTTTTTCCAAGGGTTGTTGCTGCAGGTAATGATGGACGAAGTTGACGACGGTGAAAGCAGCCTTGACTAGGGGCGACGGCGACAGCGACGACAACTGGCGATGAGAGCAAGTTGATCTTTCTTCAATCGGCGTTGAGAGGGGTTACCGAGAGAACAAAATTGAGGAGGAGGAAGGAATCCCCGTTATTAATCTCATAATTTATCAGGGGTTACTCAAAAAATCGCTGGTATCCAACATATAAATTAAACGATCCGTTTTTTGTATGCAATTAACAAGGGTTCTAAACCCATGTTAAATGACTAATTTAGGAGGGGTTAACTAACCCATGTTAAAGATTCAAGTTTTAACGGGGGTTCTTAAACCGCTGTTAAACTCCTGACATTTAACATTGCTTTAAAAACCGCTGTTAAATTGGCACCGTTTAACAGGGGTTTCTAAACCCTGTTAAAATTCTGCTGTTAAATAACTAATAAAGAATTACAAAAAGAGTCCTGAAAAGGACTGAAATTCGGAATTCTATTCCTACAAGGAAAAGAGTCATTCCTAAACAAAAACACTAAAAAGGAAAAGCTGGAAATTCCTAAAAAACAGATAAACGGGTTCTGGGAGATTCAGCCAAATAAATAGCAAATAAAATCAGAAATTAAGCCCTTTGGCAGATCACTAGTAGACTTCATGGGCTACAACTTTCATGTTGGGAATCTGCCCAAATACTGCCTCCAAGTAACCCATATTCGTCAATCCATGTCAGACTAGGAATCTGTCCAAAACTAGGACATCCTAGCTTGATTGGGATTCCTTGCTTGGATGTATTTGGCATTTCCTCTTCATTTCCCGTATCATGTATGGTCAGCCATCCTTCCTTGGATCAGGCTCAGGTGGTGGCCTGATCTTAGCTCTTAGCATTGGCTTCCTCGGATCATCATCCGAGTCTTGCTCTTGAAGGCTCCATCCATGCTCTACTAGGACTTGGACTAGCTCTATCTCATTCGATACTTCTCCAAATTGAGCTCCGTTTGTTGGAGAGTAATCCTGGGGCCATAATTTTTCCAGTTCCTTTGGAAAATCCCAAAAGGCATGGGTCAATTGTTGGCTGGGCCAAAAGTGCTCCTCTGACGGGCGCTGGCATGGGCCATGTGCCCGTGGCAGGCTTAGCTTGGGGCCTTCTTCAAATCTGTCTAGGCCTTTTGAGTTCTTCTTTGAGCCTTCTTCCCAGGGTTCCTTAAGGATGTCTTTAGGGGCTGGTGTTGGTCCAGAGCTCGTGGCATTTGGCATGGTGCCTAGGCTGGGTGCTAGGCTCGACCCGGGGTCCGGGTCGGGGCTCGGTGTCAGCATCAGCTCCTGGAGATTCATTAGCCTGACTCTGGCTGGGGTAGGAGCTGGCCTTGGTGCCTGGAATAGGATCAGCATCCTCCCAGGTGCATCTTCTGGCTACGGGGTTTGGGCTCTTCTAGGCTCCGGGGGTGGTGCTGTGGTAGGCCTGGTGAAGTGATTCGAGCCACCAAGCCCGACGCGACTGATGCCGACCCGACCCCAGCACTAATGCCGAGACGAGACTACGCTAGGCTTAGGCCTACGCCAGCACCACCTCCGGAGCCTAAGAGAGACAAAGCCCCAGAACCAGAATACACACCTGGGAGGATGCTGATCCTCAACCAGGCACCGATGCCAGCACCTACTCCAGCCAGAGCAAGGTTAATGACCCGCCAGGAGCTGATGCTGATACCAAGCCTAGACCCGGATCCCGAACCGAGTCTAGCACCGAGCCTAAGGCCCCTAATAGGCTCTGGACCGGTGCTCCTTAGCCAATGAACACCCCTGGAATCCTCTGGGAGAATTTATGGAGTATCTACGAAGGAATAAAGAGGAAGGCCTGGCTAGAAGAGACTGGCAACCGAAGACAGGCCCCGGTATGAGCCCCGGACCAGGCCAAATGCCAGAACTGAGCTCCAGGATCGAAGTCACGATCCCTGTACCAGCACCAGCGCTTGAAGACCCCTTGAGAGCATTCCTGAAGACCTGACCGAAGCAGAAAGTAGAAGGCTTGGCCGGAATTGAAAAAGGCCCAGCACGGAGCCAGCCCCGGGCACTGGACCGAGCGTCGGGCACCACAAAAGAGTGCTTTTGGCCCAGCAAACAATTCCTAGGGAGATAGGGCTAGAACAAGTCCTAGTGATGCTTGGCCTAGGCATCAAGGAGTGGAGCTCGGATGCTGATCCAAGGGAGCCAATACTAGGAGCTAGGATCAGGCCGCCTCCTGAGCCTGATCTAATGAAGGATGCTTGACCATTCATGATACGGGAGATGAAGAGAAGATGCCAAGTACTTCCAAACAAGAAATCCTAATTAAGCTAGGATTTCCCGGTTTTGGACAGATTTCTAGTCTGACGAAGAATGACAAGTTTGGGCTACCTGGAGATAGAATTTGGGCTGAAGCCCAACATGAAAGTTGAAGCCCATGACATCTACTAGTGATCTGACAAAGGGAATATTTTTCCTATTTTATTTGGTATTTATTTGGCAATTTTTCTCAGAACCTGTTTAGTTGTTTTTTAGGAATTTTCAGCTTTTCCTTTTTAGTGTTTTTGTTTAGGAAGGATTCTTTTCCTTGTAGGAATAGAGTTCCGAATTTCAGTCCTTTTAGGACTCTTTTGGTAATTCTTTATTATTTTATAGTTAGTTTCTAAGGAGGAATAGGAGAGCTTGTTCCCTACTCGTAGACTGCCAATTATGCTAGCATATTCAGATGGTCTTACACTATTTCCAGTGTTCTTAAAGAGTTTTACACTAGTATCATAAGGAGTACAAGCAGGTTTACAGTCAAAGTAATTGTATTTCTTCAACATCTTTTTTATGTAACTAGATTAATCTAAAGAAAATCCTCTTTCAGTCCTAGTTATCTGGATTCCTAGTATAACGCTAGCTTCACCCAGATCTTTCATATCAAAGTTTTCACAAAGCATGGTTTTCACAATATTGACAACATGATTATTAGAACCAAGAATTAACATGTCATCCACGTACAAGCATATGATAGTGCAAATGTTATTTTCAAATTTGTAATAAATGCATTTGTCACTTTCATTCACCTTAAAACCATGTGAGAGAACTAGCTTGTCAAATTTTTCATGCCACTGCTTAGGAGCCTGTTTCAAACCATATAAAGATTTATCTAGTTTACAAACTTTAGAAGCATCTTCAGGAATAACAAAACCTTCAGGTTGTTCCATGTAAATTTCTTCATCTAAATCACCATTCAAGAATGCAGTTTTAATATCCATCTAATGCACAACAAGATTTTTCAAGGCAGCAAGAGCAATCAAAACACGAATGGAAGTTATTCTAGTTACTGGTGAATAAGTATCAAAGAAATCAACATTTTCTCTCTGTATATAACCTTTAGCTACTAAACGAGCCTTATACTTATCAACAATACCATCTGGTTTCATTTTCTTTTTCAGAATCCATTTACAACCTATAGCTTTACAACGAAGAGGTAAATCTACTAAATGCCAAATTTTGTTAGACTCTAATGATTCCATTTCATCATTAATGACCTCTTGCCACAAATCTGCATCTAATGAGGTTATAGCTTGATGTAGAGTTGTGGGGTCATCTTCAAGGGTGTAGACAGAAAAGTCAGCGCCAAAGTCTTTAGAGATTCAAGGTCGTTTACTCCTTCTAAGTTCTGATTCGGATTCAACACCCCCACTAGTTCCATTATTCCTAGTAGCTGGCAAGATACTAGATGAACTACCCCCATTATTTCTCAATTTGAAAGGAAATCTATCTTCATAAAAATCAACATTGATGGATTCTAAAATGGTTCGAGCATTCAAATCATAGAACCTATATGTTTTACTATTGATAGCATAGCCAACGAAAACACATTCATATGCTCTACTAGCTAGTTTAATTCTTTTAGGATCAGGAATTCTCACATAAGCCAGACAACCCCAAGTTCTAAAATATGATAGATTAGGTGGTCTGTTCTTCAAAATCTCATAAGGTGACATTTTACTGTTTGATTTAGGAACTCGATTAAGCACCTAACAAACAGTCAACAAAATTTCACCCCACCAAAAGGATGCGACGCCAGAATTAAGCAAAATAGCCACAACTAATTCAGTAAAAGTCCTATTTTTTCATTCAGATTTACCATTCATTTCAGGAGAATAAGGGGCAGAAGTTTCATGAATGATACCTTGTGAGCAATAGAAATCCTTGAACGAATTACAGTCATATTCGGTGCCTCTGTCGCTCCTGAGTCGCTTGATCTTCCTATTGCACTGGTTTTCAAACTCGACAACAAAGAACTTAAACATCTCAAGTGCATCATTCTTATTTTTCATCAAGTAAACAAAGGTAAAATAAGAGCAATCATCAAGCAGACCGTTGAGGATGTAATTCTTGCACAGAAAGTCATCCTCATTCGACATTGTAACACAATCGTCTCTGCATCAGTTGGGGCTTCGGTTAGCACCGGCGGCATGGAGGTCAGGGTGTTCGCCAGTCTCTTGGTTGTTAGGTAGAACAACATCTTTTACTTCCAACTATGGAAGTTAGCACCTTGGAAGTGTAAGGGGCGATTGATATGGCTACCCAGATCCGGTATTCTGTTCGGTAGCCATAGCAGCAACACGACGTCTTAAAATTGATAGAAACCGAACAAGAAAAGGAACAAGGTTATTGATCTGGCTGAGTCGCGGACTAGGTTGCTCTCTTTAAGACGTTCACGGCACTGCCTCGTATTGTGCACATCAGACTATCAAATGGTCGCCTCCAGGATAAAACAACCACTCCAAATTCTTCGATTCGTGCGAAAACCGAAGATCTAAGAAAACACTCTCTAACTCTGTTTGCTCAATTCTTGTGTTTTTCTCTAGGGTTAGGTAGCTCCACTATTTATAGTGACACATACCTTCATTTTAGAATTAGTGGAGAGATTTGTGGGATCTCAAATAAAGTGATTTGAAGGATCTCAAATCAAATATTCGCATTTAATTAGGATTAAAATCATAATCATAATTAAAGACGAAATCAATAATATCCTTTTATGTTACTAATTAGGATTAATGACAATAATCATTAATGAATTAATGACAATAATCATTAATTTCCTTTTTGTAATTAGAACAAGGATCTCTTAGTTTTTACAAACTATTCACCAACTCCAACAGAATCCTTTTCAAGAAGAGGGGAATGAAGTGATCCGAGCCACCAAGCTCGACGTGACTGATGCCGACCCGGCCCCAGCACTAATGCCGGGCCGAGACTACACTAGGCTTAGGCCTATGCCAACACCACCTCCGGAGCCTAAGAGAGCCGAAGCCCCCGGAACTAGAATACACCCCTGAGAGGATGCTGATCCTCAACCAGGCACCGATGCCAGCACCTACTCCAGCCAGAGCAAGGTTAATAACCCGCCAGGAGCCGATGCTGATACCAAGCCCAGACCCGGATCCCGAGCTGAGTCTAGCACTCAGCCTAAGGCCCCTAATAGGCTCTGGACCGGTCCTCCTTAGCCCTGGAGACAATGAACACCCCTGGAATCCTCTAGAAGCATTTATGGAGTATCTACGAAAGAAGAAAGAGGAAGGCCTGGCTAGAAGAGACTAGCAACCGAAGACAGGCCTCGGTATGAGCTCTGGACCGGGCCAAATGCCTAGTAGCTGGCAAGATACTAGATGAACTACCCCCACTATTTCTCAATTTGAAAGGAAATCTATCTTCATAAAAATCAACATTGATGGATTCTAAAATGGTTCGAGCATTCAAATCATAGAACCTATATGTTTTACTATTGATAGCATAACCAACGAAAACACATTCATATGCTCTACTAGCTAGTTTAATTCTTTTAGGATCAGGAATTCTCACATAAGCCAGACAACCCCAAGTTCTAAAATATGATAGATTAGGTGGTCTGTTCTTCAAAATCTCATAAGGTGACATTTTACTGTTTGATTTAGGAACTCGATTAAGCACCTAACAAACAGTCAAC
Source organism: Linum lewisii (assembly GCA_034768395.1). Taxonomy (NCBI): domain Eukaryota; kingdom Viridiplantae; phylum Streptophyta; class Magnoliopsida; order Malpighiales; family Linaceae; genus Linum; species Linum lewisii. The sequence goes on along the minus strand of CM068299.1, from coordinate 25,360,411 downwards.
AAAATTTCACCTTACCAAAAGGATGCGACGCCAGAATTAAGCAAAATAGCCACAACTAATTCAGTAAAAGTCCTATTTTTTCATTCAGATTTACCATTCATTTCAGGAGAATAAGGGGCAGAAGTTTCATGAATGATACCTTGTGAGCAATAGAAATCCTTGAACGAATTACAGTCATATTCGGTGCCTCTGTCGCTCCTGAGTCGCTTGATCTTCCTATTGCACTGGTTTTCAAACTCGACAACAAAGAACTTAAACATCTCAAGTGCATCACTCTTATTTTTCATCAAGTAAACAAAAGGTAAAATAAGAGCAATCATCAAGCAGACCGTTGAGGATGTAATTCTTGCACAGAAAGTCATCCTCATTCGACATTGTAACAACAATCGTCTCCGCATCAGTTGGGGCTTCGGTTAGCACCGGTGGCATGGAGGTCAGGGTGTTCGCCAGTCTCTTGGTTGTTAGGTAGAACAACATCTTTTACTTCCAACTATGGAAGTTAGCACCTTGGAAGTGTAAAGGGCGATTGATATGGCTACCCAGATCCGGTATTCTGTTTGGTAGCCATAGCAGCAACACGACGTCTTAAAATTGTTAGAAACTGAATAAGAAAAGGAACAAGGTTATTGATCTGGCTGAGTCGCGGACTAGGTCGCTCTCTTTAAGACGTTCACGGCACTGCCTCGTATTGTGCACATCAGACTATCAACTGGTCGCCTCCAGGATAAAAAACCACTCCAAATTCTTCGATTCGTGCGAAAACCGAAGATCTAAGAAAACACTCTCTAACTCTGTTTGCTCAATTCTTGTGTTTTTCTCTAGGGTTAGGTAGCTCCACTATTTATAGTGACACATACCTTCATTTTAGAATTAGTGGAGAGATTTGGGGGATCTCAAATAAAGTGATTTGAAGGATCTCAAATCAAATATTCGCATTTAATTAGGATTAAAATCATAATCATAATTAAAGACGAAATCAATAATATCCTTTTATGTTACTAATTAGGATTAATGACAATAATCATTAATGAATTAATGACAATAATCATTAATTTCCTTTTTGTAATTAGAACAAGGATCTCTTAGTTTTTACAAACTATTCACCAACTCCAACAGAATCCTTTTCAAGAAGAGGGGAATGAAGTGATCCGAGCCACCAAGCCCGACGTGACTGATGCCGACCCGGCCCCAGCACTAATGCCGGGCCGAGACTACACTAGGCTTAGGCCTATGCCAGCACCACCTCCGGAGCCTAAGAGAGCCGAAGCCCCCGGAACTAGAATACACCCCTGAGAGGATGCTGATCCTCAACCAGGCACCGATGCCAGCACCTACTCCAGCCAGAGCAAGGTTAATGACCCGCCAGGAGCCGATGCTGATACCAAGCCCAGACCCGGATCCTGAGCTGAGTCTAGTACTCAGCCTAAGGCCCCTAATAGGCTCTGGACCGGTCCTCCTTAGCCCTGGAGACAATGAACACCCCTGGAATCCTCTAGAAGCATTTATGGAGTATCTACGAAGGAAGAAAGAGGAAGGCCTGGCTAGAAGAGACTGGCAACCAAAGACAGGCCTCGGTATGAGCTCTGGACCGGGCCAAATGCCTAGTAGCTGGCAAGATACTAGATGAACTACCCCCACTATTTCTCAATTTGAAAGGAAATCTATCTTCATAAAAATCAACATTGATGGATTCTAAAATGGTTCGAGCATTCAAATCATAGAACCTATATGTTTTACTATTGATAGCATAGCCAACGAAAACACATTCATATGCTCTACTAGCTAGTTTAATTCTTTTAGGATCAGGAATTCTCACATAAGCCAGACAACCCCAAGTTCTAAAATATGATAGATTAGGTGGTCTGTTCTTCAAAATCTCATAAGGTGACATTTTACTGTTTGATTTAGGAACTCGATTAAGCACCTAACAAACAGTCAACAAAATTTCACCTTACCAAAAGGATGCGACGCCAGAATTAAGCAAAATAGCCACAACTAATTCAGTAAAAGTCCTATTTTTTCATTCAGATTTACCATTCATTTCAGGAGAATAAGGGGCAGAAGTTTCATGAATGATACCTTGTGAGCAATAGAAATCCTTGAACGAATTACAGTCATATTCGGTGCCTCTGTCGCTCCTGAGTCGCTTGATCTTCCTATTGCACTGGTTTTCAAACTCGACAACAAAGAACTTAAACATCTCAAGTGCATCACTCTTATTTTTCATCAAGTAAACAAAAGGTAAAATAAGAGCAATCATCAAGCAGACCGTTGAGGATGTAATTCTTGCACAGAAAGTCATCCTCATTCGACATTGTAACAACAATCGTCTCCGCATCAGTTGGGGCTTCGGTTAGCACCGGTGGCATGGAGGTCAGGGTGTTCGCCAGTCTCTTGGTTGTTAGGTAGAACAACATCTTTTACTTCCAACTATGGAAGTTAGCAACTTGGAAGTGTAAAGGGCGATTGATATGGCTACCCAGATCCGGTATTCTGTTCGGTAGCCATAGCAGCAACACGACGTCTTAAAATTGTTAGAAACTGAACAAGAAAAGGAACAAGGTTATTGATCTGGCTGAGTCGCGGACTAGGTCGCTCTCTTTAAGACGTTCACGGCACTGCCTCGTATTGTGCACATCAGACTATCAACTGGTCGCCTCCAGGATAAAACAACCACTCCAAATTCTTCGATTCGTGCGAAAACCGAAGATCTAAGAAAACACTCTCTAACTCTGTTTGCTCAATTCTTGTGTTTTTCTCTAGGGTTAGGTAGCTCCACTATTTATAGTGACACATACCTTCATTTTAGAATTAGTGGAGAGATTTGTGGGATCTCAAATAAAGTGATTTGAAGGATCTCAAATCAAATATTCGCATTTAATTAGGATTAAAATCATAATCATAATTAAAGACGAAATCAATAATATCCTTTTATGTTACTAATTAGGATTAATGACAATAATCATTAATGAATTAATGACAATAATCATTAATTTCCTTTTTGTAATTAGAACAAGGATCTCTTAGTATTTTACAAACTATTCACCAACTCCAACAGAATCCTTTTCAAGAAGAGGGGAATGAAGTGATCCGAGCCACCAAGCCCGACGTGACTGATGCCGACCCGGCCCCATCACTAATGCCGGGCCGAGACTACACTAGGCTTAGGCCTATGCCAGCACCACCTCCGGAGCCTAAGAGAGCCGAAGCCCCCGGAACTAGAATACACCCCTGAGAGGATGCTGATCCTCAACCAGGCACCGATGCCAGCACCTACTCCAGCCAGAGCAAGGTTAATGACCCGCCAGGAGCCGATGCTGATACCAAGCCCAGACCCGGATCCTGAGCTGAGTCTAGTACTCAGCCTAAGGCCCCTAATAGGCTCTGGACCGGTCCTCCTTAGCCCTGGAGACAATGAACACCCCTGGAATCCTCTAGAAGCATTTATGGAGTATCTACGAAGGAAGAAAGAGGAAGGCCTGGCTAGAAGAGACTAGCAACCAAAGACAGGCCTCGGTATGAGCTCTGGACCGGGCCAAATGCCTAGTAGCTGGCAAGATACTAGATGAACTACCCCCACTATTTCTCAATTTGAAAGGAAATCTATCTTCATAAAAATCAACATTGATGGATTCTAAAATGGTTCGAGCATTCAAATCATAGAACCTATATGTTTTACTATTGATAGCATAGCCAACGAAAACACATTCATATGCTCTACTAGCTAGTTTAATTCTTTTAGGATCAGGAATTCTCACATAAGCCAGACAACCCCAAGTTCTAAAATATGATAGATTAGGTGGTCTGTTCTTCAAAATCTCATAAGGTGACATTTTACTGTTTGATTTAGGAACTCGATTAAGCACCTAACAAACAGTCAACAAAATTTCACCTTACCAAAAGGATGCGACGCCAGAATTAAGCAAAATAGCCACAACTAATTCAGTAAAAGTCCTATTTTTTCATTCAGATTTACCATTCATTTCAGGAGAATAAGGGGCAGAAGTTTCATGAATGATACCTTGTGAGCAATAGAAATCCTTGAACGAATTACAGTCATATTCGGTGCCTCTGTCGCTCCTGAGTCGCTTGATCTTCCTATTGCACTGGTTTTCAAACTCGACAACAAAGAACTTAAACATCTCAAGTGCATCACTCTTATTTTTCATCAAGTAAACAAAAGGTAAAATAAGAGCAATCATCAAGCAGACCGTTGAGGATGTAATTCTTGCACAGAAAGTCATCCTCATTCGACATTGTAACAACAATCGTCTCCGCATCAGTTGGGGCCTCGGTTAGCACCGGTGGCATGGAGGTCAGGGTGTTCGCCAGTCTCTTGGTTGTTAGGTAGAACAACATCTTTTACTTCCAACTATGGAAGTTAGCACCTTGGAAGTGTAAAGGGCGATTGATATGGCTACCCAGATCCGGTATTCTGTTCGGTAGCCATAGCAGCAACACGACGTCTTAAAATTCTTAGAAACTGAACAAGAAAAGGAACAAGGTTATTGATCTGGCTGAGTCGCGGACTAGGTCGCTCTCTTTAAGACGTTCACGACACTGCCTCGTATTGTGCACATCAGACTATCAACTGGTCGCCTCCAGGATAAAACAACCACTCCAAATTCTTCGATTCGTGCGAAAACCGAAGATCTAAGAAAACACTCTCTAACTCTGTTTGCTCAATTCTTGTGTTTTTCTCTAGGGTTAGGTAGCTCCACTATTTATAGTGACACATACCTTCATTTTAGAATTAGTGGAGAGATTTGTGGGATCTCAAATAAAGTGATTTGAAGGATCTCAAATCAAATATTCGCATTTAATTAGGATTAAAATCATAATCATAATTAAAGAAGAAATCAATAATATCCTTTTATGTTACTAATTAGGATTAATGACAATAATCATTAATGAATTAATGACAATAATCATTAATTTCCTTTTTGTAATTAGAACAAGGATCTCTTAGTTTTTACAAACTATTCACCAACTCCAACAGAATCCTTTTCAAGAAGAGGGGAATGAAGTGATCCGAGCCACCAAGCCCGACGTGACTGATGCCGACCCGGCCCCAGCACTAATGCCGGGCCGAGACTACACTAGGCTTAGGCCTATGCCAGCACCACCTCCGGAGCCTAAGAGAGCCGAAGCCCCCGGAACTAGAATACACCCCTGAGAGGATGCTGATCCTCAACCAGGCACCGATGCCAGCACCTACTCCAGCCAGAGCAAGGTTAATGACCCGCCAGGAGCCGATGCTGATACCAAGCCCAGACCCGGATCCCGAGCTGAGTCTAGCACTCAGCCTAAGGCCCCTAATAGGCTCTGGACCGGTCCTCCTTAGCCCTGGAGACAATGAACACCCCTGGAATCCTCTAGAAGCATTTATGGACTATCTACGAAGGAAGAAAGAGGAAGGCCTGGCTAGAAGAGACTGGCAACCAAAGACAGGCCTCGGTATGAGCTCTGGACCGGGCCAAATGCCTAGTAGCTGGCAAGATACTAGATGAACTACCCCCACTATTTCTCAATTTGAAAGGAAATCTATCTTCATAAAAATCAACATTGATGGATTCTAAAATGGTTCGAGCATTCAAATCATAGAACCTATATGTTTTACTATTGATAGCATAGCCAACGAAAACACATTCATATGCTCTACTAGCTAGTTTAATTCTTTTAGGATCAGGAATTCTCACATAAGCCAGACAACCCCAAGTTCTAAAATATGATAGATTAGGTGGTCTGTTCTTCAAAATCTCATAAGGTGACATTTTACTGTTTGATTTAGGAACTCGATTAAGCACCTAACAAACAGTCAACAAAATTTCACCTTACCAAAAGGATGCGACGCCAGAATTAAGCAAAATAGCCACAACTAATTCAATAAAAGTCCTATTTTTTCATTCAGATTTACCATTCATTTCAGGAGAATAAGGGGCAGAAGTTTCATGAATGATACCTTGTGAGCAATAGAAATCCTTGAACGAATTACAGTCATATTCGGTGCCTCTGTCGCTCCTGAGTCGCTTGATCTTCCTATTGCACTGGTTTTCAAACTCGACAACAAAGAACTTAAACATCTCAAGTGCATCACTCTTATTTTTCATCAAGTAAACAAAGGTAAAATAAGAGCAATCATCAAGCAGACCGTTGAGGATGTAATTCTTGCACAGAAAGTCATCCTCATTCGACATTGTAACAACAATCGTCTCCGCATCAGTTGGGGCTTCGGTTAGCACCGGTGGCATGGAGGTCAGGGTGTTCGCCAGTCTCTTGGTTGTTAGGTAGAACAACATCTTTTACTTCCAACTATGGAAGTTAGCACCTTGGAAGTGTAAAGGGCGATTGATATGGCTACCCAGATCCGGTATTCTGTTCGGTAGCCATAGCAGCAACACGACGTCTTAAAATTCTTAGAAACTGAACAAGAAAAGGAACAAGGTTATTGATCTGGCTGAGTCGCGGACTAGGTCGCTCTCTTTAAGACGTTCACGGCACTGCCTCGTATTGTGCACATCAGACTATCAACTGGTCGCCTCCAGGATAAAACAACCACTCCAAATTCTTCGATTCGTGCGAAAACCGAAGATCTAAGAAAACACTCTCTAACTCTGTTTGCTCAATTCTTGTGTTTTTCTCTAGGGTTAGGTAGCTCCACTATTTATAGTGACACATACCTTCATTTTAGAATTAGTGGAGAGATTTGTGGGATCTCAAATAAAGTGATTTGAAGGATCTTAAATCAAATATTCGCATTTAATTAGGATTAAAATCATAATCATAATTAAAGAAGAAATCAATAATATCCTTTTATGTTACTAATTAGGATTAATGACAATAATCATTAATGAATTAATGACAATAATCATTAATTTCCTTTTGTAATTAGAACAAGGATCTCTTAGTTTTTACAAACTATTCACCAACTCCAACAGAATCCTTTCAAGAAGAGGGAATGAAGTGATCCGAGCCACCAAGCCCGACGTGACTGATGCCGACCCGGCCCCAGCACTAATGCCGGGCCGAGACTACACTAGGCTTAGGCCTATGCCAGCACCACCTCCGGAGCCTAAGAGAGCCGAAGCCCCCGGAACTAGAATACACCCCTGAGAGGATGCTGATCCTCAACCAGGCACCGATGCCAGCACCTACTCCAGCCAGAGCAAGGTTAATGACCCGCCAGGAGCCGATGCTGATACCAAGCCCAGACCCGGATCCCGAGCTGAGTCTAGCACTCAGCCTAAGGCCCCTAATAGGCTCTGGACCGGTCCTCCTTAGCCCTGGAGACAATGAACACCCCTGGAATCCTCTAGAAGCATTTATGGACTATCTACGAAGGAAGAAAGAGGAAGGCCTGGCTAGAAGAGACTGGCAACCAAAGACAGGCCTCGGTATGAGCTCTGGACCGGGCCAAATGCCTAGTAGCTGGCAAGATACTAGATGAACTACCCCCACTATTTCTCAATTTGAAAGGAAATCTATCTTCATAAAAATCAACATTGATGGATTCTAAAATGGTTCGAGCATTCAAATCATAGAACCTATATGTTTTACTATTGATAGCATAGCCAACGAAAACACATTCATATGCTCTACTAGCTAGTTTAATTCTTTTAGGATCAGGAATTCTCACATAAGCCAGACAACCCCAAGTTCTAAAATATGATAGATTAGGTGGTCTGTTCTTCAAAATCTCATAAGGTGACATTTTACTGTTTGATTTAGGAACTCGATTAAGCACCTAACAAACAGTCAACAAAATTTCACCTTACCAAAAGGATGCGACGCCAGAATTAAGCAAAATAGCCACAACTAATTCAGTAAAAGTCCTATTTTTTCATTCAGATTTACCATTCATTTCAGGAGAATAAGGGGCAGAAGTTTCATGAATGATACCTTGTGAGCAATAGAAATCCTTGAACGAATTACAGTCATATTCGGTGCCTCTGTCGCTCCTGAGTCGCTTGATCTTCCTATTGCACTGGTTTTCAAACTCGACAACAAAGAACTTAAACATCTCAAGTGCATCACTCTTATTTTTCATCAAGTAAACAAAGGTAAAATAAGAGCAATCATCAAGCAGACCGTTGAGGATGTAATTCTTGCACAGAAAGTCATCCTCATTCGACATTGTAACAACAATCGTCTCCGCATCAGTTGGGGCTTCGGTTAGCACCGGTGGCATGGAGGTCAGGGTGTTCGCCAGTCTCTTGGTTGTTAGGTAGAACAACATCTTTTACTTCCAACTATGGAAGTTAGCACCTTGGAAGTGTAAAGGGCGATTGATATGGCTACCCAGATCCGGTATTCTGTTCGGTAGCCATAGCAGCAACACGACGTCTTAAAATTCTTAGAAACTGAACAAGAAAAGGAACAAGGTTATTGATCTGGCTGAGTCGCGGACTAGGTCGCTCTCTTTAAGACGTTCACGGCACTGCCTCGTATTGTGCACATCAGACTATCAACTGGTCGCCTCCAGGATAAAACAACCACTCCAAATTCTTCGATTCGTGCGAAAACCGAAGATCTAAGAAAACACTCTCTAACTCTGTTTGCTCAATTCTTGTGTTTTTCTCTAGGGTTAGGTAGCTCCACTATTTATAGTGACACATACCTTCATTTTAGAATTAGTGGAGAGATTTGTGGGATCTCAAATAAAGTGATTTGAAGGATCTCAAATCAAATATTCGCATTTAATTAGGATTAAAATCATAATCATAATTAAAGAAGAAATCAATAATATCCTTTTATGTTACTAATTAGGATTAATGACAATAATCATTAATGAATTAATGACAATAATCATTAATTTCCTTTTTGTAATTAGAACAAGGATCTCTTAGTTTTTACAAACTATTCACCAACTCCAACAGAATCCTTTTCAAGAAGAGGGGAATGAAGTGATCCGAGCCACCAAGCCCGACGTGACTGATGCCGACCCGGCCCCAGCACTAATGCCGGGCCGAGACTACACTAGGCTTAGGCCTATGCCAGCACCACCTCCGGAGCCTAAGAGAGCCGAAGCCCCCGGAACTAGAATACACCCCTGAGAGGATGCTGATCCTCAACCAGGCACCGATGCCAGCACCTACTCCAGCCAGAGCAAGGTTAATGACCCGCCAGGAGCCGATGCTGATACCAAGCCCAGACCCGGATCCCGAGCTGAGTCTAGCACTCAGCCTAAGGCCCCTAATAGGCTCTGGACCGGTCCTCCTTAGCCCTGGAGACAATGAACACCCCTGGAATCCTCTAGAAGCATTTATGGACTATCTACGAAGGAAGAAAGAGGAAGGCCTGGCTAGAAGAGACTGGCAACCGAAGACAGGCCTCGGTATGAGCTCTGGACCGGGCCAAATGCCTAGTAGCTGGCAAGATACTAGATGAACTACCCCCACTATTTCTCAATTTGAAAGGAAATCTATCTTCATAAAAATCAACATTGATGGATTCTAAAATGGTTCGAGCATTCAAATCATAGAACCTATATGTTTTACTATTGATAGCATAGCCAACGAAAACACATTCATATGCTCTACTAGCTAGTTTAATTCTTTTAGGATCAGGAATTCTCACATAAGCCAGACAACCCCAAGTTCTAAAATATGATAGATTAGGTGGTCTATTCTTCAAAATCTCATAAGGTGACATTTTACTGTTTGATTTAGGAACTCGATTAAGCACCTAACAAACAGTCAACAAAATTTCACCTTACCAAAAGGATGCGACGCCAGAATTAAGCAAAATAGCCACAACTAATTCAGTAAAAGTCCTATTTTTTCATTCAGATTTACCATTCATTTCAGGAGAATAAGGGGCAGAAGTTTCATGAATGATACCTTGTGAGCAATAGAAATCCTTGAACGAATTACAGTCATATTCGGTGCCTCTGTCGCTCCTGAGTCGCTTGATCTTCCTATTGCACTGGTTTTCAAACTCGACAACAAAGAACTTAAACATCTCAAGTGCATCACTCTTATTTTTCATCAAGTAAACAAAGGTAAAATAAGAGCAATCATCAAGCAGACCGTTGAGGATGTAATTCTTGCACAGAAAGTCATCCTCATTCGACATTGTAACAACAATCATCTCCGCATCAGTTGGGGCTTCGGTTAGCACCGGTGGCATGGAGGTCAGGGTGTTCGCCAGTCTCTTGGTTGTTAGGTAGAACAACATCTTTTACTTCCAACTATGGAAGTTAGCACCTTGGAAGTGTAAAGGGCGATTGATATGGCTACCCAGATCCGGTATTCTTTTCGGTAGCCATAGCAGCAACACGACGTCTTAAAATTGTTAGAAACTGAACAAGAAAAGGAACAAGGTTATTGATCTGGCTGAGTCGCGGACTAGGTCGCTCTCTTTAAGACGTTCACGGCACTGCCTCGTATTGTGCACATCAGACTATCAACTGGTCGCTCCAGGATAAAACAACCACTCCAAATTCTTCGATTCGTGCGAAAACCGAAGATCTAAGAAAACACTCTCTAACTCTGTTTGCTCAATTCTTGTGTTTTTCTCTAGGGTTAGGTAGCTCCACTATTTATAGTGACACATACCTTCATTTTAGAATTAGTGGAGAGATTTGTGGGATCTCAAATAAAGTGATTTGAAGGATCTCAAATCAAATATTCGCATTTAATTAGGATTAAAATCATAATCATAATTAAAGACGAAATCAATAATATCCTTTTCTGTTACTAATTAGGATTAATGACAATAATCATTAATGAATTAATGACAATAATCATTAATTTCCTTTTTCTAATTAGAACAAGGATCTCTTAGTTTTTACAAACTATTCACCAACTCCAACAGAATCCTTTTCAAGAAGAGGGGAATGAAGTGATCCGAGCCACCAAGCCCGACGTGACTGATGCCGACCCGACCCCAGCACTAATGCCGGGCCGAGACTACACTAGGCTTAGGCCTATGCCAGCACCACCTCCGGAGCCTAAGAGAGCCGAAGCCCCCGGAACTAGAATACACCCCTGAGAGGATGCTGATCCTCAACCAGGCACCGATGCCAGCACCTACTCCAGCCAGAGCAAGGTTAATGATCCGCCAGGAGCCGATGCTGATACCAAGCCCAGACCCGGATCCCGAGCTGAGTCTAGCACTGAGCCTAAGGCCCCTAATAGGCTCTGGACCGGTCCTCCTTAGCCCTGGAGACAATGAACACCCCTGGAATCCTCTAGAAGCATTTATGGAGTATCTACGAAGGAAGAAAGAGGAAGGCCTGGCTAGAAGAGACTGGCAACCGAAGACAGGCCTCGGTATGAGCTCTAGAGCGGGCCAAATGCCAGAACTGAGCTCCAGGATCGAAGCCACGATCCCTGTACCAGCACCAGCCCTTGAAGACCCCCCTGAGAGCATTCCTGAAGACCTGGCCGAGCATAAAGCAGAAGGCTTGGTAGAATTGAAAAAGGCCTAGTACGGAGCCAGCCCCGGGCATCGGACCGAGCGTTGGGCACCACAGAAGTGTGCTTTTGGCCCAGCAAACAATTGGCTCGTGACTTTTTGGAAATACCAAGTGCTCTGGATAGCTTGAAACCTCAGGAGCACCCTCCAACAAACGGAGCTGAATTTGGAGGAGAATTGAAGGAGATAGGGCTAGAACAAGTCCTAGTGATGCTTGGCCTAAGCATCAAGGAGTGGAGCTCGGATGCTGATCCGAGGGAGCCAATACTTCCTGATCCAATGAAGGATGCTTGACCATTCATGATACGGGAGATGAAGAGAAGATGACAAGTACTTCCAAACAAGAAATTCTAATCAAGCTAGGATTTCCCGGTTTTGGACAGATTTCTAGTCTGACGAAGAATGACGAGTTTGGGCTACCTGGAGATAGAATTTGGGCTGAATCCCAACATGAAAGTTGAAGCCCATAACGTCTACTAGTGATATGCCAAATGGAATATTTTTCCTATTTTATTTGTTATTTATTTGGCAATTTTTCCCAGAACCCGTTTAGCTGTTTTTTAGGAATTTCCAGCTTTTCCTTTTTAGTGTTTTTGTTTAGGAAGGACTCTTTTCCTTGTAGGAATAGAGTTCGGAATTTTAGTCCTTTTTAGGACTATTTTTGTAATTCTTTATTATTTTATAGTGAGTTTCTAAGGAGGAATAGGAGAGCTTGTTCCCTACTCCTACCCTATATAAAGAGGCCGCCGGCCTCTCTTGTAACACACAACTTTGATTAAATAAACTTTTTAAACTTCGATTTTATCTCTAGCATGGAATTGCTATTCTCTTCTCGACTTTCATGGAATTGAATGTCGTTTAGGCAGGCTTATCGTCGAGGGTATCCTCCCCTTGAATTGGCGCCATTGACCGAACACTTAGTGTTCCCGGCTATATACAGCCGACGGGTCTAAGTACTTCCCGCCAGGTTTCATAGGTTAACTTTAGTGCCGGTATTCAAGCTCACGGTGGTTAGGGTCTCGGAGCAGCTTTCGCCAAGGTTCATCATCCAGGAGGTGATCGGGTCAAGGACATCCGACTCTCGAGGTTCACATCACCTGGAGTCGGTGTACTCTCAGCCTGGCATAATTGCTAGGGTATGCTCGGCATCAGCCTTGGGGCTTAATGCTGGGGCTCCGAGTATGGGGTATTTCAGTTTCATCAAGGGAAAGCCTTTCTGATTCTCTTTACCTGTGCCGCCATCCCATGTTAACATGGGGAGTTTCAGGCCTAGTGCCCATGGTGGCGTGTCCACGCCGACCTTGGTGACCAGGATCACTTCAAATATCCCCCAACATCAATTGTTTGCTGCGGGGGTCGTTGGGTGCTGTCGCTCATGCCATTAGTCTCGATGGTGCGCTGGTCAAGTTTCTCGCTGCATCCAATATTTCTCGTCTTTCTCTTCGGTGTCTTCTCCATGATTGTGTTACCGCCAAGCAATTGAGAATGGTGACACTTAGCCCCCTATCTGGCGCAATAATTGTTCCACCCACGAGAGTCATGGCGTACAATGAGGTTCAACCTGGAGAGTTGAGAGATGAAGAGATGTTCACATTGTTCCTGTGCACCAATGGCCACCCGGAGTGTACCTCGCAAGGTGTACAGGAGACAGTAGTAAGAGGACGAACAAATGTATTTGTGTGTGAGTAGAGGGGTTAAGGTCGTATGAGAGAGAGACAGATCATACAGAGGTGTACCCCTTAGAGTTTGTGGTGATGGAAGCCCTAAGCGTACAAATCGAAGTCTATTCTTTAAGGCGTGCCTTGTATGTGTGTTGTTTCCTTTGAGGGTTGATTTCCTTATTTATAGTGCTTGGAGTTCATCTCCATTAGGGAGTCCTTTCCCATGTTGGAGTTGTTTTCTGGGTTTGGGGGGGGGGGGAAGGTGGCTAGGGTTTCCGCCATCCTCCTGTGGCCGTCGGGCTCCATAGGGCCTAGGCTTTCTTTGAAGGAACCTTAAGTGGCTGTCAGCTTTAGGGTTCTGCCACGTTGTATCTATTTGTCGGCTGGACGCTAAGCTTGGGGGGCTAGCAACTTGGCTTGGGCCCATCAGGTTCCTTTTTTATTTTTTCTAAACACTTCCTCGTTTATTTACCAACAATTAGTTTATGACGATGATTTTAAGGAGATTATGACAATGATTTTTTTGGAGATTACACCGACGTCGTTCCATATCGATGTGGCTACCAATCCATAGTGACGTTTTAGAACAAGTATTATAATCGATTAAAACTCATTTAAAATAGGAGAAACAGAAACATAATCATACATTAGATTCCAATCACCTAAAATGGAACCATATTACAGAACTTTGTTCCTAATTAGGAATTCGGAACACAACCCAAAAGAAGAAGATGATGAAGATGAAGTCTTTGTTTCTAACACTAAAAAAAAAAGCTGTTTGGCGTCGGTCATACACGCGTTTTAGCGTCGGTCATGACCGACGCCAAAATAAATAGCGTCGGTCGGCTAAAACGACGCCAGATCTGGTGACGCTAAATTTTAGCGTCGGTCATTTGGTCGACCGACGCTAAAACGCGTGTCAACCGACGCTATAGTGTTTCGGTCGAACCACCAACCGACTCAGTGGTTAGAACATAGCGTCGGTCAAACATTTGACCGACGCTAAATTGGCAAACCGACGCTAAACCGCGTGTGTCTGGTCAACCACGCGCTGACCTGAATTATAATTTAGCGTCGGTTGTGACCGACGCTATTACAGGTCCAACCGACGCTATTATAGGTTCCAGTGGACATAATTCTGCTTGCTTTTTTCATTTTCTCATACTCTTCTAGTGCCAATACCTGCATAAATTACCCTGCATACATCAATTCCATTTTCACAATTCCATTTTCACAATTCACTTTTCCAATCACTAAACATACTGTATATAAATGTCGAAAACATCGTCCTAAAACATTGTACTCAAAACATTGTTCTAACACATGCACCTTAAACATCCCCCTAAAACATCTAAAAACACATGCTATCTACTCATCATCCTCCTCGTCATCGTACGAGTCCATGTCTGAGGGGGGCATACTCCCTTTTCCCTTAGAAGATGAACCCACCAACTGGCTGAGCCGCTGAACCTCCTCCTCTAGATGGCTCAAGCGCCGGACCTCTGCCCCCAACGCCCTCACTCGATCATCGGCGGGACAATGGCCGAAGATGTGAGTGGTAGTAGCTGAACTACTACCCTGGCTCGATCCACCAGCTGCTCCACCACGTCTCCTACTCATATTAACCTGAATAGACAAAGACAACAAATAATTAGAATTTGACTATTTTAAATTTACATATATCATATACTACATTACATTACCTGGGAGGGGGTCACGCCAGTTCCCATACCACGAACTCTACCACTGTGCTCCTTCGGATAGACAAGTCCGAGTGCATCGTTCGCAGAAGGATATGTCGGGACTGTGGGATCCTGCATCAGCTCCAGAATTCGAGGCTGCACAGTGATGACACAAATGGGTTTCACAAACCAAAGTTAATTAAATAGACACTATTGGAGATTATTTTGTTAGATTGGAATAGGTGATCAAGTACTTACCACACTAGGATCAGTGTAAGTCTGATCCTTCTTTGTGTGAGTGATAGCATACAACTCACCTCTACTGGGCGCATTTCCTCCCCTTTCAGCTGCCTATAAGTGTACGAACTAAACAATATGAATACACTTTCTAAAACGTACTAATACACAAAAAATTATTGGAAAGCTGAACTGGATTATTACCAACTCCAGCCCTCTAACTCGCAACTTCTTTGACCCTCCAGTGTGGGGTGAGGTGTAAGTCCTCCGGGCGACTGAATTCTTGCGAGATCTCACCTACAAAATGTTATTCATTTCAATGATGTACGTTGATATAATATATTCACATAAGGCTTAATTTGTAAATGACTTACCACATTATCGGGTCTCAGCCTGATATCCACAAACTGTGCCTACATAGGCGGAGAGATCCTGCCAGGCTTGTGTTCTATTGCCCACGCCCACATTATCGGGTCTCACCCTGTTTTTTTGTAGTGTAATTAGGAAATAGGAACACAACCTAGAAGAAGACCTTATTCCTAGTGAATAAATTAGAACATGCCCGATCAAATCCTCCACCGCCTTCATCTTCGGTAAGATCCTCCTGATATTCTCCTTCGTTCCTTTCACAACCTGGTACCAAACCACAATTCGGAACATAACAAGAAGAACAAAATTTCTAGAAGAAGATAAAAATTCTATTTATCCACATCACAGATGTAGATCCATATTAAGAAATTGGTACCAAATCACATATCTAAATCCATATTCCCCCAGCAAGTGTGAAACCAACAAGCCAAGAAGTCAAATCATATACCCCAATGTGATTCTTGCACCTGAATAAAAATAACAAAAATGTGATTCATGCACCCCCAATCAAAATAACCAAAAATAATATGAAACAAACTATATCCATTATCTAGAAAAAAAAAACAATTCATTAAATAAATTAAAGTAGTTGATTATAGGTAAAGTAATGATATACATTGTTTAGTGGAGTGGAGTTGGTGGAAACAGATCACAGACAAAGCCTCCCTTCGACAAGCTATACGACAGCTTAATTCATAAACCCAATCCCCCTAATGTTGAAATTTTGGATTCCATGATATAAGTCACATGGATGACTTGTTTGGATAAGTTGACTTGTGGTATTAATATAAATTCATAGCAACACTATTTTTATTAGTGAAGGCTTGAATGATAAATTATATTAATAAACTAAGTTTTAAAATTTTGAATTTGAAATTTTCAGGTACAATTTATGCGGTTTAAAATTTTGGTCAGATTCGAAATCCAAATAAACCAATTTTTGGTTCGGTTCTTAACCGGTTTTGGTGGCTAATTTGGGCTGATTTTTTAAAGAAAAATCAGGCCCAAATCCCTCCATGTGTTGCCGTGTATCATAAAGTGGAAGGGAGGGAAAATCAAAATTAAATCCAAAGGAGACTCCAAAGGAGGTGTCATCAGAGACTTCAAAGGAGGTGTCTACGGATAATATTCAGAGCAGACAGGGGGTAGTCCTTCTGGTACTGTTTGTAGTTCTGAAAATGAAGAAGTGGAAAGGAGTGGAAAAAATGGTAAGCACTTGCAGGGTGATTTGGATGATGATACAAGTGGATTTGATGATTTGGAAGGGGTACCTAGAGCCTTCTCACCTGAGTTTTTTCCACCTCTTAAGAGAGGGGGCGAAGAGGTAAGAAAAGGTAATATGTGGGTGCTTGTTTGGAATCAAAGAGGGTTTAATTCCTCTAGTAAGCAACATTTTATTTCTGATTACCTGTACAAGAATAAGGTTGATATAGTTGGTCTCCTGGAAACTAGAGTATCAAAGGAAAATGCTAAGAAAATTTTGGTTGATAAATTTGCTGGTTGGAATTTCTATCATAACTATGATAAGAGTACTTTAGGTAAGATTTGGGTTTTGTGGAGGAGTGGTATGGACGTTAAAGTGATATATCACTCAGAGCAGATATTGCTTCTTTTTGTGAATGGTTTGCAGCCATTGTATATTGGAGTAGTGTATGGTGCGAACAGGGTAAACGACAGGAAGAGGTTCTTTAATGATGCAAGTCAGCTGCTGAACTCTCTGAATAAGCCCATCTGTTTAATGGGTGATTTCAATGTTATTGCTGATGTTAGGGAAGCTTCTAACAATGTAGGTATTACAGCTGGGATGAGGGATTTTGTAGACTGGATTAATGAGTGTAAGTTTTCTGATCATATGGCTGCTGGCCCGAAGTTTACATGGTATAACAATAGACAGGATGATCCTATATACAGGAGGCTTGATCGATGTCTGATCAATGAGGATTGGTTGACTGAAATGAATAATAGTAGAGTTGAGATGTTGGCTCCTCACAAGTCTGACCATTGTGGGATTTTGATGGATACTGAGGTAATAATAAAGAGTTTGCCAAAGCCTTTCAGGTTTTTTGACATGTGGATGATGAACGAGGACTATGGGAATATAGTTGAGGAGGCTTGGAGATCTAAAGAAGGTGTTGGTAGGAAATCAGGTTTCCATAGAGTCTATGCTAAATTGAAGAATGTGAAGACTGCTTTGAAGAAGTTAAACAAAGTCTGCTACTCAAATATTGGCAAACGAGTGAAAGATGCTGAAACAGAAATGAAGGATGCTCAAATAAGGGCTTTGAATAATCCAACTGAGAGTTTTGCTGCTATTGCTAGAGACTGCCAGGAAAAATGGTATAGTTTGAAATTGGCAGAGGAATCTTTAATGAAGCAAAAGTCCAGAGTTTCTTGACTTAATCTTGGTGATATGAACACAGCTTATTTTCATAGAGCTGTCAAAATTAGGCAGGCTCGTAATCAGATTGTTCACTTAGAAAAAGAGGATGGTTTATTAACTACTGAAGTGGATGAAATGGCAAAAATTGCAGTGGGGTTTTATAGTAAACTTCTAGGGGAAGTGGATAAAAATGTGATGAATATAACTGTTTCTGAACTGGAGGGCTTGCTCATTAAGAAGCTGACGAAGGATTCTGCTAAGAGCTTATGTAGAGATGTTACTGAAGAGGAGATTAAGAAAGCAATGTTCGATATTCCAGGGGGTAAAAGTCCAGGGCCAGATGGGTTCACTCCCTTATTCTATCAGAAATCCTTGGGGTTGGTGAAAGCAGAAGTCTGTCAAGCGATTAAGCAGTTCTTCAAAGAAGGGAAAATGCCTACTAGTGTGAACTCTACACTTCTGGCACTTATCAAGGACTTCAGGCCTATAGCATGCTGTAATGTCCTGTATAAATGTGTCACCAAGACATCACAACGAGACTTGCTTGTTGCCTCCCGGAGGTCATTAGTGTCAGTCAATCTGCTTTCATCAAAGGGAGACAGATTGGAGATAATATTCTGATGGCTCATGAGTTGGTAAGTGTATATCATCTCTAGAACACTACTCCAAGATGTGCCTTAAAAATAGATCTTAGGAAAACTTTTGATTCAGTAAATTTGGATTCTTTGATTAAAGTCCTCAAAGCTATGGGATTTCCAGCTGTGTTTGTCAACTGGATTAAGGGACCTTGGATAGTGTGATGTTAAGTGTGGGGTTTAATGGAGGATCTGTAGGTTATTTTGGCAGCAAGAAAGGGTTGAGGCAAGGGGATCCGCTATCTCCAGCCCTATTTGTGATCATTATGGAAATTCTTCACTGTCTTTTGCACAAGGCTGATGTTGATGATAAGGTACCCTATCATCCCAAATGCAAGAAACTGGAAATTGTGCAATTGTGTTTTGCATATGATTTAATGGTGTTTACAAATGGGACTCTGGAAGGTGTTAAGGGTATATATGAAGTGTTGGCCAGATTCTATGAAATTACAGGATTGAGTATTAACCCGAAAAAGTCTGAGATCTTTTATTCTTTAACGGTCAATAAAGATGTTAGGTTGAAGATTACACAGTCCACAGGGTTCCAAGAAGGGAAACTGCCAGTCAGGTATTTGGGGGTGCCTTTGATTTTAGGGAAACTTAATTCTAAGGACGGTGATATTTTAGTTGACAGGATCACCAAGAAGATAAGTGGTTGGAGAGTGAGGACCTTGAGTTATGCAGGCAGATTATTACTTGTTAACACTGTTCTTACTGCTTTGAATCAGTTTTGGATGGCAGTCTTCTTGCTTCCAAAAACAGTGATTAAGCAGGTGGAGAAGAAATGTAATGCGTTCTTGTGGAAAGTAGGAGTAGAAGGAAGAAGGAAAGCCAAAGTTTCTTGGAAATAATTAGCTAAACCTAAAGTAGAAGGGGGCTTAGGTCCGAAAGAGTTAAGTATTTGGAATGCTGCTTGTATAGCCAGGCATATTTGGAAGCTCTTCTTTAGAGCAGGCTCGATTTGGGTGGCCTGGATCAGGATTTATCGCGTCAAAGAAGATACTATCTGGAGTTGCAGAGGTCAGCCCTATCATTCTTGGGTTTGGAGTAGGATTTTGAAAGTTAGAGCGGATATCCAGCAGTTCATATCAGTGGATCAGGATGGTGAGGTCTTGTGGGATGGAAAGGTTATGAATAAGTACTCTGTGACTAATGTTTGGAACACTTTAAGAGTAAAGTCGCCTGCAGTGGATTGGGGTCAATTGGTGTGGGGGACTCCCATCATTCCAAAACATTCTTTTATTGTTTGGATGGCAGTCAGGAGGAAGCTAGTTTTTAAAACAGATATGGTTAACTGGGGCTTGGTTATTGACATCAGCTGTTTGTTATGTCAACAGGGAGTTGATGAAGCTAATCATGGCTTTCATGATTGTGAGCAATGTAGTCAAAATCCCGATTTTAATCTTAAAATCTTACGGTTTTACAATTTCACTGGTCTCTAACGATCTTGATTCCACGCAAAATCTATGGGTCGTAAAATCTAGTAAAATCTCGATCAAAATCTTAGAATCTTATAGAATCAACGATTTTTCTTGTATTTTACGATTTTACTTTCTAGGGGAAATTACCTGTTTGTACAACTATATAAGTCAGAACAAAGCCAATTAAAATAAATTGATTTTTTTAGATATTGAGTAATTAAGTTAGAAGTTATTACTAAAAAGTTTCTAAAATCTAAATTATTACTTCCTCGAATGACTGCTTAAGAGCCGACATTCTCTCTTTTTTCTTATCTAAACTTTTCAAAGTTGGGTAATGGTCTTCTTATTCTTAATATGTTGTTGACTTAAATGTTTCGATAGTAGTTCATAAAATCTTACGATTTTACGATTAAAAACTATGATTTCGATTTCACCCATGTTTTCGATTTCACGTGGAATCACGATTTTGACTAGATTGATTGTGAGTATGTCAAATAGTTAGTTCTCATTTGCAAAGCTGAAAGGTGGAGAGATAACAGCTGGCAGGGAGATATTGATAAAGTCAGTACTCATGTTCATTTACAGCAGAAGGAAAGAGTACTTTGGAGAGCGATCTATGCCAATGTTTGGTATGAGAGATGCATAAGGAATGCTGGTGGAGGCAAGAGAGCTGCTAAAAATCTCGCTGAAGTGATTCAGTTTGAAGTTAACTCTAGAATGCAGATGTATTAGTTCATTCTTTCCTGTATTTTGTGGTCTTTAGTTTGTAGGAGCCGAAATGAGTTGAATCGGAAACCTTTCTAAAAGGGTGAAGAGGATACGAATCTAGGCCTACTTGACTCCTTGTGTTTTGGTTGGCAGTTTCCGGTTAGGCTTTTATCTAATCCGGTGCCTTGATGAATAAAATTCACTAATTATAAAAATAAAATAAAAATTAAATCCATGGGTTTGATTTTGAATTTGATTTGAATGAAAGGTTGTGTTGATCTATGGTTGAACCAACACAACTTTTCACCCTCACACTCTTCCATGACCTATATAAAGAGGTCTCCTCCTCATTTCTCAAACACACCAATTCACACATCTCCATCTCCTCTCAAAGATCTCAAAGGTTCTTCAATTTCATAAGCCTTGATTTTGAAGGTGTTAGTAGTTTTATCCCATAAAGAAATTACTTGTAACCCTAGGCTTTGGTAAAAGGTAGGAATGTTCTTTACGGAAAGTGAGTTTGTTCACGACTCTACTATAATCCGAGTCACAACTTGGTTCGAGTTGATTACAAGTCAAAGCCTCTATACTTTTCGACTAGAGTATCGTAAGAGAGCGAATTCTAAGGTTGGAGAGACTTAAGTGATCATGTGATCCCCCTTTCCAATCTGGGTACACGAACTCACGTCGTGTATTGTCAACAAGAATTCGTTCTCAGGAAAGTCCTCACTTTCCCTACTCGGTAAATCGAAGCGTAGGTTCCAACACCTAAGCTCATCGGTGTTCACCATCCACTCAGTTAAGAGATGCGGGTTCAAGTTCCCATCCACTCAGTTAGAGATGCGGGTTCAAGTCCCCATCTACCCTTTGTCTGATGAAAACGTGTTTTCCAACATTTTCAGTTATTTCAGTTTGGGCGGTTGGGCTAGTTAGTTGAGGTATGTGGCCCGTGCTTAAAAGATGAATAGAAAGAGGACGAATGAAGTCTTGAGATGATATGTTATGTGAGATATGTAGACATGGCAAATCGGGCAGGTCAAGTTGATTGGGGCGGGTCACTACGGGTTGCGAGTTATTTTGGGCTAGGTCATTCGGGTCATGGGTCGCCGTATTTGAAAATTGACCCTAACCCTAAACTTTTGGGTTGAGTTGTGGGTAATTTCGGGTTACAAGCGCTTTGAGTCATATAAAATTTAAAAATCATTATCACAAAGGTATTAAAACAAATAGACTCAAATTGGACTAAACAACTCAAGAGGGAGTGAGCTCCATCTTGAATTTCCTACAGCTAGCAGTTTGGATACTGATACTTCTGATGGTACATTGTCTGGGGGGATGACAAGAATCAGCAGCCTGAGAATAATTTCTCACCTGAATACTTCCCTCCGATTGATAAGGGATGTAACAGGAGGGGGAGGAAACGTTGATATGAAAGTTATGGCCTGGAATCAAAGGGAATTTAATGCCCCTAGTAAACAACAGAGTTTGTCTTCGATTTTGAATAAGTTTAGTATAGATATAATTGGTATACTTGAAACTAGAGTCTTGGGAAAGAATGTTGGGAAAATTATAGATAAATACTTATCAGATTGGTCTCACTTCATGAACTATCATTGTTGCTATTTGGGGAAGATATGGTTTTTTTTGGTGGTGGCCTGCTATGCAGATTCATGTGATCTCCCACTCTGAGCAATTTGTTCTCCTCGATGCTTCTTTGGGAACTTGCCATTGCTATATTTGTTTTGTTTACGTACGGTGCCAACATTGCTGCTGCTAGACTAAAAATGTATGACGAACTTTGGTTTTCTGTTAGTGGTCCTTTATGCGTGCTTGGAGTTTTTAATGCTATCATCTCTCCTGATGAAGCTTCGGGTATGGTTAGCATGTCTCCTAGTAGGAAGAACTTTACTGCTTGGATTGATGATAAGAAACTGATTGATCATAAGGTTGTAGGAACGATGTTCACTTGGCATCATAATCAAATATATAGGAGGCTAGATAGGTGATTTATCAATATGAAGAGCGCTATTCTCGTCCCTGAAAGGTGTGACCACTGTGGAATTTTGTTGGAAAGAGAGGTTACTACTGCCTCTCTTCCTTAGATTTTCAAGTTCTTTAATTGTTCGAGAAAACATAAGGGGGTCGTTTGTTTGAAGGGAATTCGAGCCAAATTCCCTACGCGGAAGGAATTTCAAACTTTTCCTGTTTGGTAAGCCCAAATTAGGACCATAGAATTTAATTTTAAATTCCCCGGAGAATTTCAATTCTCCGTTTCTGAGATTTTAAATTCCACTTTCACATGCAGGGAATTATTAATTCTCTGTTCTATTGACACCTACTGCCCTTACCCAAACCCTTTCATAGAACTCTACCTAAATCAGTCGCCGGTCTCCATTCATCTGCATCTTCACCTGCAACTTTATATAAATATATCATTCTGCACTTTTCCGCCGCTAAATATATTCTTCTACACTAAGCTGCCGCTATTTATCCTTCTGCTTGTCCGCCAATATTTGTTATTATGCACTATTCCTTTTCATCGGCTTACTTTATTGCATTAATTCATGTATATTATTAAGTGAACCTCGGATTACTACGGCTTATTTTCTTCTTTGTAATTGGAAGATTGATTAATGAACAAAACATAATTGTTTTTGGTGTTCTGCAGATAATAGTGTTCTGCAACAACTATTCTCTTGCCTCTCTATTTCACTCTAAGTTTTTTACGAATATCTCTCTAATTTTCCTTTTAAAAAAAGGTTTATAAACTTTTTTGCCCCTATACTATACAAAGTTAACAAACATACCTCTGTACTATTTCTCGGTCAAACTAAGCCCCTGTACTTTAACAATTTTAACGAATTTACCCTTCTATTAGTTTTACCGTTAAAACTTCAGTTAATATGCTGACTGGACTTGTCCAATCAGCTTATTTCGTCTATGTGGCTTAATTATTATTTTTACTAATAATTTAACTGAAGCTTAAACTAATTAGAATAAACAAAAAAAAAACCTAAAATTAATTTGTTTAATCGAACTCCTTTGGATGCTTCTTCTCCAAAGAGGTTCCTTCCACCCACGACACCGCTTCGATTTGTGCTTCCGGTGGTGATTGTTGATTTATGTTTTCACCCAAACTCTCTCGTTGATTTATGTGCTCCCCTCTCTCGTTTTTTCTAAGTAGTTGAACCCATTAACTCACAAACCCCAGGTGAGGCTTAATCAGAATTGTCTAGTTGAAGTTGGAGGAACGAAAACAGAGAAGGGAAATGGGCACCGTCGTTCAGTTGTTGTTGACGATGACGGGCAAGAAATCAGAAGAACCATGAGGTGGAGATATTTCATTCGTCAATGAGGCGTCGTCGGGGTAGGTAATTATGGACGAATCAAGGGGAGAGAAAGAATTGTAGGCAACGAAGTTGCTATTGATGTTGCCATTGAATGGGAGAGGCGGCATAGGAAGGTGAAGTAGAAATGGGCTTTGACAGAGATTGCTTTGCTTTGGGGGTTTGAGGGTGGTGATTGATAAGCTTTTTTAAAGATTCCATGATGGAGAAGACCTTCCTTACTTCAAGCTCCAGATCTGGAATCTGTTTGGAAAAACAAAAAAAGATATGAAATATGTGGCAGAGTAGCTCCCTTGCAACTTTGCTATTACTGTTTTTGAAGTCGAATCTGAAGTTGCAATTGTTTTTCTTTGATAAGAGTTTCAAGGAGAGGGAAGGCCATTGTGGTGGTGGTGCGTCTTCCTCGGCGGCAACGGGAAGCAAAAGGAAGAGGAAAGTGTGGTTGTGAATGAGGTACACTAGGTAAGAAAGAAAAAATGAGTGATTTTCATAGTCATCAATTAAGTGGGCCAAAAAGCTGACTGGCATGTCCATTCAGCATACTAAACAGAGTTTTAACGGTAAAACTAACGGAAGGGTAAATTCGTTAAAAGTGCTAAAGTACAGGTGCTTTATTTGATTAAGAAATAGTAGAGGGGTATGTTTGTTAACTTTGTATAGTACAGGGACAAAAAGGTGTATAAACCCTAAAAAAACTATTCTCTTCTCTGGTTTTTTACCCACAAAATCGTATTCTGCAGATTACCAAAACTTTACAACTGATTTATTTAAATTGAGTGGCACTGGTTATTCAGCTTCAGTTGGTTATGTTGTGTAAGCGACTACTATCAGGTTCCTAAACAGAAGATGCTGACTAACTAGATTGCCAATAAAGAAACTTGAGTAGTTCATGACATGTAAGTAAGTAATTACTATCTCACAATGACATGAGCTTAACAACATAGCTTTTCATTGGATTTTAATATACAAAAAGATCCTCATACACATTATTCAAAACCAACATGAATCACCAAACAAACAAGCCCTTATCCAAACCAGGTGAAAACAGAAAATAGATAAAGCCAACTATTCAAAGAATGGTCGGAGACAAAAAAAAAGGTCAGAGACAAAAATAAATGGGATAACTCGGGGAAGAGGATAGGGGTTATTCTTACATTTTGCTCTCTAATTAAATTCCACCTACTACTTAATTTCACTCATAAAGTTGAATCCAAATAGGTAATTTAATTCTCTATCCAATTGAATTTTGGGGAATTAAATTCCTCCTAATTCCTCCTCAATCTCCGAGAATTGAAATTCACTCAAACAAACGACCCCAAGGATTATGAGAGGGTGGTGGCAGATGCCTGGAACAATATTAACTTGTCAAATGAACATAATGGTTTCTACTGAATCTATTTGAAAATGAAAGAAGTAAAGACAGCTCTGAAGAAACTTAATAAAGAGAATTACTCTACTATTAGTGGATATTGAGGAAGAAATGAAAGAGGCTCAACTTGCTATCCTGAATGATCCTGATATAGTTGATATTGCAGATGTTAAAATCTTCGAGATAAATGGTTACAACTAAAAGAAGTTGAGGAATCGATTCTAAGGCAGAAGTCTAGAGAAATCTGTTTACAGTAAGGTGATTCTAATACTTCTTTCTTTCTTTCATAGATCTGTTAAAATCCGTCAAGCAAGGAAGCAAATCATGCATCTTGAATTGGATGATGGCAGAAGATATGAATGAGATTACAGCTGAGATTGTCACTTACTACTCGTCTCTCCTTGGCACGTGCAATCCTGAGGTAAGACATATCTCTGTTGAGGAGATTGATAACTGCTATGTAGGAAGCTTGAAGTGAGTAAGGCTGATTCTTTATGTGTGCATATTACTAATGTTGAGATTCAAAAAACTATGTTTGCTATAACTAGTGACAAGAGCTCTGGACCTAATGGATTCACTTCCACGTTTTACAAACATTCCTGGAAGCTGGTTGGAGATGAGGTTTGCTCTGCTGTAAAGAGTTTCTGCTCTAAAGGTATACTGCACTGCTCAGTAAATTCTACCCTTCTTTCTCTCGTTCATAAGAAGATCAATGTCTCAAATATAAGGGACTATAGACCTATTGCTTGTTGTAATGTCCTCTATAAATGCATAACCAATATCTTAACTACAAGATTATCTTGCTGCCTCTCTGAAGTAATTAGCTCAACTAGTCTACCTTTGTTAAGGTCAACTATAGGAGATAACATCTTAATGGCTCATGAACTTGTCAATGGATACCATTTGAAGCATGTTACCCTCATATATGCTCTGAAGATTGATTTGCGAAAAGCTTTTGATTCTGTTGACATTACTTATGTTCTTAATGTCATGAGGGCTATGGGGTTTCCTGATCAATTTGTTGGTTGGATTAAGGGATGTCTGGACAGTGTTATGATTAGCATTGGCCTTAATGGTGGATCAGTTGGCCACTTTAAAGGTAAGAAAGGCTTAAGGAAGGGAGATCCTCTCTCCCTTGCACTGTTTGTTATATCAGTGGAACTTTTGCACTGTCTCTTTGTTCGTTATACCAAAGATCATAAGATTCATTTCCATCCTATGTGCAAGAAACTAGAAATTGTTGAACTTTGCTTTGCCGATGATTTAATGGTGTTAACGAATGGGACTTTAGAGGTAGTGTTAGCTATTCAACATGTTTTGCATGAATTCTATATGATTTCTGGACTTCAACTGAATCCAGATAAAATTGAAGTTTTCTTCAATAAGCCTGTCACTAGAGACACGAGGGACTATACAAGTAAAGCTACAGGTTTTGCTGAGGGAAAACTTCATGTTCGATACTTAGGTGTTCCTCTTGTTTCTGGGAAAATTCAAGCTAAGGATTGTGAAGCTTTGATTAAAAAGATCACAGCTAAAATTTATGCCTGGAAGGTTAATACCCTTTCTTATGCAGGGCGTCTGCTATTGGTTCAGACGATTTTGACATCCATGAGTCAATTCTGGATGGCCATATTCTTGCTGCCCAAGTCAGTTAGAAGAGCTGTAGAAAAGCTTTGTAGTGATTTCCTCTGGAACGTGAAGGAAGGGAAGCAGAAGAGAGCCAAAATAGTTTGGCAGAAAATCACTTTCCCTAGAAATGAGGGTGGGCTTGATATTAAAATATTTAGTTTGTTGGAATACCAGTTGTGTTATCCGTAATATTTGGAATCTTCTTATGGTTGCAGGCTCTATCTAAGAAGCCTAGATAGGCATATACAAGCTTAAGAAAGATGATATCTGGACTTGTAAGATCAGACCTTACCACTCTTGGTTTTGGAGAGCTATTCTGAAAGTTAAAAAAGCTGCAGCCAATGTATGTACTTGTCTCTTAGCCTGTTTCTTTTTCTGTCTAACTGCCCCTCTTTTGTTCTAATCCTTGATAAACTAAGTTGATGCGGCCACCTTGTTAAAAGGGAAATGCGGATTCGAAGTTGATTCTTGAGATTAGTTTGGGTGGTTTCTTTGGTTTGGCAAACTTGTTAGGCTTCCTTGAGTTTTTGTTGAAACTCGGTTTGGTTGTCTTTTCAAATTAGGGGATTTCCATAATTTGGCTGCGCTGATGAACAAAAACTAATTATTCATAAAAATTTGACTAATCAAGTTAAACTAATAAATGAGGAATGTAGGATGTAGAAATAGGTATAAAATTACAGTTTATAGCCTCTACAACAAGTATAGAAACACATATTAATGATGTAAGTTATAAACAATTCACTCAATTTAATGTTATAAGATAATGTACGTGGATGTCAAAACTAGTTTTGTAACATAATTTCAAATAAAATATGTACCATCTTTTGGTTTTGTGAAAATATTACAACCAATATTAATGTTGTAAGTAACGATATCAATGATTTTTAGTGACATTCGACGTGGTGTACGTTGAGTATAATATTTGTGATATGCGATATTTATGAATTATGTCTTACATGAAAAAAAAAAAAAACAAAATGACAAAAGTTATAAAATTGAAAATCATAAATCATAAATTCTACGAGCTGCATCTCATGACGAATGGTGGCTCAATGTTAATCCATCTTAGCTATTAAAATATTATAGAAGTTTTTTCCTTTAAAAAGGATGAACCAAAAAGTTGTTCTCTTACGTTAGAAAATAGAACATAAAGGGGTACTGTTGAAAAAATCAAGGAAAAAAATAGAAAACCTGCCATCTCCTTTACTTTTCAAAGGGTTTTGAAAACCTAGTCGGAGCTCATTTGAAATCCTACACAGAATTGAAATCCGCCTGTTTTGTGTACCATGTTTTTCTCGGAAAACAAGGGAATTAGACCAAGCAGGAATTCAACAGAATTCCTGGCCCAATTACTACGTGGAAAACGACCCTAAATATTAAAAAAAAACACATAAGTAACATTCAAAATAGGAATATTTATAGGTACTACTAAGATTTGTCGGGCCAACCCTAATCCACCCAAAAAATTGTCAGATTTTCGAATTTGGGTCATTTCAAGTTGGGTCATTTCAGGTTCGGTCTCATAATAGAAAACTTGACCTTGAACTTTCGGGTCGAGTCTCAAAATAGAAAACCTAACCCTGAACTTTCGGGTCGGGACCAAAATGTTAGGTCTAGAGATATGCTTCTTAGTTCAGATCAATAATGATCAGTAATATGATAAGAATATGTCATATGTATTCATGTTGAGTTATGCTTAGTGATGCTTTATTAAGTCATGTTATGTGCTTATTGTATTATATGATTGATTGCATTCTCGTTGAGCACTAGTTCACAATATTATCGAGTTTACAAATAATACTTTTCATGTTATAGTTAAGACTTAATAATTATGTTTGCCACTCAATCATGTTTAAAGAACCCTAGTCAGTTAAGAGTGATGATGAGATCAAGTATACAAGTCTTATGAGATGACTAATACAGTTAAGAATGTGCATGTCATGAGTACAATCTTGAGTTACGTCATGGATAATGTTACGAATAAAGTTGTAAATTATGTCATGGATAACTCTATGATGAATGTTTCAGAGACTCGGAAAAGGGAGTGGAGTTAAGCGGCGGGGCTTTCCGGCGGTGAGTGGGCAGCAGCGATGGTTTGGGTGGAAAGAGTCGGCGAGAATGAGAGGTTTGGGTGGCTGGGGTGTATTTCGGCGAGAAAAATCATGGGGGGTTTCTGTTTTAGATAAGGTTAAAACAGAGGGCGGGATTTCAAAATTTTAGCCAAGTTCTCGCCGAAAACTTAAGGTTCTCGGCGCTTTAGAAACATACAAAAATCTCAGCGAGAAATTTTGGCTCTAAAATTCTCACATTCTCGCAGAGAACTTGAAGGTTCACCGCGAGAACTTCTTCAAAAATTGAAAAAATTTCTGTCGACACAAAAAATAGTAAAAAAATGAAAACCTTCTCGCCGCGAGAAATTCTTCAAAACAATTTGCAAAATCCGGGGCGATACAAAATTGTTGAAAAGAAACAACCTCCTCAGCGAGAACCTGGGACCTGGTCATTCAATTGATTTTTAAAACAAAACTGACGACCCGAACTTCGAAAGAACACAACAAAATCAACAAAATTTGGAAAAATCTCAATTAAATGGGAAAATCACCGAGGACTCAAGACGCACATCATAAAAATTAAAACCAAGAAAAATGAAACTTTTGAATCCTCCCGAAACCAACTTAAAAGAGTCAAAACGGACTCCAGCCTTGGGTTGCTTCCTACGAAGCGATCTTGTTTAACGTCTATGAGTCGGACGATACCTGGATACAGATCAAGTGGGTGGCGTGATAAAATGCACATCAACCTGAGAAATTGGGAGACCTTGGAGGTACTTCTTAAGGCGATAACCGTTCACCGTGAATGGTATTTGATCGACGCCCTTAATTTCCACAACTCTAAGTGGTGTCTGCTTAACCACTGTGAAGGTACTAGACCACTAGTACTTCAACTTAACCGGAAGAGATTCAAGCGTGAGTTATAGAACAGAACTTCATCACCGGGATAAAATTGCTTGTGTTCCGCCAAGTGGGAGTCGTGAATACGCTTGGTACGCTCCTTGTAAAGCTTCGAGCTTTCATATGCATGGAGTCGGTGTTCTTCGAGCTCGTTAATCTGCATAAATCTTTCGTCCCCTCCACTCTCATAGCGTATGCTCAAATCTTTAATAGCCCAAAATGCCTTGTGCTCAAGCTCGACCGGTAGATGACATGTGTTGCAATAAACCAGTCGATATGTCGTGATGTCAATAAGACTCTTGAACGCAGTTCGGTACGCCCATAAGGCCTCTTCGAGCTTAGATGACTAGTCCTTGTGAGACTGGCCAACTGTCCTATCAAGAATCCACTTAACCTCACAGTTGATCACTTCCGCTTGACCGTTTGCCTGAGGGTGGTAAGAGTTGGATATTATGTGGCTGACGTCGAAACGTTTGCACACCCGATCGAAGTGTCCATGGTAGTGGGTACCTCTATCGCTAATGATGAAGTGCGGTGTACCAAAATGCGTGAATAGGTGTTGGAGAAAATTCCCCACCACTCTCGAATCGTTTGTAGGTAAGGCTTGCGCCTCTGCCCACTTAGATACGTAATCAACGGCGACAAGAATGTACTTATTACCGTTGGAGAGTGTGAAAGGTCCCATGAAATCAATCCCCCAAACATCAAATATTTCAACAATCAAAGATATATTTTGGGGCATTTCATGATGGTTAGAGATGGTATCTGATCCCCGACAACAGAGTTGATTTGATAAGCTGCAGAACAGCGGTTCAAATACTATCCCACAGAAGTAGGATAGATCGTATTCCACGAGTCTCTTCTTCATGTTTACTCAAAGGAATTAGTAACTATTCGATTTAACAAGTTGTGTGGTATGAGTTCCACGAGATTTCTAATACTAACATGCAAGGAGAGAAAAACTAATTAAGATTAACAGATTAATTGATTGATTTGGTTTCAATTAATGAGAAGGTAGCTTATATTTCGAATCCCCCTAAGATCACCAAGGCATTGGCAATCAAAGACTGGCAGGTTTCAGACTTAATACATTCAATTCTTAATCACCGTCGTAGCTCCTTACCCTTAGGTCTAAGTCCACGAAAGTTTGTTACTATTGAACTAGCTACCAAGATCAATTATCCCTCTGTGTGTTCGCTTCTGCAACGGATTATTGACTAGTGCACCTGAATTGATTTTATGAGTTACTTTTGAAATGGATTAACCCTAAATGGCCCATATTGCTCAGGTGTTCCAGCTGAATAGGTTAACTGTTTAATTCAATGTTCTAGAACAAGGAGGACATTCCCCACTATCCTTTATTCTAACAAGAATCTAATATAGGTGATCATGTCAGAGAAGAAACAAATTTTAAGAACGAATTAAAAATGAATAAGAGAAAGTTTGAATTAAAGTCTAACTGCCCGCCAATCTGTGACCGCTTTAAAGCTCCGGGTCATTTAGGGTTCATCTAATCTAATCTAGAAGAGTTTAACTATTCATATCTAATAAACAAGATTCAAAGCTACAAGAGAACTCATCTTAAAACAAAGGAAGAACAGAGGAAATCTGGAAAAAAAACCTAATTCTAACGATTCCTAACAACTTCGATCTTGAGAATCTTCAATTCCTATGCTACGAGCGTCTTCCGGGATGGATTGATTGTGTTATGAACTCTCCAAATACTCTAGAATATTCTCTCAACTCTCTCCAAGTCGTGGCTCTCCTAAGAAAATTGAATATATCTCAAAAAGGGGCAGAACAAGTCCTTTTTGAAAGGGCTGAAATCCGGATCCACAATAAATCTAGAAAAGTCAACCTTCTCGCTGAGAAATTTCTCAGAGAGAACCTCTTCAGAAAAATTAAAACTTTCGCCTCGAGATTTTTGAGTTGATTGCGTGATACCTTCTCGGTGAGAATTGCAACCATCTCGTCGAGAACATTGTTGTTGGGCATATTTTTTGTTTCGTCTTTGTCGTTTAACTCTCCAATGGTATTGGGCTCGTCCTTGAAACTTCATTGCATCCCGAACACGTCCGACGTCTACTTATTCGACAGTAAAAACTTGTGTACTCAAAGAGACACTAGAAAACACATCAAACCCGAAACAGGCCAAGGTAACTAAATCGGTAAGGAATAGCATGAATGAACCGAAATCAACTAAACTATCCCTAAAGCGTGCTACAGGCAACAGAATGTCGCTTAATCGGGGCTGATAATCATGATAAATTCTAGTGTCATCACAAAACAAGATGAGAATTTTTTCTTGGAGTACACATTGAATGAAGATAATATGTTGGAAAAGGTTTTTTGGGCAGACAGCATGAGCATCACAAATTTCGCGTGCATCGGCGAAATATTGGAATTCGACACCACTTACAAGAAAATTAAATATAACCTGTCTTTGGTTATATTTACCGGTACGTAACTTAACATACCTTAAAATAGCCATGTTTTAATCTTTTGTGATTCAATTGTGAATTAATTTGTGATTTGGTAATGTTGAAATATATTGGATAATAAAAAACATGTGTACTATTCATCAATTGTTCATAATATAATAATTGTTTCCTTCTGTTTTAATGTAGGTATTAATCAACACTTTAGAACTTGTGTATTTGGATGTGCATTCATGCAACACAAAAAAGAAAAGAATTATCGATGGATTCTAAACACACTCAACAAGGCAATGGGCGAGAAGAAACATTCTCTCGTGATCACAGATGGAGACCGTTCCGTGTCCAATGCAACAAAGCATGAATTCCCAGATGTGACTCATCGTTTGTGTTCATGGCATTTAAACAACAACGTTATCCAACATGTGAAGAATTCTAAATTCATAAATGAGTGGACGAGTTTTGTTAAAGCTGACTACTCTTCGTCTGAAGTGTGGCTTTCATATTGGAATGCATATATTCTTGGCAGATTGCACACCATCGGACAACACTTGGATTAACACAAACCTCATTTTAAAACGCGTAGATTGGGCAGACACATACTTCAGGAAGAAATTTTTGGCAGGGATGAGGACAACTTCTAGATGTGAAGGGTTGAATTCAAAACTCGGAAAGTTCATCAAAACTAGTGCCAAGCTAAAGCTACTTGATTTTTTCGTTAGCTTCGATCATTGGATTTCTGAGCTTAATGACGAGGAACTACGATTAGACTACCAGTGTATTCACTTAACACTGTAAATTCTATTGAAAACACTAAAGTCTCTAGAAGAAAGTGTAGTTGTCATGTTCAGCTTTATAGCATTCACAAATTCAGGGAGGAGCTAGAATGTCTTGCAGGATGCATTAAGAAGGGAAAAGATATTAAGGGAGCTTGTCACACGTACACAGTCAGTATGTTTGATTCAGATAGTATTAGTTGGACGGTGACTTATGATGAACGCACGACTTCAGTTCACTACAACAAAACCTAGCTACGAAGGCACACCACTAAAAGTCTTTTTTTTTTTTTTTTTTTGCCTCTGTAGAGTTTTAGAGGTAGATAACTTAAGTGCCACTAACCTTGTTGCGGCTAAAGGTCTTTAGAGGCAAATACGGTGGCACTTGTTATATGTCACTAATGAAAGAATTAGTGACATATATGATTGTTGCTAATTTACCTTCAAATTTCTGCTTAATTTAATTAAATATGTTATGAATTACATTTAAATGCACTTTTTTTTGCCTCCATGTATATTTTTAGAGGAGTTTTCATTTTATTTTCATTTATATTTTTAGGTATATAATTAGAGATAATTGACATAAATATAATTATATTTCCTCAAATTAAGTGATTATTAGATTTTTACCGGTATGATTATTTCCTTAAAGAGTAAAAAAATGACCTTAGTTTTAATTTATTATAAAATAATTACAAATCAAGGGAATAAGAATGAATTAATTAAAGCAAGAATCAAAATCTGAAAAAAAATTGTATAATTTTTTATGAACTCGTATTACAAAAAAATTTCAATGTAATCTGTCGAAAACTCGTATTATATTTTTTTTATGATCTGCTCCGTCCACTAGATCCTTCTGAGGTGATTCTCGAGTCGGTATCTCATGTTGTTGATACTAGCGAGAGTCCTCTTCTGAATACCCCGAGGAAGAGACCAAGGGAACTTGCTCGTAACCCAATTTGTGACCAGCCTGACTTTGTAAGGACGTCGAATACGAGTCTTCCATCATCGTCTAAGGCGAATCCCAGATCCTATGCATCGGCTGCAGGAGGTCGTAACTGGTATATGGTTGAGGGTGACTTTATCTTTCCGGAAACGGAAACCCTAATGCAGGATGCTTCGACATCGAACCCTAGATGCCCAAGAATTTCATTCTCCAAGGAAGAGATTCAGAGTTTCTATAAACCCTGGTCAAGGGCTCTTGTGGTCAAGGTTTTGGAAAGATCGTTCGCTTACCCAGTCATTAAGAGGTGACTTGAGTCACTTTGGGCAAGAAGCGGGCGTATCCAAGTTTCTGACTTGATAAATGCGATATTCCTTGTCCGATTCTCGGATGGTGATGACTACTAGTGGGCAGCCTTTGGTGGCCCCTGGAAGATTTTGATTACTACATAACAGTTGCCAGGTGGTCGCTAGATTTCAATGAGGAATCCCCGATAAGGAAGATACTTACTTGGGTTAGACTCCCGAAGCTCCTGATACATTACTTGAACCCTAAAGTAGTTGAGAGGATTGTCAACCATATTGGACGCACAATCAAGCTTAATCTGGCAACGGCGGAGGGGGCCCGCGCTCGATATGCACGTGTGTGTGTGTTGAAGTTGACCTCTCGAAGCCTTTGCTGGGGAAATACATGGTTGACGACATAGTTCTCTATGTTGAATATGAAAGCCTTGATAATATTTGTTTCTCCTGTGGAATGTATGGTCATAAGATGGACTCCTGCCACCTCAATAGTCCGGATGCCCTTGAGGAACAAGCTGGAACTACGTTCGAAGCCGTTCCTCATAAGGAGGAGGAGGATGACAGTGGGAGTTGGATGATGGTTACTAGAAGGACAAGGAAGGCTCCTAAGAAACCTTTGCCGGCTACCAAGGAGGATACCTTGTCTGGTTCTCGTTTCTCCATTCTCTCTCCTGAGAAGAGGCCTGATGACAGGCAGGTGGGTATTTCTAGAGCTGCCCCATCCAGCTCTGCCTTCGTAGCATCCTTAAAGCGGCTATGACCATGGATGCGTCCTCGGCTAAAAAGCTGGCCCCAAAAGGGAATAATCTCACGAAGCCGCTCACAGAGGTTACTCCTCCTCTACAGGCTGGATCTAGCCAGGATTTTGGTATCCCAACGGAGTCTGAGTAGATCTCTGTTCCCATTTCCTTTGCGAAGCAAGCCTTCACGGCCTCGACCCATCCCTTTAAAGCCAAGGCTAAGGGTAAACAGAAGGAGAACTGGTCCCCATCTCATACTAAATAGCCAAGGGTGACGAATGTGAAACATTTTGTGATGAAAAAGGCTGCTACATCTACTGCAGAAGGGTCGCAGGTGTTACCAGGAAAAGTGGTGTCCGAGTCGGGCTTATCTAAAGTGGGGAGGCCACCCGATCAGAGTTGATCTCTACTGGTTTTACACCTCTCTCTCCCTTTTCCATGATTAGTGTGCTCTCTTGGAATTACAGAGGTGCGGGACACAAGAATTTTGTCTCAGGTTTTAAGTTCTATGTTTCTCATTTTAAACCGAACTTGGTGATTATCATTGAACCACGTATTAGTGATAGGCGAGCTTACAAGGTTATCAAAAAGCTTGGTTTTGGTTGCAGTGGTTGACGCAGTTGGTTTCTCGGGAGGGATTTGGGACCTTTGGAATGATTCTGCAATTAGTGTCACTGTTGTTGGCCGCTCCGATCAAGCTCTACACCTTGAGATTCAAAAGGACGGTGGCCCTCGTTCTTGCTTAACGGCAATTTATGCCAAACCATTTCCTACTGGTCGAGTCCTTTTATGGGATGAGCTCCGAGTGGTGTCGAATTCTATTTCTCTGCCTTGGAGCCTGATCGATGACTTTAATTCCATTATGGCTCCTGAGGAGAAGGCTGGGGGAGCTCCCTTTAATCCAAACAGATCTGCGTCCTTTTTGTGTTAATGAGTGTCATTTGGTGGATCTTGGCTCTCGGGCCCCGGGTTTACCTTGTTTCGGGGGACCTTGAGACAGCGTCTTGATAGAGCCTTAGCCTCCACAGAGTGGTTGGGAACTTTTCTGGAAGCTTCGGTTCGTCACCTTCCTAGATTACGCTCTGACCACAGACCTATCCTCCTGAATTTTTTTGGGCTCGCGCCTCATAGCTCGGCTGTTAGACCTTTCCGTTTCTTGGCAGCTTGGCTTGAGCATCTGGACTTCCAGCGCCTTCTTGATACATCGTGGTCAGAATCGCGTGAGATTCCTGGTAATCTTCGAGTTTTCGCTACAAAACTTAGAAGATGGAATAAGGATGTGTTCGGAGACATACATCATCGAAAAGCTTCTCTTCTTCAGCATCTCTCGGAGCTTGAAGAGGCGGCTAACCAATCTAGCGTCTCTATGCTGCATAACTCGGAAACCCTTGTCCGAGCCGAGCTGGAACACACCTTGTGGGAAGAAGAAGTTTTATGGATGTAGAAAGCTCGTACCAATTTTATCAGAGATGGGGACCGTAACACGCACTTTTTTCACACTTTGACGCTCCGATGAAGAGGTGCGAACAAGACTCTATCCCTGTGGAGATTGGATGGGTCATGGGAAGCGGACAATGTTGCCCTCAAATCAATGGCAGTCGAGCACTTCCGTAGGATCTTAGATGGGGACCGTTAGGGGGATAGGGCGGCTTTGAACCTTCCATGGTGTTTTGATAGGCTTAACGACGAGGATTGTGCTCTGATTGGTAGATTGCATGAGCGGCCTTAAGGCACCGGGTAAGGATGGCTTTCATCCGGTGTTCTTCCAAAGGAATTGGAACAAGGTCAGCTAGTTTGTTGTCTGCTTTATCCGAGCTTGCTTTGCTGATCCTGATATGATTGGCAGAATTAATGCTACAGTTTTGGTTCTTATCCTAAAGAGGGTGATTCCGGAATCAATGAATCATTTCAGGCCAATCAGCCTCTGCAATGTTATCTATAAGATGATCACCAAATGTCTGGCGTCGAGAATGAGAAGTTTCTTGCCCTCTCTGATTAAGTCGACACAATCTAGCTTTGTTCCTGGCAGACAAATCTCTGACAATATTATTATTTTCCAGGAAGTGATCCATTCTATGGAGCATGATAAAGGGCGTACTAAACGTATGGTGCTGAAAATCGATTTGATGAAAGCAAATGACAGAATCAGTTGGAGCTTCGTGGAGGATACTCTCAGAGCTATTGGTCTTGGGGATGATGTTGTTCGCCTGATTATGGCATGTGTTCGAACTGTAAAGTTCCAGATTCTTTGGAATGGTGAGTTAACTGAGTCGTTCAACCCCAAAATGGGTATTCGCCAGGGTGCCCCCTCTCACCTTTCTTCTTTACCGTGTGCATAGAACGGTTGAGTCATTTGATTTATGAGGCTGTGGATGATGGCAGATGCAGACAACTTGAACTTGTTCTCAAAGGCCTCTATTGATAAGGTTCGGGTGATCCTTAGCTGCCTGGACCGATTCTGCGAGGCTTCTAGTCAAGCAGTTAGCAAAGAGAAATCAGTGATCTTTTGCTCTAAAAACACAGATCAAAGGATTTTCTCTGCCATCTCATCGAGGCTTGATATCCCGTTAACTCAGGACCTGGGCAGATATCTTGGGGTTCCTGTGCTGCACGGACGTATCACCTCTTCTACTTATCAGGATATTTTGTCTCGGATGGAAGCGAAGCTGGCTGGGTGGAAGGCTAATGCTCTCAGTCTTGTAGGTAGAGTTACTTTGGCTCAATCGGTGTTGGCTGCCATCCCGGCCTACGCGATGCAAACTTCAGTCCTTCCAATTAACACCGTGCAAAGAAATTGACAAAAAGGTTCGAACATTCATTTGGGGGCCTCGACGAACCAGCAGAAGATTCATCTCCTTGATTGGGATACTATCTGCCTCCCGAAAGCAGCAGGCAGACTCTTGAACCTTGCCTACTTATCTAAGCTTGCTTTCTGTTTTCTCCAGAATCCTGATCTCCTTTCGGTACGGATTCTTCATGATAAATATTTTAAGGAAGTTAATGGAGAGTTGGTCCCTGCTCTCCGGAGTTCCCAATCAGCCCTTTGGAAAGGTATTTGTGGTGTGTAGCAGAAGATGATGGAAGGAGCTAGAATGGCCATGCGAAATGGTAGACACACCTCTTTCTGATCCGCTCAATGGGTGGACTTTGGGATCACACTTGAAGACTTTCCTGATGTGGCTGGCCCGGGCTTCAACCCGCTTGATGAAGTTGCTGACTTTGTTGATGAGAATGGCTGGTGGGATATTGAAAGACTCAACAGTCTCCTTCCTACTGAGATCGTTCAACAGGTCCTTGACATGGCAGCTCCCAAAGAGTCGAATGAGGATGATTTTTAGGTTTGGGGAGGAGAAACCGATGGGCGATTTTCTGTTAGATCCGCTAATAACATGCTGAACTCTCAGCCAAGCACGGCCTTTAACGAGCTCTGGATGACAGTATGCAATTGGGGCGGTCCAAGCAGAGTTAAGTTTTTTCTGTGGTTATCTAGACATGGGAGACTGTTAGCCAACTTGGAATGGGTTCGAAGGCATATTGCTACTGATGTTTCATGTGGAAGATGTGGAGATCCAAGAGAATCAACGGGGCATACTCTGAGGGACTGTTCGTTTGCAGCTGATGTGTGGCGGAAGCTTGGGTTCCCTACTGCTTCACAAGATTGGAATCAGGAGGTTACAGGTTGGATCAGTCATTTCGCAAAGGAGAAAAGGTCGATGATTTTTGGAATTACTCTGTGGTATTTGTGAAAGGCAAGAAATGAGACCATTTTCTCCAACTTGAGTGAGTCCGCTGAGGCCATTGCTCGTAAGATTTTGGCATGGACTCGTACTGTTGAAGCTGCCCTGGGTCGGGACTCGCGCCTTGGTTTGACCGAGATTCCAAGAGGTGTTTCGGATATTGCCTTGGACCCGGGACCTCAGGGCTGGGTCACGATTAGCACTGATGGTTCGGTGTTGCGGAATCCTTCAAGAGCGGCGGTTGGAGGATTAGTCAGAAGCAGAGATGGCCGTCCGCTTGCTGGCTAAGAGGCGAACCTTGGGAGCTACACTGTTACGGATGACACGCTTTTGGCGTGTGTCAAATCACTAATCTACCAAGGTAGACTACATCGTATTCTACTCGAGGTCTCTTCTTCTTGTCTACTCAAATATGTTGGCAGATTACTCAGGTTTAAACATGTGGTGTGAGTTCCACGACTTCTAATCTAATAAAGCAGGAAAATAAAAGACAGAAAGATTAAAAGGTTGACTAACGAGAAGATAGACGAGCTTAGATTTTGAATCCCCGTAAGATCACCAAGGCAACGGCAATCACAAGACTAGCGGTTTTCAATTCTAATTCAATCAATTTCTAAACACCACCATAACCCCTGACCCTTAGGTTTAAGACCGGCGAACGTTCGCTCTATCCGTTCTAACTACCAAGATTAATTAGTCGTCCGGGTACGGTCGCCTCTCGCAACGGCTTAACTAACTGGTGCAATTACTAATGATTTATGAGTTACTCTTGAAGCGGATTAACCCTAACTGGTTCCTACGAAAGGCACACTCCAATGAATAGGTTAACTGGTTGAATTGATGTTTTAAAGAGAGGCGAGCGTTCGCTTCTATCCTTAGCTTAACAAGAATCTAAACTAGGTGATTAAGGAAGACAGGTTTAAGCGCCAAAGCAAGGAACTGTCTAGTGACTAACCCTAGCTTGGAAAAACCTAATCTAGGCGATCAACCAGAGAAGAAACATAAACAATGAAGAACAAAACAAACCATGCAAAGAGAAACTGATTGAACTTCGAATCTAATTACCGCCAATCCGTGACCGCTTTAAAGCCTTGGGTCACTTAGGGTTCATCTAATCTAAGCTCTACAAGTTCAGCTACTCATAACGATAATAGAAGAATCAAAGGCAACAAAGGAAATCATCATACAGAGGAAGAATAGATAGGAACTGAAAAACCTAATTCTGACGACTCCGGCGAAGCTTCGATCTCCTGGATCTTCAACTTTAAGCTTCGAGTTCTCCGAGGTGGAAGGATGGCGTCACGATCTCTCCATGGATCTTCGAACTCTCTAAACTCTATCTATCGACCCTAGAGTCGGCTGACTCTCAAAAGTATAATTTGTGAAAATATGAATAATAATTGATCTTTTCCCCTTTGGCCGCCGGTTTAAGTATTTATACTTAAACCCTAAGTCGCCGGATTTGTGAAGGATTTTTCGGCGAAAATCTAATGGAATTTTCGCCAAAATCCTTTTGTAAAATGACTGATCCGTCGGCTGTTTCTCCTGTGATTTTCGGACCTTAGGGTTCTCAGCGAAAACTTGGAGTTTTCGCCGAAAAGTTTAGTTGTTGAACTCAGCCGATTTCTTCTTGAGTTTTCGCCGAAAACCTGGGGGTAAAACGGCTGACTTCGCCTGTGAGTTTCTTAAGGTATTTTCGCCGAAAACTGTGTAGTATTTTCGGCGAAAACATTGTGCTGGGCAGTTGGATCTTCGGTTCTGACTCTGGTTTGATTTCTGGTTCGATTTCGGTTCACTCCTTGAGGTCTTGAACACGTCCGTGGCTACGTAAATGATGGCAAAAACCTGTGCTATCATAAAAACACTAGAAAACCATCAAATAGACCCAAAAAGGGCCAAAGTAACCAAATCGTAGGAAATAGAGTAGTTGAGTGAATATTCGCTATTCTACCCCTAAAACCACGTTTCAAGCAAGGAAAAGTCGCTTAAATGAGGCTGATAATCACGTCAAATCGAGTGTCATCAGTTACTCGTGCCGAAATCTGAGGGGGTGTCCTAGGGTTGGAATTGGCATGGGCCTTGAATTGTAGACGTGTTGAGCTGTAATTGGATTCGAGAGCGGCTGTTGCGCTCCTCTCCCGAACTGGCGATCTTGGCCATCAACATGCCTTGGAGGTTCTGGCTTTTCAGGACTTGTGCAGGCGGAGCTGGGTGGTGAAAATTCGCCATGTCTACGATGAGGGAAATACCACTGGGGATTTCCTTGCTAACCGGGGTCATGAATTCCCTTATGGGGTGTATCCCTTTCCTTTGTCTGATTGTAACCTGAACTACTTTATTGGTTTCGATGGTTTCGGTGTCTCGACCCCCGTCTGATTTCGGTTAATCAATAAGGCGCTTCGCGTCTCTTTTCTACAAAAAAAATCATTTATAATCTCTGTAATCACGTTAGGAAAAAGGTTTTATTCCAACTCCTAAAATCTTGCTAAGGTTAATTCTTATTTTAAATAGTAAATATGGATAATCTTCCGGTGTTTATTTTGTTCATACAATCTTCCCATGGGGGAAATTAGTCACCCACCACCATAGTCCATAGACAAAATAATATACCGAAGTAATTAATACTAGTACCCTAAACCCTCACGGGTTCGGGTAATTCCAGACCCGTACCTAGGGCTGGCAGTCGGTTGCCGGTTATTCGGTTTAAACCGAAAACCGAACCGAAACCGGAGTGACCGAACCGAAAATAAACCGAGGCGGCTCGGTCGTCGGTTGAAGAATTGAGCATTTTTCGGTTTCTACCGGTTTTCGGTCAAAACCGAAAATAAACCGAAAAACCGAGTTAAAACCGA
Source organism: Linum lewisii (assembly GCA_034768395.1). Classification (NCBI taxonomy): domain Eukaryota; kingdom Viridiplantae; phylum Streptophyta; class Magnoliopsida; order Malpighiales; family Linaceae; genus Linum; species Linum lewisii. Next base: position 25,318,816 of record CM068299.1, on the reverse strand, counting down.
ATTTTCCCACTCTCTCTTACCTGACACACCGAGTTAAAACCGAATTGAACCCTAACCCTCCTCTCAACCACCGAGTCTTCTCCCTCAGGCTAGCTTCTCCGCCTCGCCATCCAAATTGCTTCCCTCCTTCACCCTCTTCCGCCGGCCTACCTCTCCTCCATCCTCCTTCATGCCGTCCGACAAGAGAGCACACCAACAAACCCCCTTTGCTCATGACCGATCCGTCGCGGCTGACCATCAACAACCTCCGGCGGACCACCCACCTGATCCGAGAAACCACCTCCTCCTTCTCCTCCAACCTCTTCACAATCCTCTTCCTCTCTCTCCTCCTCTTCTCCTTCCGTCCCTCGTTGAGAACGGAGCCCACCTCTTCACCACTTTCATCGACCGCGATCCTTCCCTCAAATCCCTCCTCTCTCGCCTCAACCTCGCCGGCCACCATCTCCACCACCACCGCAATCCCAACAACGCTGCCCTTCCTCGCCTTCACCGCCGCTGCTCCTTCCTCCACCTCACCCGCGTCGGAACCCTAGACGACGACTTCTTCTCCGGCGATGACGACTCCGATCGATCCCTCTTCGGCTCCAATCGGAAGATCCCTCCTAATGGCAGCTCGTTAATTCTCAACACTTTCCATCCTAGGGTTGGGTTTTCTAATTTCGTCGTGGATAATGGAATTAGGGTTTCTGAAATTGTCCGCTTCGGGGTTCAATTCAAGGCGGAGGAGGCGGCTCTGCAGTTCGAAGATAGCGAGATTGATTACGAGGATCAATAGGATGATGACAATGGGTCGATGGGTTTGCAGAAAAATTTCGGTTTTAAAGTCCAAATCTCGGTTTTTAATTCGGTTCATGTTCGGTTTTCGGTCAAAGGGCGCCTAATTCGGTTCTCGGTCGCGGTTCGGCTCAAAACCGAAATCAGCCGGTTCGGCTCGGCTAAAAAACCGAGCAAACTCGGTTCGGTCGTCGGTCCCACTTTTGGCAGAAAATCGGTTTCGGTCAACCGACAATTCGGTTCGGTTTTTGACCGAACCGGCCCGACTGCCAGCCCTACCCGTACCGGTTGTCTTCCATCCTTAATTAGATTTAGGTGTGAGGAATGATACGAATATGTTTCATTTCAAACATATATCTATACTTATTAAATTTAACCGGAAAGACATATATACCTATTTAAATACAAATTCATATCCGTTGTTGCGAACAAAAAAATAGTGCCAGATGAGAATCATATATCCATATTCAAAATCTTATCCTTGTCTAGCTTCTCGTCGTCATGCCAGGATCTCCAACATTTTTTCAGTCACATTCTTTTTCATTAGTCAGACACCATCGATTTAGGCGATCAATACATATGTAAGCTAAATCATAGGTTGGAACATCAAGTACGACCAAATTGATATTATGCTTGTTTCCCCAAGTATTACGGGTTACCATCACACAAGATATAGTTATTCATATTATTGTCATTTAACCATAGTTGGTTACATTTTATTGAATAATTTTTATATTTAACTTTTCAAGATTTATAAAATATCATGTTATTATTTTCATGTCTATAATTTATAAATATAATTATACAGCTATAATAGAATGATTGTTTTTGTCGAAGTGATTAAAAAAGTATTTTAATAAAAAATTTGTATCTAAAAAAAATGTAATGATTTTTTATAAAATATTACAAATTTTTGTATATATATTCGTTTATGTTAAGATAGTATAGTTGAACATTAAAGTACTTATAATTTCATTCATAGGATGTTTTTTTTATGAATTGAGTGGTTTTATTCATCAAAAGCAAGGAATTCATAGGATGTTTAATTTTTGAACGTTCAACATTTAATTAAAAGAAAGAGAAATAATTAAATTTTGATTTAAAAATTGAGTGTTGATGTGGAAATTTGTCAGAAGGGTTTTATCCTATGTGTCAAAACCAAATATATCATACTACCATTAAGATTATTAAGATTCAGCCAATGGCACAATTTGGGGATGAAGAAAATATTATAATGGGCAAGTATATTTTCATGAAGTGTGAATACCGAGATTTTAGAAGAAAATCAAGAAAGAAATTAATTTTTTTGTTCATCTACAAATTACCAGGATTTTAGAAGTGACTTAAAAAACAAGATTTTAGGAGTTTTAAATTAAGGATATTATTTACAGGATATCCGGTTGATATAAAATATTTTCTCGAAAATTCTATGTGTTTAACAATATTCAGAATTAAACAATTTATAAATATTATTTTAATCAACTATTATTAGAGGCAAATAGTTTTATTTGCCGCAATAAAATGTTACGCCACAACCTATAGAGACATTTATAAGTTATCTGCGAGATCTACTACCGTTAGGACACCCCTTAGTGTCCTCATATTAGGACACCTCTTAGAACCATAGGATTAAGAAACAGATCCAATGGACCAGATTAAAATGGACAAAATTGTCATTTGGTATTAATATATATAGTAAATAATATTAGGGTTTTACCACAAACCTAAAAATACAATCGGCAAAAAACAAATTGTGCTCTCAACTTGCGGAACCCAACTGCCGCCATTGCCGCCGTCACACGCCTAGCCGCTGCCGTCACACGCCTCGCCGTCATACGCCTAGCCGCCGCCATCGCCTCGCCGTCACACGCCTAGCCGCCGCCATCGCCCCGCCGTCACTCTCCTAGCCGCCGCCATTGCCTCGCCAGCCTCGCTGCCGCCTCGTCGCATCAGATCTACCGCCGCATCTCGGGGAGTGGCGGCGGCAGCGAAGGAAGGGAGAGCGGAACCAAGGCGTAGCCACCGGCGGCGGCTGGTTTATAAGTCGGGGCGCGCGGCGGCGTTGTTTCCACGGGTTCTAAGAGAGTGGGAGTGGCAGCGACGGTGGTCGGACGTTCCGCCGACGGTGAACACTTCATCGGAGAAGACAAGAAACCTGGTTGAAGTTTCTTGAAAGTTCAGTGACTGTTCTGTCATTTTTAGAAAGATAAGTTACCCAACTGTGATTTCAGTAAATCTGTGGTGTGTTTGGGAGTTTGGCTTTTAAGGGTTCGTTTGGCAGGTCAGTGAGGAACCTTCGATTGGTGATTCAGAGTTTCGGCCATAACTCCCTCGTTAGAGCTCCGATCAATGAACCGTCAGGACCGGTGGAATCAGGAGGACGAGACGAATGTTTCTAGGCATTCAAAGTTGTTTTTGTCGATTTCCAGAAACAAAACCTCACTTGGACAAATTTCATGGATCGTTCTGTTAGTTTCAAGGTTAAGTGACACTTTGGTTGATTCTGTAACTTAAGTGGTGGTTCTGTACTTTCTATGAAAAATGCTTAATTTCTTCGATTTTCTTTGGAGTTCTTGCTTGAATGGAAATGAAATCGGTATGTTGTTATTTGATATTATGGAACAGATATTGTTCCGTATAGTTACTTATGGAACATATATTGTTTCGTATTTGATATTATGGCACAGATATTGTTCCGTATAGTTACTTATGGAACAAATATTGTTCCGTATAGTACTTATGGAATAGATATTATTTCGTATATTTTGTTCCATTATCAAAATTGATTTTTAACATGTTCCATTACTTTTGAAATGAATCACTGTTCCGAAACAATAAAAGAGGAACTGTTCCTAAATGATAAAAGAGGAACTGATTCGAAATAATTTCCACAAAAAAGTGTTAGAAAACTAATCTCAAATAAAAACCATCGGAGATACACAACAAAAATGGCCGAGCATTGAGAAGAAGATGAAGAAGTAATTAAAAAAAAAGATAATTAATTTAATCATAAATTAAATGGAGCAAAAAAAGAGCAGAAAAGGAATAAAAAATTAGCAATGTAACTGCAAATCCAAAAATTAATAAACAATAATTAAAATCTATAATAAATAAAACATTGAAATTACCCTTATGTCCAATTAATATTGGCCTTCAGATCTGTAAGATTAAATCCTACGGTTCTAAGAGGTGTCCTCATATGAGGACACTTTGGGGTGTCCTAATGGTAGCTTTTCCCAGTTATCTGCAACTAAATCTGTAAAATAATATTTATTAAATTTAAAATAAATAAATAAAATACAATTAGAGGCAAATATTTGTATCTATAGAGGCACATTAATTTTTGTTCTTTAAAAGTATGTTTAGAGGCAGATATTCTATGTGCCTCTATGAATCTACCTCCGTAGCACGATTATGTTGTAGTGTATTATAAGTTCATTCGTATGGGAATTCCATGCACGTACACGTTATTTTTACTGAAAGACAAACAAATTTTCAGATTCCAAGTAACTTTGTGAAGTATTGCTGGACGAAGACCCCAACAGAATACGCAAACATGCCTCAACCGATGCATATCGATGAAGCACAACAAATTACACTAAGGCATGGTGTTCTAACATATACGGTGGTGGAATTTTTTCAAAGGGGAGTGTTATCAGCGGAGGGTTGCAAGGTTGATCAGGATTAAGGAATGAAGGCAGTGATAGAAAAGTTGAGAAATATTGATCAAGGTCCTATCTAGACATCCAAGGTGACCGTACCTGATGAACTTAAAGGAATAAAGGACCCGAAAAATGTGGCATTCAAGGGCCCGGTGGGGAAAAGGGGAAAAAGAAATTAAACAGATGAAGTGTGGATACTGCAAATAGTTAGGTCATTATCAAAATAATTGTTCGAAGAAATTGGCAGAAGAATCGGAAGTAGCAATAGCAGGATTAGAGAAATAAGGGAGGAGAGAGTACACAAATTACTAAAAAATTGAGATGTGATCTTCGTTATTTTGAATATTAATTGTCTCAAAATTTTTTTTTTCTTTTTGCATTCAGATGGATTTTCTTCTCTAATCCTACTTTAAAATTTTAGTGGACCATTTAGTTCTTTATTTCAACGACAATGAAATAAACTTTGATGGTTTTGAATTACTCAATGAGATCCGAATGAGGCTCGACAACTACCTACATCAGTCTCACAGTCCTTGGCATTTTCACCAATATCAATATTACATTTAACCTCCTATGAAAGAACACCACCAACACATTCTTGTCACCTATCTCGTTTTCTATACATCCCTTCTTCAGAGTAGAGGATCGAGATGGAAGGCAGTTACCTCCGGGATGAAAAATCTAAGAATCGTAAATCGAAGAACACAAGATTTATGTGGTTTTTGACATTGTGTCGACTATTCCACGGGAGAGGAGAGCATACTCTTATTAGGTTTTGTACAGCTTACATCTGAACAAGAGAATTGCATTAATATAACCTATACTACTCGCTAAACAAGAAACGACAACGAGTTGGGCTTTTCTACAATAACATAATTTGGCTCACGTATACTCTCCTACACTCCCCCCTCAAGTTGGCGCATGAAGATCACAAACGCCCAACTTGCTCATCAAATATTCTAGACGATCTTGGCCAAGAGGTTTAGTGCCAAATCGGCGAGCTGATCTTTGGAACTCACTTTGAGAGGGCAAATCTCTTTAGCAACAATGCGCTGTCTGACAAAATAACAATCCATCTCGACATGTTTTGTGCGTTCATGAAAAACTGGATTAGAAGCAATATGTTAAGTTGTCTGATTGTCACATCGCAAAGTAGTAGCAGCCTCTTGAGGCACACCTAATTCACCAAGAAGATATCGAAGCCATATGACTTCACTGACTGTAGTAGCCATGGAACGATATTCTGCTTCAGCTGAGGATCGTGAAACGACTGTCTGCTTCTTTGTGCCCCATGAAATGGGTGCATTGCCCAACTGTATAAGGTAACCTGTAGTTGAACGCCTTGTGAGGGCACAACCTCCCCAATCTGCATCGCAAAAAGCTTGTAACTGGAGTGGATTGTTCTTAGGGGAGTGAATACCTTGGCATGGAGCCTTTTTTATGTATCGAAAGATGCGTTTAACAGCATCAAAGTGTTCTTGTTGCGGCTGCTCGACAAACTGGCAAAGAAAGTTTACAACATACTGAATATCTGGTCGTGTAATAGTCAGATAAAGGAGGCGTCCAACAAGTCTTCGATATTGACCTACATCGTCAACAATGGGTGTCGCTGCCCGCCCAAGATTATGATGTTGTTCGATCGGAGAATTACTTGGCCGACTATTCTCCATCCCAATATCATGGAGAATGTCGAGAGAATACTTTCTTTTGATCAAAGTAACACCGTCAGTCGTGCGAGCTATCTCAAGTCCCAGAAAATACTTCAATGGTCCCAAGTCTTTGATGCTAAACTCAACATCAAGTTTCTGCTTTACACGACCAATAAACCCATCATCGTTGCCTGTTAAGATGACATCATCAACATATATAAGAGCTGCCACAAATGTACTTCCATTGTTGTAGATAAAGAGCGAATAATCAGCTTTGGAATGGGTGAATCCCATGTCGACAAGAGAGGCTGAAAATTTCGCATGCCAGTTGCGAGAGGCTTGTTTCAGACCATAAATTGACTTCTTTAGATGACAAACACGAGTATCACGAGGAGCAACAAAACCTTCAGGAATTTTCATGTAAACCTCCTCTTCTAGGTCCCCATGTCAAAAGGCGTTGTTAACGTCAAGTTGATGTAAATTCCAACTCTTAGCTGTGGCAACAGCAATGAGACACCGAACTGTAACAAGTTTAGCGACAGGAGCAAAATTTTCCTGGAAATCCACGCCAGGGATTTGCGTAAAACCCCGAGCCACAAGTCTAGCCTTGTAGCGTTCAATGGTTCCGTCTGGCTTGAATTTAACTTTATAAACCCATTTCGAATCAATCGCTCGTTTTCCAGTAGGTAACTTAGTTAACTCCCATGTACCATTTCTCTGAAGTGCATCAATCTCAGCTCGCATGGCTTCTTGCCATTTCGAGTCAATTCCAGCTTGGCGATAGGTGCAAGGTTCTTCCGTTGTAGTGATGGAAGAAAGAAACGTTGCGTAGTGAGCCGTAAACTGATCATAATTTACATATTTATCCAAAGAGTATACCTGATTGGAACGTGGAGATTGATCCGTTGTAATGATCAATGAGGGAGGCAGGGTGGTGTCATAGTCCTGCAATATCTTGGAAGGCTGTCGAGTTCGAACACTTCGTCGAACTTGGGCATCTCCATTTTCTATTGATTCAATGGAGGGTTCGTTGGAGGTAGCAACCATCTCTTCTACCTCCGATGGGGCTGTCATGGCATTTACATTAGCCATTTCTTCACCTTCCTCTCTGGAATGTACAAGTGTCTCACAACCTGACATTTCCAAAGTCTCTGTAGGAAAAGAGTTATTTTCTTGAATTGGTTTAGTGTACTGTAACCCAAAAAGTTCATTCTCCTCAACACTTTGTTGTTCAGCTTGAGCACCTTGAATTGTACTTATCATGGAATATCCCTGTCCTGAGAGCTGCTGTTCGGCATTGAGTTTCAATTGATAGGGAAACACATGTTCAATGAAGATCACATCGCGTGAAGTAATAATCTGCCCAGATTCTTTGTCGTAGATCTGATAACCTTTTTGTCCGTAAGGATACCCCACAAAGATACCTGGTCTCCCCCTCTCACCGAATTTGTCCTTGACCCGTCTATTATCATGAGAGTAAGCTAAACACCAAAACACACGAAGATGATCAAGAGCAGGTTTCTGCTTAACCAATAACTCGTAGGGGGTTTGACCCGAAAAATGTGGCATTCAAGGGCCCGGTGGGGAAAAGGGGAAAAAGAAATTAAACAGATGAAGTGTGGATACTGCAAATAGTTAGGTCATTATCAAAATAATTGTTCGAAGAAATTGGCAGAAGAATCGGAAGTAGCAATAGCAGGATTAGGAGAAATAAGGGAGGAGAGAGTACACAAATTAGTAAAAAATTGAGATGTGATCTTCGTTATTTTGAATATTAATTGTCTCAAAAATTTTTTTTTTCTTTTTGCATTCAGATGGATTTTCTTCTCTAATCCTACTTTAAAATTTTAGTGGACCATTTAGTTCTTTATTTCAACGACAATGAAATAAACTTTGATGGTTTTGAATTACTCAATGAGATTCGAATGAGGCTCGACAACTACCTACATCAGTCTCACAGTCCTTGGCATTATCACCAATATCAATATTACATTTAACCTCCTATGAAAGAACACCACCAACACATTCTTGTCACCCATCTCGTTTTCTATACATCCCATCTTCAGAGTAGAGGATCGAGATGGAAGGCAGTTACCTCCGGGATGAAAAATCTAAGAATCGTAAATCGAAGAACACAAGATTTATGTGGTTTTTGACATTGTGTCGACTATTCCACGGAGAGGAGAGCATACTCTTATTAGGTTTTGTACAGCTTACATCTGAACAAGAGAATTGCGTTAATATAACCTATACTACTCGCTAAACAAGAAACGACAACGAGTTGGGCTTTTCTACAATAACATAATCTGGCTCACGTATACTCTCCTACACTCCCCCCTCAAGTTGGCGCATGAAGATCACAAACGCCCAACTTGCTCATCAAATACTCTAGACGATCTTGGCCAAGAGGTTTAGTGCCAAATCGGCGAGCTGATCTTTGGAACTCACTTTGAGAGGGCAAATCTCTTTAGCAACAATGCGCTGTCTGACAAAATAACAATCCATCTCGACATGTTTTGTGCGTTCATGAAAAACTGGATTAGAAGCAATATGTTAAGTTGTCTGATTGTCACATCGCAAAGTAGTAGCAGCCTCTTGAGGCACACCTAATTCACCAAGAAGATATCGAAGCCATATGACTTCACTGACTGTAGTAGCCATGGAACGATATTCTGCTTCAGCTGAGGATCGTGAAACGACTGTCTGCTTCTTTGTGCGCCATGAAATGGGTGCATTGCCCAACTGTATAAGGTAACCTGTAGTTGAACGCCTTGTGAGGGCACAACCTCCCCAATCTGCATCGCAAAAAGCTTGTAACTGGAGTGGATTGTTCTTAGGGGAGTGAATACCTTGGCATGGAGCCTATTTTATGTATCGAATGATGCGCTTAACAGCAACAAAGTGTTCTTGTTGCGGCTGCTCGACAAACTGGCAAAGAAAGTTTACAACATACTGAATATCTAGTCGTGTAATAGTCAGATAAAGGAGGCGTCCAACAAGTCTTCGATATTGACCTACATCGTCAACAATGGGTGTCGCTGCCCGCCCAAGATTATGATGTTGTTCGATCGGAGAATTACTTGGCTGACTATTCTCCATCCCAATATCATGGAGAATGTCGAGAGAATACTTTCTTTTGATCAAAGTAACACCGTCAGTCGTGCGAGCTATCTCAAGTCCCAAAAAATACTTCAATGGTCCCAAGTCTTTGATGCTAAACTCAACATCAAGTTTCTTCTTTACACGACCAATAAACCCATCATCGTTGCCTGTTAAGATGACATCATCAACATATATAAGAGCTGCCACAAATGTACTTCCATTGTTGTAGATAAAGAGCGAATAATCAGCTTTGGAATGGGTGAATCCCATGTCGACAAGAGAGGCTGAAAATTTCGCATGCCAGTTGTGAGAGGCTTGTTTCAGACCATAAATTGACTTCTTTAGATGACAAACACGAGTATCACGAGGAGCAACAAAACCTTCAGGAATTTTCATGTAAAGCTCCTCTTCTAGGTCCCCATGTCAAAAGGCGTTGTTAACGTCAAGTTGATGTAAATTCCAACTCTTAGCTGTGGCAACAGCAATGAGACACCAAACTGTAACAAGTTTAGCGACATGAGCAAAATTTTCCTGGAAATCCATGCCAAGGATTTGCGTAAAACCCCGAGCCACAAGTCTAGCCTTGTAGCGTTCAATGGTTCCGTCTGGCTTGAATTTAACTTTATAAACCCCTTTTGAATCAATCGCTCGTTTTCCAGTAGGTAACTTAGTTAACTCCCATGTACCATTTCTCTGAAGTGCATCAATCTCAGCTCGCATGGCTTCTTGCCATTTCGAGTCAATTCCAGCTTGGCGATAGGTGCAAGGTTCTTCCGTTGTAGTGATGGAAGAAAGAAACGTTGCGTAGTGAGCCGTAAACTGATCATAATTTACATATTTATCCAAAGAGTATACCTGATTGGAACGTGGAGATTGATCCGTTGTAATGATCAATGAGGGAGGCAGGTGTGTGTCATAGTCCTGCAATATCTTGGAAGGCTGTCGAGTTCGAACACTTCGTCGAACTTGGGCATCTCCATTTTCTATTGATTCAATGGAGGGTTCGTTGGAGGTAGCAACCATCTCTTCTACCTCCGATGGGGCTGTCATGGCATTTACATTAGCCATTTCTTCACCTTCCTCTCTGGAATGTACAAGTGTCTCACAACCTGACATTTCCAAAGTCTCTGTAGGAAAAGAGTTATTTTCTTGAATTGGTTTAGTGTACTGTAACCCAAAAAGTTCATTCTCCTCAACACTTTGTTGTTCAGCTTGAGCACCTTGAATTGTACTTATCATGGAATATCCCTGTCCTGAGAGCTGCTGTTCGGCATTGAGTTTCAATTGATAGGGAAACACATGTTCAATGAAGATCACATCGCGTGAAGTAATAATCTGCCCAGATTCTTTGTCGTAGATCTGATAACCTTTTTGTCCGTAAGGATACCCCACAAAGATACCTGGTCTCCCCCTCTCACCGAATTTGTCCTTGACCCGTCTATTATCATGAGAGTAAGCTAAACACCAAAACACACGAAGATGATCAAGAGCAGGTTTCTGCTTAACCAATAACTCGTAGGGGGTTTGACCCAAAAAATGTGGCATTCAAGGGCCCGGTGGGGAAAAGGGGAAAAAAGAATTAAACAGATGAAGTGTGGATACTGCAAATAGTTAGGTCATTATCAAAATAATTGTTCGAAGAAATTGGCAGAAGAATCGGAAGTAGCAATAGCAGGATTAGGAAATAAGGGAGGAGAGAGTACACAAATTAGTAAAAATTGAGATGTGATCTTCGTTATTTTGAATATTAATTGTCTCAAAATTTTTTTTTCTTTTTGCATTCAGATGGATTTTCTTCTCTAATCCTACTTTAAAATTTTAGTGGACCATTTAGTTCTTTATTTCAACGACAATGAAATAAACTTTGATGGTTTTGAATTACTCAATGAGATTCGAATGAGGCTCGACAACTACCTACATCAGTCTCACAGTCCTTGGCATTTTCACCAATATCAATATTACATTTAACCTCCTATGAAAGAACACCACCAACACATTCTTGTCACCCATCTCGTTTTCTATACATCCCTTCTTCAGAGTAGAGGATCGAGATGGAAGGCAGTTACCTCCGGGATGAAAAATCTAAGAATCGTAAATCGAAGAACACAAGATTTATGTGGTTTTTGACATTGTGTCGACTATTCCACGGGAGAGGAGAGCATACTCTTATTAGGTTTTGTACAGCTTACATCTGAACAAGAGAATTGCGTTAATATAACCTATACTACTCGCTAAACAAGAAACGACAACGAGTTGGGCTTTTCTACAATAACATAATCTGGCTCACGTATACTCTCCTACACTCCCCCCTCAAGTTGGCGCATGAAGATCACAAACGCCCAACTTGCTCATCAAATACTCTAGACGATCTTGGCCAAGAGGTTTAGTGCCAAATCGGCGAGCTGATCTTTGGAACTCACTTTGAGAGGGCAAATCTCTTTAGCAACAATGCGCTGTCTGACAAAATAACAATCCATCTCGACATGTTTTGTGCGTTCATGAAAAACTGGATTAGAAGCAATATGTTAAGTTGTCTGATTGTCACATCGCAAAGTAGTAGCAGCCTCTTGAGGCACACCTAATTCACCAAGAAGATATCGAAGCCATATGACTTCACTGACTGTAGTAGCCATGGAACGATATTCTGCTTCAGCTGAGGATCGTGAAACGACTGTCTGCTTCTTTGTGCGCCATGAAATGGGTGCATTGCCCAACTGTATAAGGTAACCTGTAGTTGAACGCCTTGTGAGGGCACAACCTCCCCAATCTGCATCGCAAAAAGCTTGTAACTGGAGTGGATTGCTCTTAGGGGAGTGAATACCTTGGCATGGAGCCTATTTTATGTATCGAATGATGCGCTTAACAGCAACAAAGTGTTCTTGTTGCGGCTGCTCGACAAACTGGCAAAGAAAGTTTACAACATACTGAATATCTAGTCGTGTAATAGTCAGATAAAGGAGGCGTCCAACAAGTCTTCGATATTGACCTACATCGTCAACAATGGGTGTCGCTGCCCGCCCAAGATTATGATGTTGTTCGATCGGAGAATTACTTGGCTGACTATTCTCCATCCCAATATCATGGAGAATGTCGAGAGAATACTTTCTTTTGATCAAAGTAACACCGTCAGTCGTGCGAGCTATCTCAAGTCCCAAAAAATACTTCAATGGTCCCAAGTCTTTGATGCTAAACTCAACATCAAGTTTCTTCTTTACACGACCAATAAACCCATCATCGTTGCCTGTTAAGATGACATCATCAACATATATAAGAGCTGCCACAAATGTACTTCCATTGTTGTAGATAAAGAGCGAATAATCAGCCTTGGAATGGGTGAATCCCATGTCGACAAGAGAGGCTGAAAATTTCGCATGCCAGTTGTGAGAGGCTTGTTTCAGACCATAAATTGACTTCTTTAGATGACAAACACGAGTATCACGAGGAGCAACAAAACCTTCAGGAATTTTCATGTAAAGCTCCTCTTCTAGGTCCCCATGTCAAAAGGCGTTGTTAACGTCAAGTTGATGTAAATTCCAACTCTTAGCTGTGGCAACAGCAATGAGACACCAAACTGTAACAAGTTTAGCGACATGAGCAAAATTTTCCTGGAAATCCACGCCAAGGATTTGCGTAAAACCCCGAGCCACAAGTCTAGCCTTGTAGCGTTCAATGGTTCCGTCTGGCTTGAATTTAACTTTATAAACCCCTTTTGAATCAATCGCTCGTTTTCCAGTAGGTAACTTAGTTAACTCCCATGTACCATTTCTCTGAAGTGCATCAATCTCAGCTCGCATGGCTTCTTGCCATTTCGAGTCAATTCCAGCTTGGCGATAGGTGCAAGGTTCTTCCGTTGTAGTGATGGAAGAAAGAAACGTTGCGTAGTGAGCCGTAAACTGATCATAATTTACATATTTATCCAAAGAGTATACCTGATTGGAACGTGGAGATTGATCCGTTGTAATGATCAATGAGGGAGGCAGGGTGGTGTCATAGTCCTGCAATATCTTGGAAGGCTGTCGAGTTCGAACACTTCGTCGAACTTGGGCATCTCCATTTTCTATTGATTCAATGGAGGGTTCGTTGGAGGTAGCAACCATCTCTTCTACCTCCGATGGGGCTGTCATGGCATTTACATTAGCCATTTCTTCACCTTCCTCTCTGGAATGTACAAGTGTCTCACAACCTGACATTTCCAAAGTCTCTGTAGGAAAAGAGTTATTTTCTTGAATTGGTTTAGTGTACTGTAACCCAAAAAGTTCATTCTCCTCAACACTTTGTTGTTCAGCTTGAGCACCTTGAATTGTACTTATCATGGAATATCCCTGTCCTGAGAGCTGCTGTTCGGCATTGAGTTTCAATTGATAGGGAAACACATGTTCAATGAAGATCACATCGCGTGAAGTAATAATCTGCCCAGATTCTTTGTCGTAGATCTGATAACCTTTTTGTCCGTAAGGATACCCCACAAAGATACCTGGTCTCCCCCTCTCACCGAATTTGTCCTTGACCCGTCTATTATCATGAGAGTAAGCTAAACACCAAAACACACGAAGATGATCAAGAGCAGGTTTCTGCTTAACCAATAACTCGTAGGGGGTTTGACCCGAAAAATGTGGCATTCAAGGGCCCGGTGGGGAAAAGGGGAAAAAGAAATTAAACAGATGAAGTGTGGATACTGCAAATAGTTAGGTCATTATCAAAATAATTGTTCGAAGAAATTGGCAGAAGAATCGGAAGTAGCAATAGCAGGATTAGGAGAAATAAGGGAGGAGAGAGTACACAAATTAGTAAAAAATTGAGATGTGATCTTCGTTATTTTGAATATTAATTGTCTCAAAAATTTTTTTTTTCTTTTTTGCATTCAGATGGATTTTCTTCTCTAATCCTACTTTAAAATTTTAGTGGACCATTTAGTTCTTTATTTCAACGACAATGAAATAAACTTTGATGGTTTTGAATTACTCAATGAGATCCGAATGAGGCTCGACAACTACCTACATCAGTCTCACAGTCCTTGGCATTTTCACCAATATCAATATTACATTTAACCTCCTATGAAAGAACACCCACCAACACATTCTTGTCACCCATCTCGTTTTCTATACATCCCTTCTTCAGAGTAGAGGATCGAGATGGAAGGCAGTTACCTCCGGGATGAAAAATCTAAGAATCGTAAATCGAAGAACACAAGATTTATGTGGTTTTTGACATTGTGTCGACTATTCCACGGGAGAGGAGAGCATACTCTTATTAGGTTTTGTACAGCTTACATCTGAACAAGAGAATTGCGTTAATATAACCTATACTACTCGCTAAACAAGAAACGACAACGAGTTGGGCTTTTCTACAATAACATAATCTGGCTCACGTATACTCTCCTACACCTCCCCCTCAAGTTGGCGCATGAAGATCACAAACGCCCAACTTGCTCATCAAATACTCTAGACGATCTTGGCCAAGAGGTTTAGTGCCAAATCGGCGAGCTGATCTTTGGAACTCACTTTGAGAGGGCAAATCTCTTTAGCAACAATGCGCTGTCTGACAAAATAACAATCCATCTCACATGTTTTGTGCGTTCATGAAAAACGGATTAGAAGCAATATGTTAAGTTGTCTGATTGTCACATCGCAAAGTAGTAGCAGCCTCTTGAGGCACACCTAATTCACCAAGAAGATATCGAAGCCATATGACTTCACTGACTGTAGTAGCCATGGAACGATATTCTGCTTCAGCTGAGGATCGTGAAACGACTGTCTGCTTCTTTGTGCGCCATGAAATGGGTGCATTGCCCAACTGTATAAGGTAACCTGTAGTTGAACGCCTTGTGAGGGCACAACCTCCCCAATCTGCATCGCAAAAAGCTTGTAACTGGAGTGGATTGTTCTTAGGGAGTGAATACCTTGGCATGGAGCCTTTTTTATGTATCTAATGATGCGTTTAACAGCAACAAAGTGTTCTTGTTGCGGCTGCTCGACAAACTGGCAAAGAAAGTTTACAACATACTGAATATCTGGTCGTGTAATAGTAAGATAAAGGAGGCGTCCAACAAGTCTTCGATATTGACCTACATCGTCAACAATGGGTGTCGCTGCCCGCCCAAGATTATGATGTTGTTCGATCGGAGAATTACTTGGCCGACTATTCTCCATCCCAATATCATGGAGAATGTCGAGAGAATACTTTCTTTTGATCAAAGTAACACCGTCAATCGTGCGAGCTATCTCAAGTCCCAGAAAATACTTCAATGGTCCCAAGTCTTTGATGCTAAACTCAACATCAAGTTTCTTCTTTACACGACCAATAAACCCATCATCGTTGCCTGTTAAGATGACATCATCAACATATATAAGAGCTGCCACAAATGTACTTCCATTGTTGTAGATAAAGAGCGAATAATCAGCCTTGGAATGGGTGAATCCCATGTCGACAAGAGAGGCTGAAAATTTCGCATGCCAGTTGTGAGAGGCTTGTTTCAGACCATAAATTGACTTCTTTAGATGACAAACACGAGTATCACGAGGAGCAACAAAACCTTCAGGAATTTTCATGTAAAGCTCCTCTTCTAGATCCCCATGTCAAAAGGCGTTGTTAACGTCAAGTTGATGTAAATTCCAACTCTTAGCTGTGGCAACAGCAATGAGACACCAAACTGTAACAAGTTTAGCGACATGAGCAAAATTTTCCTGGAAATCCACGCCAAGGATTTGCGTAAAACCCCGAGCCACAAGTCTAGCCTTGTAGCGTTCAATGGTTCCGTCTGGCTTGAATTTAACTTTATAAACCCCTTTTGAATCAATCGCTCGTTTTCCAGTAGGTAACTTAGTTAACTCCCATGTACCATTTCTCTGAAGTGCATCAATCTCAGCTCGCATGGCTTCTTGCCATTTCGAGTCAATTCCAGCTTGGCGATAGGTGCAAGGTTCTTCCGTTGTAGTGATGGAAGAAAGAAACGTTGCGTAGTGAGCCGTAAACTGATCATAATTTACATATTTATCCAAAGAGTATACCTGATTGGAACGTGGAGATTGATCCGTTGTAATGATCAATGAGGGAGGCAGGGTGGTGTCATAGTCCTGCAATATCTTGGAAGGCTGTCGAGTTCGAACACTTCGTCGAACTTGGGCATCTCCATTTTCTATTGATTCAATGGAGGGTTCGTTGGAGGTAGCAACCATCTCTTCTACCTCCGATGGGGCTGTCATGGCATTTACATTAGCCATTTCTTCACCTTCCTCTCTGGAATGTACAAGTGTCTCACAACCTGACATTTCCAAAGTCTCTGTAGGAAAAGAGTTATTTTCTTGAATTGGTTTAGTGTACTGTAACCCAAAAAGTTCATTCTCCTCAACACTTTGTTGTTCAGCTTGAGCACCTTGAATTGTACTTATCATGGAATATCCCTGTCCTGAGAGCTGCTGTTCGGCATTGAGTTTCAATTGATAGGGAAACACATGTTCAATGAAGATCACATCGCGTGAAGTAATAATCTGCCCAGATTCTTTGTCGTAGATCTGATAACCTTTTTGTCCGTAAGGATACCCCACAAAGATACCTGGTCTCCCCCTCTCACCGAATTTGTCCTTGACCCGTCTATTATCATGAGAGTAAGCTAAACACCAAAACACACGAAGATGATCAAGAGCAGGTTTCTGCTTAACCAATAACTCGTAGGGGTTTGACCCGAAAAATGTGGCATTCAAGGGCCCGGTGGGGAAAAGGGGAAAAAGAAATTAAACAGATGAAGTGTGGATACTGCAAATAGTTAGGTCATTATCAAAATAATTGTTCGAAGAAATTGGCAGAAGAATCGGAAGTAGCAATAGCAGGATTAGGAGAAATAAGGGAGGAGAGAGTACACAAATTAGTAAAAAATTGAGATGTGATCTTCGTTATTTTGAATATTAATTGTCTCAAAATTTTTTTTTTTCTTTTTGCATTCAGATGGATTTTCTTCTCTAATCCTACTTTAAAATTTTAGTGGACCATTTAGTTCTTTATTTCAACGACAATGAAATAAACTTTGATGGTTTTGAATTACTCAATGAGATCCGAATGAGGCTCGACAACTACCTACATCAGTCTCACAGTCCTTGGCATTTTCACCAATATCAATATTACATTTAACCTCCTATGAAAGAACACCACCAACACATTCTTGTCACCTATCTCGTTTTCTATACATCCCTTCTTCAGAGTAGAGGATCGAGATGGAAGGCAGTTACCTCCGGGATGAAAAATCTAAGAATCGTAAATCGAAGAACACAAGATTTATGTGGTTTTTGACATTGTGTCGACTATTCCACGGGAGAGGAGAGCATACTCTTATTAGGTTTTGTACAGCTTACATCTGAACAAGAGAATTGCGTTAATATAACCTATACTACTCGCTAAACAAGAAACGACAACGAGTTGGGCTTTTCTACAATAACATAATCTGGCTCACGTATACTCTCCTACACTCCCCCCTCAAGTTGGCGCATGAAGATCACAAACGCCCAACTTGCTCATCAAATACTCTAGACGATCTTGGCCAAGAGGTTTAGTGCCAAATCGGCGAGCTGATCTTTGGAACTCACTTTGAGAGGGCAAATCTCTTTAGCAACAATGCGCTGTCTGACAAAATAACAA
The DNA here is from genome assembly GCA_034768395.1 of Linum lewisii. Classification (NCBI taxonomy): domain Eukaryota; kingdom Viridiplantae; phylum Streptophyta; class Magnoliopsida; order Malpighiales; family Linaceae; genus Linum; species Linum lewisii. The sequence continues at coordinate 25,301,001 of CM068299.1, read as the reverse complement.
TCCATCTCGACATGTTTTGTGCGTTCATGAAAAACTGGATTAGAAGCAATATGTTAAGTTGTCTGATTGTCACATCGCAAAGTAGTAGCAGCCTCTTGAGGCACACTAATTCACCAAGAAGATATCGAAGCCATATGACTTCACTGACTGTAGTAGCCATGGAACGATATTCTGCTTCAGCTGAGGATCGTGAAACGACTGTCTGCTTCTTTGTGCGCCATGAAATGGGTGCATTGCCCAACTGTATAAGGTAACCTGTAGTTGAACGCCTTGTGAGGGCACAACCTCCCCAATCTGCATCGCAAAAAGCTTGTAACTGGAGTGGATTGTTCTTAGGGGAGTGAATACCTTGGCATGGAGCCTTTTTTTTGTATCGAATGATGCGTTTAACAGCAACAAAGTGTTCTTGTTGCGGCTGCTCGACAAACTGGCAAAGAAAGTTTACAACATACTGAATATCTGGTCGTGTAATAGTCAGATAAAGGAGGCGTCCAACAAGTCTTCGATATTGACCTACATCGTCAACAATGGGTGTCGCTGCCCGCCCAAGATTATGATGTTGTTCGATCGGAGAATTACTTGGCCGACTATTCTCCATCCCAATATCATGGAGAATGTCGAGAGAATACTTTCTTTTGATCAAAGTAACACCGTCAGTCGTGCGAGCTATCTCAAGTCCCAGAAAATACTTCAATGGTCCCAAGTCTTTGATGCTAAACTCAACATCAAGTTTCTGCTTTACACGACCAATAAACCCATCATCGTTGCCTGTTAAGATGACATCATCAACATATATAAGAGCTGCCACAAATGTACTTCCATTGTTGTAGATAAAGAGCGAATAATCAGCTTTGGAATGGTGAATCCCATGTCGACAAGAGAGGCTGAAAATTTCGCATGCCAGTTGCGAGAGGCTTGTTTCAGACCATAAATTGACTTCTTTAGATGACAAACACGAGTATCACGAGGAGCAACAAAACCTTCAGGAATTTTCATGTAAACCTCCTCTTCTAGGTCCCCATGTTAAAAGGCGTTGTTAACGTCAAGTTGATGTAAATTCCAACTCTTAGCTGTGGCAACAGCAATGAGACACCGAACTGTAACAAGTTTAGCGATAGGAGCAAAATTTTCCTGGAAATCCACGCCAGGGATTTGCGTAAAACCCCGAGCCACAAGTCTAGCCTTGTAGCGTTCAATGGTTCCGTCTGGCTTGAATTTAACTTTATAAACCCATTTCGAATCAATCGCTCGTTTTCCAGTAGGTAACTTAGTTAACTCCCATGTACCATTTCTCTGAAGTGCATCAATCTCAGCTCGTATGGCTTCTTGCCATTTCGAGTCAATTCCAGCTTGGCGATAGGTGTAAGGTTCTTCCGTTGTAGTGATGGAAGAAAGAAACGTTGCGTAGTGAGCCGTAAACTGATCATAATTTACATATTTATCCAAAGAGTATACCTGATTGGAACGTGGAGATTGATCCGTTGTAATGATCAATGAGGGAGGCAGGGTGGTGTCATAGTCCTGCAATATCTTGGAAGGCTGTCGAGTTCGAACACTTCGTCGAACTTGGGCATCTCCATTTTCTATTGATTCAATGGAGGGTTCGTTGGAGGTAGCAACCATCTCTTCTACCCCGATGGGGCTGTCATGGCATTTACATTAGCCATTTCTTCACCTTCCTCTCTGGAATGTACAAGTGTCTCACAACCTGACATTTCCAAAGTCTCTGTAGGAAAAGAGTTATTTTCTTGAATTGGTTTAGTGTACTGTAACCCAAAAAGTTCATTCTCCTCAACACTTTGTTGTTCAGCTTGAGCACCTTGAATTGTACTTATCATGGAATATCCCTGTCCTGAGAGCTGCTGTTCGGCATTGAGTTTCAATTGATAGGGAAACACATGTTCAATGAAGATCACATCGCGTGAAGTAATAATCTGCCCAGATTCTTTGTCGTAGATCTGATAACCTTTTTGTCCGTAAGGATACCCCACAAAGATACCTGGTCTCCCCCTCTCACCGAATTTGTCCTTGACCCGTCTATTATCATGAGAGTAAGCTAAACACCAAAACACACGAAGATGATCAAGAGTAGGTTTCTGCTTAACCAATAACTCGTAGGGGATTTGACCCTTAAGCACCTTAGAGGGGAGTCGGTTAATCAAGTAAGCTGCCGTCATAACACATTCACTCCAAAAACGAATCGGGAGACTCGCTTGAAATCGGAGAGCACGAGCAACTTCAAGTAAGTGTCGATGTTTTTGTTCGACAACGCCATTTTGTTGTGAAGTGTCAGTACATGACGTTTCAAGCGAGATCCCATGGTCATTATAATAATCCCGCATAAGATGGGATTGAAATTCCATGCCGTTGTCAGCACGTATGCGTCTAACTCCTGTCCCATATTGAGTACAGGCCCAATTACAAAAGACAACTAACCTTTCAGCAACTTCAGACTTGTGCCGCATCAAATAGATCCAAACCATACGACTGAAATCATCCACAATGGTTAAGAAATAATGAGCTCCACTGAAAGACGGCGTTTTATAATCACCCCAAATGTCACAATGAATGAGTTCAAAACAGTGATTTGTCTTAATAGAACTGATAGGAAAAGGCAATCGTGTTTGTTTTGCACGAATGCAGGCATCACAATAATCATCACCATGAGATAAATTTATTTTCTCAAGACTAAGAATACTACGCAGCTTATCCATGGGTGCATGGCCGAGTCGTCGATGCCAGTCTTCAAACCGTAAACTGCGAGCAGCAAACACTGAACCAAAGTCTGACACTCCACCCTGCCAATAATATAAACCATCACGGAGGAAGCCTCGTCCAATCAAGGTCCTCGCCGGTAAAGCCTGAACCACAAAAGAGTCAGCAAAGAATGTTATAGCGCAATTGAGATCTCTCATTAGACGACTGACGGAGACAAGGTTGCACTAAAATTCAGGAATGTCCAAAACACAAGTGAGCTTAATATGGTCATTCAAACGAGCATCTCCCACCCCTCGAACCCGAATTTGATCACCATTGGGTATACAAACAGGTGGGTGATTAGGAGCATTTGTTTCATTTTGCAAAAGGGTGCGATCAAAGGTGATATGGTCAGTGCAAGCCGAGTCAAGAGCCCATTCGAGAACATTACCTGATGTGGTTGCATTGGCTTGGGAGATGGACTTAGTTTTTGCATTCCCAATAGTGTTAGAATTCAGAAGCTTTAACAATTCTTGAATTTGTTCTAACGTGAAGCTTGATCCATTTGTGGGAGGGATTCCATCCAATGAAGTTTCCTCAGAGGTAACTGCAGCAGCTCGTGGGTTGCGACGTCTCGTATTTCGACTATTTGAACTCTTCCCATCACGACCAGCTCCATATTTATTTCGCCCTAGCCAGCCCTCCGGATAACCAATTACCTCGAAACACTCTTCTCGTATATGACCAGTTCTACCACAAACTGGACACGTAGGGCGATTTGGTGCCAAATGATGCTCGCTAGGATCTTTGTTGCTTGTTGTAACTCCCTGCGTTTGAAAAGCAGCACCTTCCGTAGATGGTTTACGAGAAGCACTTATGCTTCTTTGTTGTTCATCTGCTAGCACCAGGTGAAAAGCTTGGACAAGGGTCGGTGGCGGATCAAGACTAAGGACATGAGAGGTGATCGTAGAGAAGACATCGTTGAGCCCCATAAGAAAGCAATACAGTTGTTCCATGTCAGAATAATTTTGAAATTCCTTTCTCACATCACATATGCATTGATTACAAGTGCAGCGAGGAGGCGGAGCTACGGCACGTAATTCATCCCATAACGAACGTAGCTTCATATAGTAAACAGATACGCCCAAATTATTCTGCCGCAATAAACTAAGAGGCCGTTTGGTTGATGGAATTGGGTCCGAGAATTGAGACCCAATTCCCGGTCCATTGGGAATTGACTCAAATAATTGCACTACAATTCTCATTGGGCTGGGAATTGAAATCCAATTCCTAGACCCATTTTCATCAACCAGACCACCCCTAAGGGATCTGCGAATCTCATAAGCACGAGGTGCACTCTTCTTACCAAATCACTCCTTGAGATCGCTCTAAATCTGAGCGGCCGTGGTGGCATATCGAACACTACTTCGCACTTCCTTCGTCATGGTTGATTTCAACCAGCCCCTGACAAGGGCATCACATCTCATCCAATGTGCATAGAAGCCATTTGATTCTTCTGGTTTGGGTAAACTTCTGTCCACAAATCCAAACTTGTTCTTTGCATAAAGAACTTCCGTCATATCTCCCACCCAATCACCATAATTGTCGTCGCTAAGTAGATCGGCAACAAAAACTTGTCCAGGATTATCAGCTGAACTCAGATGATATGGAGAATGGATGTCTATGACGGTCAAATTCGAGAAAGAACCTGATTCAACCTCCTTCTTCTTCAAGTCATCCTGGCCGATGATCAAAACAACGGCAACGACTACTTCGAATATAAGCAGAGAGAGGGATCAAGATTATCTCACTAAGAAACTGAAACGCGATTGCAGCTAGGAGAAATGGCAAAGAAAAACCAAATCAAGGTAGAATGGATCTCTGCTCTGATACCATGAAAAATCTAAGAATCGTAAATCGAAGAACACAAGATTTACGTGGTTTCCGACATTGTGTCGACTATTCCACGGGAGAGAAGAGCATACTCTTAATATAACCTGTACTACTCGCTAAACAAGAAATGACAATGAGTTGGGCTTTTCTACAATAACATAATCTGGCCCACGTATACTCTCCTACACGGGAAGTGATTTCCTAGCTGAAACCAGAGCTCACACAATATCTTCTTTCTTTTGGACGCCTTGGTAATACTAGGAGGATTCAGAAATAAAACTAAATGGCACATCTAGAATGAATTGTCTTGTGTACAAGGTTATGTGACCAGCTCGTATTTTTTTGTTTTTTTAACAATAGAACCTCTTGTAACTTATATGATCATACCATACATACAAATTGCTATATGAAGCTTGCATTAGATGATTATATCGGTAGTCAAAAGTAAACGAGAATGGCAAGAAGGAACAATGTAAGTTATCATTCACCTGCTAATTTCTGAAAGTGTAAATGTTGCCTTTAAAAAAATGGCCATCTCCTGATGATCCTTTGCTTCATTATGCGGTCATTTGAAGTAGAGTTGCATTCTTAGAAAGCAGCAGAAACAAGAAAACTATATTATTTTTCAGATGGATAACATAGTCAATACCAGCTGCGTAGGAAAATTATTTGCTTCTCTTTTTCTCCTTTTAAGTGTTTCTTCCGACTCCTGAAGGTATGCAGTTTGAAGCTTCTGAGCCAGAAACTTGTCATCAATCCCTAAACTAGATACCACATCAACAGCCTCAAGTTTGACATTTTGTTTCAATCCATTGCTCATAGCTTACTCTATGATTTCTGCAATCATCCATACCCACATAGGTTAATATGGAGAGCTTAAATGTCAGGATTAAGTGTTTCATTATGACTTTGTTAACTATGATAATAACAATCCATTCAAGTAATATTCCATTAAAGTGTTTCTTCACAAGATTTGGGATTTTTAACCTAAGAATGTTAATATCAACACCGAATTTACATGACAAATCAAAGGAATAGTGGGACTATGAGTCAATATTGCATGCTATAAGTTTTCAAAGCCCAGTAATTGAACAAATTTTGTTATCACGACTTGAACCATGAACAAATTCAGTATAGAACTTATGCAACTATTCATCATAAGTAACTATTCATCAAAGCCAGGGGAAGAGGTGATGATACTTGGAATTGGGGCGAGGAACCGGATGGAAAATTTTCAATTCGTTCGGCTTACCGTCTGATTCTCGAGCTTGACCATCAGACTTCTGATCCGGATTGGAAATGTATTTGGCGTTGGTGGGGCCCTAGCAGAGTTCAACATTTTCTTTGGTTGGCAATGCATAATAAACTCCTAACTAACTCTGAAAGGAAACGTCGACACCTTACTGAGATCAGTAGCTGTCCTCGCTGCAATGTTCATGAGGAATCGGTTAGCCACATCCTTCGTAATGCCATTATGTCGCTACTGTCTGGAACCATCTAGGACTGCAGGAGTTTTGCTCGACCCAGGAAAATCTCTGCTCCTGGCTCTCCGACGGAATGACTCATCAGAAGAGCTTGAGTTTTGGTATAGGCTGTTGGTACTTATGGAAAGCTCACAACGAATGGGTCTTCTCGGCCAATCTCTAGTCTTCCGTTGGCCTGGCTGCTCGAATTTCCAGTTGGACGCAAATTGTGGATTTGGCTCTGTCCCGTGACAACATCCTTGGGTCTCAACCCATGCCTCGTAGGAACGTTGATATTGTATGGGACCTGGGACCGGATGATTGGGTTACCGTCAATACCGATGGATCGGGCAATGCGACTGTTGGGGGTCTCATTCGAGATCATCTTGGTCGTTGCTTCTTAGCATTCTCAGCTAACCTCGTCAGATGCTCCATAACTCGAGCTGAACTGAGGGGCATTTTACACGGTCTCGATTTCTCTTGGTTGTCTGGACACAAGAAGGTTCGTCTTCAGACTGACTCCCAATCACCTGCCCTTTTGATCTTGGCCGAAGACCCTCCCCTACATCAACATGCTAACGAAGTAATCGCAATCCGAGAGCTCCTGCATCGTAACTAGCAAGTTGAGATTCAACATATCTTTAGAGAAGGCAACGGCGCAGCAGACTTCCTTACTAACATGGGTCACTGTTTCGACCATGATATTCATATCGTTTCCACTTCTGATTGTAATCTCGGTTATTTTCTGAGGAAAGACTGTATGCGGATTTCTGAACTCCGTAGGTATCCAATAATAAATTAGGCGTTTGCGCCGCTTCCGACCAAAAAAAAGTTTATCAAATTTAATCTATCATATTTCAATTTTATATCATTATTTTTTATACTATTAGCACAAAATTCAGATCAATTTTTTTTACATGTTGCATTAAATATAAAGGGTTAATACACCTTTTTGCCTCTCTACTATGCAAAGTTAACAAATATACCCTTTTACTATTTTCTGTTGGAAAATTTGGGTAAACCAAATGGGTCTGTACCATTTTGGGATGTGATTATGAGTGGGTTAAGTAACACCTTTTTGTAAGGTGATTACATATTCATGTTCTCCTACAAGAGAGCTTCGAATCGAGATATAATCCGTCCAAAATGAATTTAAGGTGAATAAGAAATTGATTCTCAAAGTACCTTGGTGGGAATAGGAGTAATGTGAGAAAGTGGTTTTATACCACATTGCTCAACTAAAGAGTTTGCTCCAGAATTTTCCCCTATAAATACCCACCTATTCCTTCAGTTTTTCACACACCTTCAGATACTAAAATCTCTCTCCCAAAAGTTCAAGTCTTCTTCTTCCTTTCTTTTAATTTTCGGTCCCTTTGTTGTCGCTTTGCTCAAGCGTGGTTGCGTTCGGCGGTGTTGAAACACCGTTGAGATCGTTGTATTCTGGGAGAAAGACGCCCTTGTGTACGGCGAATCTATCTTAAGGAAATTGTGCAAACACAGGCCTCGATTACGGTTTTCTTTTGATTTCGATTTCGATTTGTTATGGTTTTCTAATCCGCGCTTATTTTGTCCAACTACTTAAGATAGATTCTTTTTGTGACGCGGATGTCAGAACTTTGACTCTCTATTCTGTTGTGAATGAATTAGTAGAGTAGGAGGTTCGGTTTGATTTTGTTTAAATTTCTGTGGACGATGCTTGAATGACTAATTTTCTTGACATCGCTTCTCTCAGTGCGTACTTTTCTATTGGTGGGATTGCTACCAATTTGCATCAACCTTGATATGCGTCATAATACAACCCTTAAATTGCTTTGGATCTATTCTCTTCTTGCAACTCCATGAATATGGAATTTGGGGAATGAGAGTTTAAAGATTAGTTTTTGTACTGTTTGCCTTTTGATACCAAAACTTATTATTGCCAATCATTTTTTTTTTTGGGAGTTAATTGGGATTAAAAGCTTTTGTTTTTAGTGTATTTTTTTTGGGCTTATTGTATTTGGCTGAGTCTATCTTCCTAAAGACTCTAGTTAAGATTCTCATAGTTTCAAATCATTGAAAGCATATGAGAAGGTTTTGTTGAGATGATGAGCTGAAATGGGAATTTGTCCCTACTGCTATTTCTTCCTAATAAAAATTGGTTCTTTGGTTTTCTTTTTTTTAACAAGGTTAAATGGGTGTTCTATTATTTTATTAATCTTAGAAGTTTAACTTACAAATTCGTTACTTGTTAAGAGTTGATTTAAATCCATGTGACAATCATGTTTAGAGATTTAATTGAGGTTTGCGTTCGAATTAGCATATTCTTGGTTGCTAATTTGGATAAACACTCATTTGTGGTGGTCTATTGTGTTTGGGCAACATTCGTTTGGATCTGATGCTGCAATTAAAAGGTTGAAGCAATGACGCTCTAAAGTGACCTAATTAATTGCACTATTTCCTTTGGTAGCGAAAATTTGCTTCAAGTTTAAATGAAATTATTATTCATTTTGATTAAATTATTTCTTTGAATGTAAAAATCGCTTAGATCTGGTGTCACAATTAAATGGTTGTAAGCAATATTGCTTTAGAACAACCAAATTAATTGAACTAATTCTATTGATAGCGAGGTTTTCCTATGAGGTTTAACTAAAATAGTTGTGTGCTTGATTAAATTAATTCTTCTTTGAATTTGTTTCAAAGAATTATCTTGGGTGTGGGTCAAATTACTTTGGATTTGGTGATGCAATTAAACGATTGAAGAAATATTGCTAAAATCAATCAAATTAAATTGCATTTATTCCATAGATAGTGATTTTGGCATCAGTTACCTAAATTAGTTGTGTGCTTTAATTAAGAGTTATATTTGAATTTAAACTATTAACTTGGAAGGTCTCTATTTCACAAGTTATTAGATGCGATTTATTTACCTTTTGAGATCGATTTGGTATCTAATCTTATTGGTAATTCAATTGCTTGAAATAGACTTGCCTTTTTACGTTCAGAATGATTTAGATAAGTTTTCCCATTATTTTAATTTGTTAATTAAATACTAATTTTTTGGTATTTTAATTTTACTATGGAATTTTGTCTCCCTTAATTATGGAATTAATTAAGGTATTTAAATTAGCATTATTTGGTTGCTAATTTGGATGACTCGTAATTATTTCTTGTAATACAAGTTACAACACTATGGTTATGCATTTGTGTTGAATCTTTGTATTTTGATCAAACTCGCTTTGGATCTGGTGATGCAATTAAGTGGACTGAATCAAACTTCATTTAAAACCAACCAACTTCATTGCACTAATTCCATAAGTAGCGTGATTGATTAAAATACTTGCTTTGAAATATTGTGTATTTTAATTCAAGTGTTATATTTGACATATCAAAGTTTGGTATATTGTATTGACTTTGAGTCAAATTTGTCAATTTTTGGTGCTTGGATTGAGGGTCCAATTGAGGCTAGAAATCTTGAATATGATTATTCATGAATCTAGTCTAAAATGCATTTTTCTTGTGGAAACATGGCAAACAATTCAACGAGTGTTGAATAGTGGATGATTTCTCTTGTGAAGAAATTATTAAATGACTCTTGTGGTATTGCTTAAAATACCTAAGAGTGTGATGGTTAATCATGTTGATAAACCAAATAAATTCATTTTATGAATTTTGAGAAGTGGCAAAAGAAAGTGATATTTAATTTGTACACATTCAATTTTGGCTTGGCAAATGTTCTCCTTAATGTGTTAAAGGAGATATTGAAGTCATGTGCACCATAAAATGTTTGAGAACATTTATAAGTTCATGACATGTTGAATAATTGGTCGATGGATTGACCAATGTGTGTAATCTTATTGGCACAATCAAAGAATGATAGAAAAATTCTTACATCTTTTTATATGAAAATCAAGGACGCTTGATTCTTATATAATTAGGTGGTGGTAGTAAACCATGTATATAAGTCTGGGGATGCTTGGATCTTATATTGTGCTTTAGTGCTACATGAATTAGAATTATTCTACATGAAATTTGTGTCAAATGAATGCTCTTGTATTAGAGATACAAGCATGAACAATTGTTAAGGAACATATGAGTTCCTAAGCTGAATGCCAAGTCAATAAGTTCTGAGTTTCCCCAACATGTGGGCGAGCTGTTGTGTCAGCTAATTACCTTTTAAATAAGGTATATGGAAAGGTTAGACTTCATATAAATTATTGAATAGAAGAAATACTTCTTTTCATTATTTTAAATGTGGGGGTGACTAGTGAAAGTAGTCATCACATTACTTGATGGTAGTCTAGACATATTGTCATATAAAAAATACCATAAGACAACTTCTCTCAAATAGAGTTATCATCGAGATAACCTTGCGGACCCGCTAACCAAAGGGTTAAACCGAGAGGCTGTGCACAAGTTGTCAATGGGAATGGGATTAAAACCCATGAAATAAAGTTTATTCGATGGAAACCCCAACCTAGTTGATTGGAGATCCCAAGATCTAGGTTCAAAGGAACAACCTACTTGAATGAACTAGTAGAGTCACTATGGGGGCAACCCCAACCCATTCCTATAAATAGTGATAAGGTTAAGGATATGCATAAAGGCTTTTAATGATTCTGAGATAAGGATCACCTATGTTAGAGTGAAGTGGGGCCGCTTCAAGGGAATTGTGGGGGCGCAAATTCCTTAAACTCTCGCAGAACCAGGCAGATGTTCAGGGCCATATGAACATAACAGTGAGAACAAGATCACGTTAGGAAGGATCCTGTGTGCAGTGTATCATCGTCTACACGGGCGGCAGGATGGTTCAAGGACATCGCGTCTACCATCTAGCCAGTAGAGTCGGTATGCTTCACAAGGGAAGGTTCAAGGGGTAACACCTACCTATCTTATGCATGATTTGACCATTGAGCAAAGTTGTCAGTGTCGTCAGAGTCTTGAGTCCAATTTTCATTCATGTGAGGGACTGTTGGAAAATTTGGGTAAACCAAATGGGTTTGTACCATTTTGGGATGTGATTATGAGTGGGTTAAGTAACACCTTTTTGTAAGGTGATTACATATTCGTGTTCTCCTACAAGAGAGCTTCGAATCGAGATATAATCCGTCCAAAATGGATTTAAGGTGAATGAGAAATTGATTCTCAAAGTACATTGGTGGGAAAAGGAGTAATGTGAAAAAGTGGTTTTATACCACATTGCTCAACTAAAGAGTTTGCTCCAGAGTTTTTCCCTATAAATACCCACCTATTCCTTTAGTTTTTCACACACCTTCAGATACTAAAATCTCTCTCCCAAACGTTCAAGTCTTCTTCTTCCTTTCTTTTTAATTTTCGGTCCCTTTGTTGTCGCTTTGCTCAAGCGTGGTTGCGTTCGGCGGTGTTGAAACACAGTTGAGATCGTTGTATCCTAGGAGAAAGACGCCCATGTGTAGGGCGAATCTATCTTAAGGAAACTGTGCAAACACAGGCCTCGATTACAGTTTTCTTTCGATTTCGATTTGTTATGGTTTTCTAATCCGCGCTTATTTTGTCCAACATTTTCTAACCGATTTAACACCCTCTACTTTGAAAAGTTTAACAAATATTCCCCTTCATTTATCTTTTCATCTAATTGGTTGATTATACGTGCTACTTCATATTATTTGTACACCTTATCGTTGATTGAAATGTTCACAATCCAAAATTATTTAAATTAGAAAGAAAAAGGAAAAGGAATACCAAAAAACACTTCTATACATAATGGTGATTATAATATTTTTCCTTTTTCTTTTCTTTTTAATTTAAATATTTTCACATTGTGGATCCCGATCAATGATGTTGTAGACAAATAATATGACGTAGCATGTATAATCAACTCTTTAGACGAAAAATATATGAAAAGATAAATGGAGGGGCATATTTGTTAAACTTTTCAAAGTAGAGGGTGTTAAATCGGTTAGAAAATAGTAAAAGGGTATGTTTGTTAACTTTGCATAGTAGAGGGGCAAAAAGGTGTATTAACCCAAATATAAATTATTAGTTTGAATTAATTTGTAGGGTTTATACACTTTTTTGCCCCTCTACTATGCAAAGTTAACAAATGTGCCCCTCTACTATTATTCAACCGAATTAAACACCTCTACTATAAAAGGCTGATTTTACACGGAAATTCATAACTTCCCCTTCTTTCTTTTTTCCCCGAAATTCGTTTTTTTGACGAACCAAAAACCCCTTAGCTTCAATCCTTGATTCCGGGAGTTGTAGAGCTCCAATTGACGATCCGTTTGTTGCTACGGGTTCGTGGCGACGAGACGGAAGAGATTGCTATTCGATGGTTCTGGGTATTTCGAATCGAGGTGCTGTCAGTAGAAGAAGGAAGAGCTACGTTTTTGGGACTGAGCCAGAAATCTCCAAAAACTTCAAACCTCGATTCTGAGAGTTGTTTCTGTTTTCGCTGCGTTTTACTCCTTTATTTAAATGCTGTATCTTTGAGTAGCACTCAAACCGGTTCGACCATGGGTAAACCCGGGTCAGTTTGGGACGGGTGTTACAAGTGGTATCAGAGCCTGGTTAGTTGCTGCTGTGTTGGTGATTCGTCTCTTCTTCTAGAGGAGTAATTAACCTCGTAGGGGGAAGGGATGAAGCATCGGCACAGGACCAACTTTCTAGGGATTTTCAAATCGTTTTGAAGTGGGTGGGAAGTTTTGAAAGGAAAGTGTTGTGAATTTGAAAGGAAAGTGATTTGAAATGAAATGTGATTTCTTAAAATTGGTCAACTGAAACGTTTTGTGTCCTCCTGTAGTGAAGAGGGTGGCGGAGTAGTTGAGAGTGGAAGTAGTAGCAGGTTGGGAAATTGGTTAGAAGAGTAGAGCCTTGTAGAATTTGGTTAAGTGAGTAGAGTGCTTGAGGGTGTGAGTTTTAGTCGAAGGTGTTAGCTTCATAGTTCTTGTTGGTGTGAGTTGTGCTTTGTTGAGCTCTTGCGTCGTGGTTGTGCTCTTGAGTGAGTTTGTTTGATTGTGTTTTGGTTGTGTTCTTGTTGTGAGTGGTGTCGTTGAGGTTCGGTTGTGCGTGTCTTTTAGGTAGAAATTTGAAGTAGTGTGGGAGTAGTGCCCTTAGAAGGTGTGTGTTGCTAGAGCCGTTAAAAGGGAGTTTCGGGAGGTGATGTGATCCTTGTGTTGCTGCGTTATGCTCTGATTTGTGGATTCGTTGCTAGAGCGAGTTGGGTTGTGATTTCGGGGACGAAATCTTTTGAAGTTGTGGAGACTTGTAACATCCCCGCCCAACCGAATGGTTTGGAACTTGAGTTTGGATGGTTTAGACATTGGAAACAATGTTCTTGAGGTTCCATCGAAGTTCGGGACGTTCATAGTTGAGTCGGGTCGAGTATACAAGAGAGTACGTGAAAAATTGTCAATGTGGGCAGACCACGATACACGGCCGTGTATTACAATACACGCCGTGTATCATGATACACGTCGTGTATCATGATACACGCCGTGTATCATGATACACGCCGTGTATCATGGTCAAACTATAAAAGAATGATTTTACACGGAAATTCATAACTTCCCCTTCTTTCTCTTTCCCGAAATTCGTTTTTTGACGAACCAAAAACCCCTTAGCTTCAATCCTTGATTCCGGGAGTTGTAGAGCTCCGATTGACGATCCGTTTGTTGCTACGGGTTCGTGGCGACGAGAGGAAGAGATCGCTATTCGTGGTTCTGGGTATTTGGAATCGAGGTGCTGTCAGTAGAAGAAGGAAGAGCTACATTTTTGGGACTGAGCCAGAAATCTCCAAAAACTTCAAACCTCGATTCTGAGAGTTGTTTCTGTTTCCGCTGCGTTTTACTCCTTTATTTAAATGTTGTATCTTCGAGTAGCACTCAAACCGGTTCGACCATGGGTAAACTCGGGTCGGTTTGGGACGGGTGTTACAACACCATCGCACCTACTCCGACCCCCAAACCCGACCCCAACCGGCGATCCGGCCAACTTTCACCAACAGTGCGGTGATAGTGCAACAACAGTAGCCGGAGAGAGGGGTCTAAGCTCTTCTTTCTACCTCAAACCTACCACTGGCCTACATATCTAGGTTCTGACTTCTGTGCAAACCTCCAGATCCATCCATGACAGTCGATTCGATTACTTCCGACGAACAAATTCCATCCACGGCCAGGAAAACCTGCCCGGATCCAACACCAACCCCCAGCTACTACCGAAAAATAACTCTTTTGGCTCCGGCGACCAACGCATCCGTTTCTAGAGAGACGAGAGATTTGTGGGAGCGGTTGTTCAATGAAGGTTACAGAGCCAGTGCTCTCGTTAAGAACCCTAAAAAATTAGATATCGGAAATTGCTATAGCTGATTTGTTGTTAAGATTGATGGAAGGAATTAACAGGGGATGACTTTATCGGAAAGGATGAGTTTATCGGAAAGGACGAGTGAAGAAGTAGAAACGACGGGAACATGGAAAATCAAGGAAGGGGAAAGAAAAAATAAAATGTAAATGGTTTTATCAATTTTACAATCAGCGGCCACATAGATGATAAAATTGACTTGGCATGTACAGTCAGCAAACTTAACGAAATTTAGATGGAAAAATTAACGGAAGGTCACATTTGATAAAAGGGTTAAAGTAGAGGGGTTTAATTTGGTTGAATAATAATAGAGGGGCATATTTGTTAACTTTGCATAGTATGAGGGCAAAAGGGTGTATTAACCCTAATTTGTATTGTTTTGAAGATGTGTATATTTTGAACTTATTTATAAATTTTATTTGATTCGTATTTTTTAACAATCTAACGTGAGAAGTAAAATATTAATTGTATGTTTTTAGCATGAGTAAAAAATAATTGGAAAAGTTAAATAGATAGCCTCTTATGTATAATTTTAGCCCAAGTGATAGTGTTCTTTTGTTGTGGCTGATAAAAATATGATAACTTAGTAATCATTATACTTATGCGTAAAAAAAAAGTAATCATCATACTTATCGTAATAAATCGGCTTGAATAAAGTAATTTGGAGAAGATTCAATCATTCAAATTTTTGTTAGAATTTATTACAAAATTATGTAACTCATAAAAGTATGAAGCTCACATTATTTTGTTCTCTAATCCAATTGATAAAAATATGATACTTTAGCAATCATAATATCTATAATGATAAACCAGGTTGAAAGAAGTAATTTCAATAATTTCAATAATTTCCAATCATTCATATTTTTAATTAGAAAAACACATGTAATTTTTCTATTTTTTTTTTTTTTCATAGACAGCTCCTCGCAGAAAAATCAAGGCAACAAACACATATTATTGTTCTTGATATTAGTATGTTGATAAAAATATGATGGTTTAGTAATCATCATACCTGTAGTGATCAACCGGGTTAAATGATAAAATTTGAAAAGGTTTCAATCATACATATCTACACTATATATTAAGGATTTTAAAAATAGGGTACCAAAACCAAGTATCTCCTTAATCGTAGGCTTCTATCCAATTAAAATGCGCTTTCTTTTTTATTAATTATTTGAATAGTAAAAAAAATTATTTTTAAATAGGGGCTCTCTCTCCCATGTCTTTAATACCCTAACCCCCCTCCAAAATTTTTTAAATTTCTCACTTTTTCATTTAATTTTAAATTTTCCTATGTCAATTTTTTTTAAAATTGATAAAAATATGATGATTTAGTAATCAATATACTTATAGTGGTAAACCGGGTTGAAGAAAGTAATTTAAAGACATCTCAATCGTATAATTTATTTGATTTTAAGATATTAGTAAAATTGAAAAAAAATATGATGGTTTAGTAATCACCATTCCTATAGTGATAACCGGGTTGACACAAATAATGTGAGAGGTCCAAACTTCCAATCATTCATATTTATTAGGCCAGATATACAAATCCAACCAAACCTTTTTGGTTCATGCCAAATCTAGCTACTTCTTTTTTACTGACATAAATTAGGTCAAACCTTTAATTATTGTGTCAAATATATCTAGTTGATCATTAACGATGGATTCGATACATCTGTTAGTGGGAGAGTGTCATGCCATCCCCGTCGCACGCATTTTGAATAACTTATGGTGCCACGTGGACTTAATTACCCAAGGCTTGAGTTATTCAGTAAATGACGTGGCGTTCCACGTGGACGACCACCTGAATAAACATGCGCCACATCGGTCCACATCAACTCTGCGCTGAATTTGTGTATTTGACCTATTTATTAACAACTATTTAAAATATTATGTAATTAATTTATCATTGCTTCACATATTTTAAAGATCATATTAAATAATTGCAAGTATAAAACTTGAAAAAAATAAAATGACCGTTTGACCCGGCTAACGGGCCGGCCAAAAAACTAGTATAAATTGATAGAAATTAAAAGAATAATTCTTGATAGAACTAAATGATAATAAAAATAGAAAAAACACTTATATACGAGCGAAAATGAATAGTAATTAGAATTTTAATAATCAATACTTTGGTTAAATCACTAATAAAATGAGGGTGAACACTCCGGTGACGCGCGTCACCGATTACGCTGACACGTGGCAGTATGTTATAGGCTCATTAAATTAATTGTGAAAATTATATTATTAGTACATGATCATAATTTTATTACACTAATACTCCAATTTAAATTATTTTAACAATGTAAACTACTACGTTCCATAAAGTTCGTAAGCTTGGGTAAGAGACCTGTGCATCGTTTTAAGCTTAGGTCAAGACTCCAGTGACCTTCTGCACACCGAGGAGGCAGAGAATTTAGCTTATTCTCAATTTGTTTGCATCCTAAAACAGCATTAGCACACGGTTCAAAGAAAATATTGTCCAAGAACCAATCACAAAACATGCAAGTCTATTAATATTAATAAACTATCTACTGTATATAAGACCAAAAGCAATGGAAAAGAACACATCAAAACAGAAAAGTAGCTAGAACACATCAAAATAGATGGGATCGGAAACAAGCCCTAAGAGATGCCAACAGAATGTATAGGCAATTTTCTCGTGGGTATGAACAACAACATCAAGAAATCACTTCCAACTAATCAAAAGGATTAATCAATTAAACGCTTCAGCTGCAGATGTGCTCATAACAACTTGAAAGTAATTCTTTTATCATGATCAACATCCAAAAAGCAAATAGAAACATCCTCTGTTAGCTTAGCATTCAATTAAGGAATGCATTCAAGACATCACGAAGTTCACATCTCTAACTATTACCAGCAAGCCCATTCTCTCAGCTATAAACTATCACTAAATTCAAGAAAAACATTACAGAGTACAAACTCACAGGGTATCAACTTCACTGACTCAGTTTGGACCTCACCTCAGTCTCATCACCCAAATCATTCAGAAGATCACTAAACATTGTGAAAAGCAATCAAAATGTAAAACAGAGGATAAAATCAAACCTTCTACCTCAGCTGCGCTAGGTACCCAGGGAATTGCAGACTGGGTTTGTCAGTTATGACGACCTGCTTCTTTTTTATGACATGCGGGTTGAGGTAGTGGCTTCTGGTGGAGGCGGCGCAGGGACATTACTGCATAGACTTGCAGTACTGCATGTCACAAAGTAGTTTCAACAGCTTGGGGCAGGAGGCGGAAGAGGTATCGTCGGAAGTTTCTGCTGGAGGAAGCTTTTAATGGTGGTGGCGGTTGGCAGGTGGCGAAGTAGATGGCTTTCTAGTAGAGATAAATATTCTCTGAGGTTAAGTGGACGGAAAGTAAAGTGATCAAAAGAGATAATTTAGTCGGTATAGGATGTTCGTGGCAAATACAAACTTTTTTATGTATCATTTAATAGTTTTTTATCTTAACCAATAACATACTGCCACGTGTCAGCGTAATCGGTGACGCACGTCATCGGAGTGTTCACCATAAAATGAGTAGAATTATTTCGAATAAAAAATTACAAGAAGGGCGAGACTTCTTTTTATTTGGACAAGAAAATCGAGCAGTCCCCAAAATGATAAGCTATCATCATCATACAAAGCACATAAGTAAATCTTATTTTTCATCACAAGAGCAAAAAACTCATGCATGTAAGAGAAGCAAAAATAAAAGCATTAACCGTTACAGAAGCAGGAATCCTTCCCTTATCCATCCTAATGAAAAGAGCTTTGTAAAGAGGCGAATTGATGAGAACCAAAGCACCACAAAGCAATATCTGCAAACCCATTTCATCAAACACTCTGATTGCATCCACCACTAATCTCTTCACCATTCCAGCAAGGCACAATAGGTTAACCACTGCAATTGTGGCCAAGATGTTGAACATTGCAGACGAGGATCCAAACTCCATAATCTCCTCCTTATATCGTCTTGCAACATCATCATCAGCTACCTTGGCCGTGATAACAAATCCAGATTCTCCAAATCCAGCAATCTTCAAGATTGTGTCCACGAATGCAAACAGGTATGAACATGTTCTCTTGTACAACCATGTCCTCTGTTCATTCCACCATCCAAGGATTGTGCCACCACAGTTGAGGAACTCGAGTAGGCTGTACATGTAGTTAGCAAATATGACATATGCAAATGGAAGAAACCATGGGCTTGAAACTTGTGGGAAGAGTGGGATTCCTTTGAGGAGACAAAGAGAAGGGATGATGGTGTAATAGAGCAGAGGAAAGCAGTTGGGAGCCCACAAACAGTAGCAGAGATACATCATTCTGAGGCCTATGCTAATCTTTCCATGAGCATACCAAGCTGGGCTGAACTTTGACAAGAAGATCTGGAAATCTCCTTCTGACCATCTTTTATGTTGGACCAATGTCTGAGGCCATGTTGTTGGAGCTTTACCCAAGAATGCTTCCCTCTTTGGATTGTAATAAACTGATTTCCACCCTTTACATTGTATGGATAGCCCTGTAATTACATCTTCAACTGGACATCCATATTTCAAACCCATCTGCATCCACGCCAAAACATATCAGACGAGACGACAAACTCATACTTTGATCAAATAGCTAGAGATTTATCAAGTAAGAAACCTGTTTTCCCCATAGAGATTTATCCTCAGAAGCACAGTCTGCAAAAGGAGTGGCTTCTTCTACCAATTGATGAACACTCAAGCTTTGCATACGCTCATCTCTGCCGTAGTTGAGCCAATCAAGATTGGAGTCATTGGGATTGAAGTTTCTTCCACACAAAGTATCTCTCCTGTGAAAGGCTCCAGACCCAATGTATAAAGGTCCTCCATAACCATCAAGACCATGGAACTCAACCTTCAATATGTATTTTACAATATACAGAAGAATCAATTATTAATTATCTTGTTTCAAAAATGAAATTGATGGAAGAAAAGGGTTCTTCTTACATTGGAGATTACTAGCAAAGAAGAGCTGTAGATGTCATTTTGAGTAACATTGTCGAACAGTTGAGGAAACTGAAGAAATGCAATGTCATGATTCTTCTCCTCATCCATAAAGAAACAGAGTGCATCCTTTAATGTTGAGGGATCATTGGAGTACATGTCACAATCCAGGTTCAACAGGATTGGTGCATTGCTGATCTTCGACGACACTCTTATCTACAATTAGTCGTTTGGTTGTTGAGATTAGAAAACGCATGTATTCGATGAAAATAGTGGTTATTTATGATTTAATGATGCATCGTCGAGAGTAGGTATGTAGGTAAGGTAGGTACCAGTGCGTTCATGGCGCCGGCTTTAAAGTTGTGATGGTAGTGTGGTCGCTTTTCCCTTGCCATGTACACAAGCGTTGGGAGTCCACAGCTGCTTCCATTATTATTCAAAGCAGATGAGTCTCTTCTTCCATCTATCAAAATCTGGTGGGAAGTAAGAGTAACCAAATTTAGGATTATAATTGTACGTCTCTGTACGTAATTAGTTAGTTAGTTAGTTAATTACTTGTAGAATGGTGGGATGGTCATGTTTCCATGAAGAAGCAGCAGAATCGTCGTAGTGGTTCCATTGGGAGAATAATGATTTGTGTAGTAAAAGTGCTTCTTCTGGTTCTGGGATTCTACCCAACTGGATTGCTATTTCGATTCTATCCTTCATTTCTTCGTACAGTTTCTGAACTTTGACAAAACCAAAGCTATTATTATTATATACATCATTTTGCATTTGCTAAACAATAAATTATATAATAACCTCTGTCTACCTACTTTACAAACATATAGAATAGTCATCTCATGATATTGGTTTTATATTCTGTACAAGGTGGCCAACATTAATTACTACTTATTATTCTATTTTTTTTTTATTATCATTATTATTACCTGCACTGCACGATTCCGTTTTTCTAATGTATAACTCACTCACTTCTTTATTTGTGTTTCATATTATTGAACCATTAAGTCTCGATAAACTGTTTAAATTCTTAATTTTTTAGATATGTTATTGTAATTCTTTCATTCAACTCAAAAAATGACATAATAGTGATTTATTATATGATTTATGAATATCAACCAGAGTTGAACAATCATGAATGTTAAAATGCTTAAATTATAGTGTTATTTTGAATGAATTATCATAAATATATATCATTATCTCAGTATATAATATAATCAGTTCGGAGAATGAATTCATAGAGATTCAACTTTGATTGAATCCCCCTAACCCTATCACGGTGAGAAACTAACTTATATTTAATTGCTTCTATTACATTTTATCCTAACTAATCACTGCTAGCTAGTATTATAGTTTTACACTTTTTTTATTAAAAAAAAAAAAACATTCAATATGTTATAATTTTTAGTTAAGATTATGACACTGAACTTTTTGTATTATCGGCTTAATCCGCCTCGATTAAAAAGTTAACTACTCTTACTTAACTATATCTATTTTGTTAATCATTAAAATGATCAGACTCCCTCTAAAACACATATAATAAACCATCAACACTTAATCTCACTAGTTAGTAGTTCCACCTTTAATCTGGTTTGAAAACAAGGGCACGCGATCTGCGTCCAACCCCTCCGGTCCAACCAAGGGTAAAATCGGAAAATATAAAAATGTATTAAAACCTAATTTCTAGTCGGCAGCTCCTTCTCCGCACTTCGACTTCCTCTCCAGCCACCACCGACGATCCGACTTTGAATTCGACTTCGGTGGCAAATTAACCCGGTCCTCCTTCTCCGCCACCGACGAGCTCTTCCAAATCGGAGCTTCACCTGGAACGACGACGGCAACGCAAAGCATCGGCATCGGCGACACCATCGGAAGCTATTACGGCGGTCGGCGGTCCGAAGCGGTTGATTTGTTCGCACCTCCTCATCCTCTGATTCCTGACGACGACTGTGGAAGCTATTGCGGCGGCCCGAAGCGTTGGGTTTGTTCCCACCTCCTCCTCCTCCTCTGATTACCGTCGGCAAAGGCGGGAAGCGGCAGCCTGAAGCGGACAACGATGGAGTTGTACATTATTTAATTTTTAATATTATAAAAATTACAATTTAGTCACTGTATTACAAGAGTTAGATAATTTGATTGATTAGTATTAAACATTACAATTTTAGTCACAATTTGTTAAGTTGTTGACAAATTAACCTTGAGCTATAAAATCTAGTTCTCAAATAACAAGTTAACTAGTTATCTAATGATGATGTTAACTAGTTAACTCGGTTGGTTAACTAGTTAACAATTTGATAACTAGTTAACTCAATTAGATTACTAGTTAAATAGTTATCTAAATAATGATGTTAACTAGTTAATTCGATAAGTTAATTAGTTAACTAATTTTGATAACTAGTCATCATCTTAAAAAAATGTTAACTAGTTTTTAAAATTAATTAACTATTTAACTCGATTAAATAACTAGTTAACAACTTGTTGTTAACTAGTTAACTCGACTGGTTAACTAGTTAACTAATTATGTTAATTTGATAACTAGTTAACTAATGTTGATAACACATTATCAAACAAAAAACGTTGTTAACTAGTTATCAGATAAAAACTATGTTAACTAGTTATCAGTTAAAAAAAACACTGTTAACTAGTTAACAACAAAAAAATGTGTTAACTAGTTAACTAATTTTGATAACTAGTAATCAACTAAATTTTTTGGTACTAGTTATCTAAATCATGATGTTAACTAGTTATCAAACAAAAAACGTTGTTAACTAGTTATCAGATAAAAACCATGTTAACTAGTTATCAATTAAAAAAACACTGTTAACTAGTTAACAGCAAAAAAATGTGTTAACTAGTAATCAACTAAATCTTTTGTTAACTAATTATCTAAATCATGATGTTAACTAGTTATCAAACAAAAAACGATGTTAACTAGTTATCAGGTAAAAACCATGTTAACTTGTTATCAGTTAAAAAAATACTGTTAACTAGTTAACAGCAAAAAAGTGTTAACTAGTTAACAACAAAAAAGTGTTAACTCTATTCATCCAAAAAAAAAGTGTTAACTAGTTTTTTTAAAGGAAATAAAAATAATTTTTTTTAATTTTAAAAAAAAAAATTCTCGCCGGAAAAGTCGCCGGCGACGACCGGTCACCGGAAAAGTCGCCAGCCACCGGAGTGCCAACAGCAGCCACTGTAAATTAAATTATTTATTTTAAATATAATATAATAATTAAATTATATGTGTAAAGTCCTAAATACCCCTAACAATCTAGACCATTGGATTGGTCAAAGGGTGATCTAATGGTTGAGATGAAGGTTGGAAGTTTCCAACCCTTAGAAATGGTTGGATGGGATCAGCTGCCGAAAACAAGGGCCTAACCATGCTGTTATAAAGTTGACTAAAAATACTAAATTAGCAGTGTATATTCTATTTTTTCCCGATTACTCGATTACTAAATGTGGCAGCTGATCACCATCCAACCCAGGGTCGGCCCTAAGGGTGTGCTGGCCGGCCCTCCGGCACAGGGCCTCAAAATATCGGGGACCTCAAAATTTTCGGGTTAAGTAAAAATACCTAAAATATATATTATAAATAAAGTGTGCAGAAAGTAAACATAAATGTTGATGTGGTCTAGTGGCTTAGCTCTTTGTTTTATTCTAGGTGGTGATGGGTTCAATCCTCATCTTTGACAAAATCAAATTAAGTTTTTTTTGTTCTATTCAACATTGTTTGTATTTTTGAAGTGGTCTTTCTATTTTTATTATCATCGTTTTCTCTAAATTTATTATTAAATATATAAGTATGATATGATATTAAGTTATACTTCATATATTATTTTACTTTTCATTTTTTTTAGTTGTTAATAAATTTTATATAGTCTAGGAATGACAATGGGTCTAAGTTAAGGTGGGTACAAGGTCGAACGTGTATACCATCATAAAAGGGTATTATTAATGTCTCAAACCAATAAGTATACCCGTCCAAACAAGTCAGGTTAGGGTACCCAAATAATTTGGGTTTAAATTATCATTTTATAGGGCCACATAATAAATTTAGAACAGGGCCTCCGAAATTCACGGGACGGCCCTGATCCAGCCCTTTCCAAGGGTTGGAAACTTCCAACCTTCATCTCAACCATTAGATCACCCTTTGACCAATCCAATGGTCTAAATTGTTAGGGGTATTTAGGACTTTACACATAAAATTTAATTATTATATTTAAAATAAATATTTAATTCCCATGGCTGCCGTTGGCTCTCCGGCGTCCGGCCACCGTCGCCGGCGACTTTTCCGGCGACCGGCCGCCCTGGGAATTATCAACTAAATATTTGTTAACAAGTTATTATCTTATAACTAGTTAACTAATTTTTATGATCAAATTTTATCAAGATTTTTGTTAATAGATTATCTAACTAGTATGTTGTTGTTAACTAGTTAACATCATGCTTAAGATAACTAGTTAACAAGATATTTAGTTGATAACTTGTTAACTAGTTAACCAATCGAGTTAACTAGTTAACTTATCGAGTTAACTAGTTAACCAATCGAGTTAACTAGTTAACAAGTTGTTAACTAGTTAACAAGTTGTTAACTAGTTAATCAATCAAGTTAACTAGTTAACCTATCGCGTTAACTAGTTAACTAATTAATTATCATCATTAGTTACCTAGATTTATTGTTAACAAATTATCTAACTAGTTTTATTGTTTTAATTAATTAACTAGTTAACATTAGGATTTATATACTAGTAAACATCAGGATTTAGATAACTAGTTAACATCAAGATTTAAATAACTAGTTAACATCAGGATTTAGATAACTAGTTGACATCATGATTTAGATAACTAGTTAACATTTAAAAAATATATATAATTAGTTACCAGGATTAGTTAACTAGATTAGATAACTAGTTAACTCGATTAGATAACTAGTTAACTCGATAATTAAATTTAACTAGTTAACTCGTTAACTAAATTTAACTAGTTAATTGGTTAACTAGTTAACTCATCATTGGATAATTAGTTAACTAATTATACAAACTAATAGACTTTCAATTATTACTAAATAATCCTGAAAATTATCTTAATTACAAATCAGTCACTCAACTTTAGTTGATGAAAAAAACATCACTCTTCTTCAATCTTCCACTCCTTCGGCTGAATCTACAAATTGGAAAGCCATGTCCGATCGGTCGTCCGAATTTCCACGAACTCAAGCGTTTTCAATCTTTGGCTTCAAACATTATTTAATTTTGAAAATTCCACCTTCTGCCACCAGAGAAAATAGAGCGATAAGCAATGTAGTCAAAATCCCGATTTTAATCTTAAAATCTTACGCTTTTACGATTTCACTGGTCTATAGCGATCTTGATTCCACGCAAAATCTATGGTTCATAAAATCTAGTAAAATCTCGATCAAAATCTTAGAATCTTATAAAATTAGCGATTTTTCTTGTATTTTACGATTTCACTTTCTAGGGAAAATTACAAGTTTGTACAACTACATATAAGTCAGAACAAAGATAATTAAATTAAAATATTTTTTTTTAGATTTTGATTAATTAAGTTAGAAGGTATTACTAAAAAGTGTCTAAAATCTAATTATTACTTTCTCGAATGACCGCTTAAGAGCTGACATTCTCTTTTTTCTTATTTAGACTTTTCAAAATTGAGTAATAGTCTTCTTATTTTTAATATGTTGTTGACTTAAATGTTTCGATAGTAGTTCATAAAATCTTACGATTTTAAGATTAAAAACTACGATTCCGATTTCACTCATATTTTCGATTTCACGTGGAATCACGATTTTGACTACATTGGCGATAAGGATACGACGAGGATTTCAGACCTTGAGAAGGCGGGGAGGATAACGGCCGACGACGGTGGAGCTATTGGTGAAGGTTTCAGTTGATTGAGGTTGAGGAGAAGCAAATGAGTTGCGAGATGGAACTTGACGTTGTCGCCGTCGCGGCGGCCGACGACGGTGGAGGAGGTGGGGCTGCCGGAGAAGGTTTTGTTTGATTGAGGGGGAAGACCGGATTAGATCCGATGGAGACGCCGGAGGAGAAGGGGTTGGTGGTGGTGGAAAGGAGTGGGAGGTGGTGGGAGTCGTCGTCGGAGTAATAGGGAAGGGAACGAGCAAGGGGAGGGGAGGATTTATTTATTATTTTGTGAAAGTACTAAACTACCCTCCGGTTAAATGGGTTGGATCGGTCCAACCTCTATTTGGACGCAAATCGCGTGCCACTAAATGTCATAATTGTTTCTTTTATTTATTCAGTATAATCTTAGGCCAGAAATTTAATATTGTCGGCCGCCGCCAACCATGAATTCCGCATCCTCATCCTTTAACAAGAAATTTATAACCAAAAAAAAAAAAAAAAAAAGAATATTATATAATTACCTTGACAACGACCAACTCCTTTCGGAAACCACCATCCTTTGACTTTGAGTCGTCATCGGAAGCCGCCGCGAAAAAGGCTTCCGGTGACCTGGGCATCACCTCAAACCTCTGGCAGAAGGGTACCCAGCTGGTAGCGAACCGGGAAGCCTCGACCAACGCATAGAGCGTGAACTCGGAGGCTCCGTCATCGGAGAGGTAAACGGTCAGCTTGTCTGGAGGGTAGTCGTAGGCCATGACGGATAGGACGGTGTTGACAACCAAGATCGGAGGCTCGATCGTATGGTCCGCGGTGCACACGAAGACGTCCACACCCGGTAGACCAGTTCTGGGTAGCCGCTCCTTGTGGGTTGACCGGTAGACCGGGTTCCATCGTCCAGCTTGGGTTAAGACCCAGTAGAAACCAAACCATATCTCTGATGATAGAGTTCCAACCCAGATCATCCAGCTGCCTTGTTTATCGAGGACGTGTGTGAGTCGATAAGTCCAGATAGAGCATATTCCCAAGAAGATAGTGGCGGCGAAGAGCTTGTAGAGTAAGAGTGATTTTGGGTTAAGTCTGGTTGTTTCGAACAGTGGTATATACTTGTTTCTCTCCATGCTTCTGGTTTGATCTCATCTGGGTTTAGACAAATTTCGTTTAGGTGGCTATTTATAATTGGAGATGCATAGACTTGTTTAATTTGTACAATCTAGCTAGTAATTATTTCTTACTAGTAGTTACTATTAAGTAACACTGCTGAATTAGTCAAATGAATAAAGCTAAACCAAAATGGTCCATACTTCATGCAAGTAGAGAAAAAGCATTTTGCATATCACCTGCTTAGCGAGAATTTTCTGTAAAAAATTCAATACTTTAGGGTTGTTTGTATTAGAGATTTGGGGTGGGAATTTTGCGTGATTTGGGGTCAAAATCCCTTCCTTATAGATTTTAATAAAATCACTTGTTTGGGCTACAATATAGAAGGGAGATTGGGAGAGATTTTAAATCTCTTTGGTGGGCCCATAGATATTTGAGATTGATTTTAAAATCACACGAAAAAATAGAGATTTGGGGAGTTTGAGAGAGATTTGAGGCAAATTTACTAGTTGCCCTCAACTAATTCCCCTATTCACAATTTTAATGAAGGATATTTTTGTCATTTGTAATGTGAATGTAATTTTTAGTTTTTAATTTTCTGAATTTCTTCCCTCAATAATCTCTCAAATCACTTAACCAAACAATCTATTTTTCAAATAGCAAGGAGACTTCAATTCTCATGCTATTTCAAGTCTCTAGACATTTGAAATCTCCTACTACAAAATCACCTGTTTAGTGATAATCGCAGTCAAAGAATATATATTAAAGAAATGGAATATACTATTACTGTATGTGGGGTCCGGATCGCCCTCCAACCTTTTGGAAGGGTTGGAAATTTCCAACCTTCATTTCAGCCATTAGATCACCTTTTGACTCTTTGACCAATCCAATGGTGTAGATTGTTAGGGGTATATAAGACTTTATACATATAATTTAACTATTATATTTAAATTAAATTATTCATATTCCTAAGGGACCGCCGGTGACTCTCCGGCGTCTGGCCACCGTTGCCGGTGACTTTTCCGACGACCGGACTCCATCGCCGGCAAATTTTACGGCGAGACTCCGACAATTTTTTTTTTTAATTTTTTTTTTGCGAAAAAAATTAACTAGTTAACACTTTTTTGGCTGTTAACTAGTTAACAATATTTTTTTAACTGATAACAAGTTAACATGGTTTTTACCTGATAACTAGTTAAATCATTTTTTGATTGATAACTAGTTAACTTCATGATTTAGATAACTTGTTAACAAAAAATTTAGTTGATTACTAGTTATCAAAATTAGTTAACATTATTTTTTGTTTGATAACTTGTTACCAGATTTTAACTTGATAACTAGTTAACAAATAATCATATAATCAAAATTTTAACGAGATTTTTTGTTAACAGGTTATCTAATTAGTTATGTTATTTTTACCTAGTTAACTAGTTAACATTTTCAAGGTGATAATCTGTTATCAACATTAGTTAACTAGTTATCAAAATTAGTTAATATGTTATGCTGATGTTAACTAGTTAACGAATTAGCATAATTAGTCAACATCATAACTAAGATAACTAGTTAACATTTTTTTAAGATGATAATTAGTTAACCGCGTTTTTTGTTTGATAACTTATTAACATATTTTAACCTGATAACTAGTTAACATGTTATTTTGCTAATAACTAGTTAATCAATCAAGTTACTAGTTATCCAATCGCGTTAACTAGTTATCTAATCAAGTTAATTAGTTAACTAATCGTGTTAACTAGTTATTTTATTTTTGATTAGTTAATTTATCTAGTTAACTAGTTAACATTGAGAGTGGATAACTAGTTAACGATGGTTTAGTTGATGACTAGTTATCAAAACTTGTTAACTAATTGTGTTATTCAACAACCGGTTTATATAGTTCAAATTTTTATTCCAACAATGTCAAGAACATAAAAAATAGTGACTGAAACTAACTATAAAAAGTCAAACTAACTATAACTTAAAAGACAGTGACTAAATTGTAATAATTATTAAATCCATCATCTTCGTCTTCAACCTCTGGATCTGATCTCGGCCGCCGACGACTCCCGTCGCCGATGGTCGGCTGCCTCTACACTCCCACCTCCGTCAGCACCTGTTCCACTCTCCCAATCTTCGTGCCACCGTCATCTCCAACATACGAACCATTTCTCCTCCACCGCTACTCCGGCTGCCGTGCTCTGGTCGTCGACGTCGGAATCCCCCGTCGCTACTCCGGTTCGGCCTCCGCCGCGCTCTTCCGCCTAACACCTCACCCCACCGGCCGCTGCTCCACTCTGATACAGCATCTCACCAACCGCCGTCGCTCTTGGGCCGCGTGGCTGCTCCGACGATGGAATGGAATCGTCGCTTCTCGATGGATGGGTGGAGCTTGCGATGCAGGTCGACAAGTAGTAGAAAGATTTGACCGACGATGAGTTCCGGAAACACGTTGACGGAAAGAGTCGAGGAAAAGTATACGACGACAGCAGAGTTTCGCAGGGAAAAGTAAATTAGGGTTAGTTTATTTTTTTAAAATACCGAAACCACCCCTCCGATTTTTGGTTGGAAACCGGCCCAACTTTAAAAGGTTGGGTCCGGATCCTCACCTATTGTATGTGTTCATTTTTATAATGTAAATGTCATCTTTTGACTATATATGGTGACTTCCATTATTATTTATTTAAAGGCAAATGGGCAAATTGATCTTTGCCTCTTTGGAAGAAAATATTGTTTTATACTTTTATTAAACAAAAAGTTATAGTTTAAAACTACCAAATGTTAATACACGACTTCAGATCTACGTCCAACTTTTGGGTTGGAATGGTCCAACCAAGACTATGATACTATTTTATCCAGTGTTACATAGGCCCAACCCAACATCTCAGTTACACATACAGTAGCAAAAATGTCAAAAGCTTACAAGGAAAAACCCCCTAAAATCGCGGGAGCTGATCCACTTTCCACTTTTTGAAAATCCTCACGCCTTTATTTCTCATGTTCTCTCCCCAATCAAGGCTTTGCTGCTCCTGGTCAACTGCTTCATTCAACTCTTCCGATCAACTCCATCAACAATCATCTCCGGTGTTGTCCAATAAATTTTGGAGGTCATGTTCCAAAATTATGGTATAGTCATATTAGAAAATGATAACATATACTCAGTTTTCTTGTATTAATATGACCTGAGATGATCTGTGGCACATAAAACTTGACTCACGATATATTTATAACATTTTTGAATTTTTCTTACACATCGTTTCGACCCCATTCTCGGCCCATTGCCATTCTTAGGCCATATGAATTTTTGTTAAAACAATAAAAATTTGTGAAAATTTAATTTATTTATAAATAAATCAATAAAATTAACAACATATAAAAAAGAGAGAGACCAAAATGATAATAGATATATAAAAATTTAGAAAGAAGACAAACAATGTTTGTTAAAATATAAGCTTCATTTTGTCAAAGCAAGGAATTGAACCCTTGCCCATCCAAAACAAAGCAACAACATAAACCACTAGGCTTACACTACATTAATATCTAGTCTTTGCATAGTTTTTTATAATACATTTCTCAAGTATTTCTACTCAACCCGAAAATTTTGTGGCCCTGTACCGGAGGGCAGGCCAGCACACCCTAATGGTCGGCCCTGATCATCTCCTTCGATAAGCTCATTTACTCTCCAATAATCTCCTTCGATCAACTCCTTGAATGATCTCACCGACTCTTTCGATCATCCCCTCCTCTACTCCTCTGATCAACTAGTACTTCATTCATCTCCACCAATCAACTCCTCCAAATCATCTCTCCTAATCACCTCATCTCCTCCTCCAATGATCTCCTCTGATCAACTCCTCCTCGAATGATCTCACCAACCAATCATCTCCCCAACTCCTCTAATACTTTCATGGAGCTGAATAAACCAAAGTTAGAAAGAAATCAAAGAACTTCTGGATGAATCAAATTCAGTATCAGTAGATAATTTCCTACTGATATTTTATTCTGTATAGTATTTAACTGGTTGAACTACAATCTTGGTGCACACAAGAGGGAACTTGTTAGTTATACTTGTTATTATATGAGGGATAACTAGTTATCTATCTTAGTAGGGAATAACAAACACATGAATGCATAAGTTAAAACATGGATGAAAGGTAACGACACACGTGGGAGAACTACTTACTTATACTAGTTAACTACAAGAAAACAAAATGTAGAAAAAACAGTAAAAGTAAACTAGTTATCTTAAAACATAAATAACTAGTTATCAAACTGGTTAAGTTCCTAGTGTGATAACTAGTTAACCATATCAGTTGTGTTGATATCGACCATGATAGATTGCCTCACCTTTTCGATTTTGGCATTATAGACACAAGTGTTTTAAAAAGGTGCTCCAAGATTCGTGGAGGGGGAATGGTAACCTACCCTCTAAGCTAGCCAACCTTACACTAAAGCTGGAATGTTGGAATAAAGAAGTCTTTCAAAATATATTCCAAAAGAAAAAAGAGTTGACCCGACAGCTGGAGTGCATTTAAGCTAGATACGACGCAGACCCTTCTGACCACAACTTGGTTGAAGGTAATCATATCAGGGTGGAGTTGCAGAGAGCCCTTTGGGATGAAGAGCTTATATGGATTCAAAACGCAAGAAGAAAATGGATGCTTGATGGACATCGAAATACCCACTTTTTTCACCAATCCATTGTTTGAAGACAGACGTTTAACAGGATCCAAAGGTTGAGGAATGACAATGGTGAAATGGTAGATGAGGATGAATCCCTGATGGATATGGAAGTGGACTACTTTGCGGCACTCTACATTATTCTAGAAACTAGACACCCGACAGAGTGCCATGCCTATTAGAGTATGATAGAATCATATAAATGGAATCACACGTGTTAGTGATCTGAGTCAACAAATGTCAGTTCGTTGGAGTCTAAATTAGTTAGTTGAGTCCATTAATTTATTATAAAAAAGAGTAGAGTATCTTAACAATCCATAAAACATGGGCTAGAGAAGAAGTTATCGGCGAGAACTCTCAAAGTTATCACAGAAGAGTTTGAACACAACACTTACAGACAGCCTCTGAACTGAAGTTCTCGGCAACAACTTTCAAGGTTCTCGCCGAGAAGTCAACCCTTTTCTAGCGCCGCTGCGGACAAACCCTATTTAAGGGAGGCAGATTCAAATATCGAAGATATACTTTTTTCACGGATTAATTTCCAGACTTCATATTTCAAGAGAGAGTTGAGAGCATCCTCGGAGTTCCCGTAGAGATCGTGACACCATCTTTCCACCTCGGAGTGCTCGGAGCTAGGAGTTGAAGATTCAAGAGATTGAAGCTTCTCGGTTTCATCAGAATTAGGTTTTACAGTTCTTCTCTGTTCTTCCTACCTGAGATGTATTCCTTGATTGTTTTCGTTCCTTTTGTTTCAGATATGAGTAGCTAAACTCATAGAGCTTAGATTAGAAGAAACCCTTGGAATACGATCTAGTCTACTTTATAGATTAGTTATTTGACAACACGTGAAAAAGACGTTAATCACACACGCACACACATCTCATTAATTTTGCTAGGTGAGTTCATTATGCGCCTAGGAGTTGTTCCACACCACCACTGCGGGCCAACAATCCTTGGTAATACAACCCAAGGTGATCTACTCAACGTAGACCGATTCCACCAGTAATCCCTGGTACTTGATCAAGGTGATCCACTCAACGTAGATCGACTCAACATAAATCCCTGGTAGCTAACCAGAGTGATTCACTCAACGTGAACCGGACACAACTCAATACATCTCAAGGTGGGCAGTGTGGACTCTACCGGTTCTATCATTTCTTAGTCAGAATCAAACATTCATCACTTAAATCCAATGACCAAAACCATCCATCAATTCCCTCATCGATACCATCCATCAAGTTCCTCATCAATGCCATCCATCCAAATTCCTCATCAATACCATCCAATTCCAATCATCAAGTCCATCAACAATTCCATCATTAACTCCATCATTAATCCAATTCCAACCCACATTCCATATATAGATCAACACCAAATCAATTACACACTTCAACAATGCAAATCCAAACAATCAACCAAGTCCTAATTTCCTCTAGCCAATTCCGTGTACCAATTCCATGTATCAATTTTATTAGCCAATTCCATGTACCAATTCCATTACCAATCCTATTAGCCAATTCAAAGTCATAATTCTACAACACTAAACACATTAACAACCACCATCACACAAATCAGCAATTCCACCCAAATCGGCACATAACAACAATTCGAGCAATTCGTATAATCACACCACCCAATTCCATTATCCAATTCTCTGTCATAAGTTTATATCACTATCACATTAACAACCCACCTCTCACATAGCACCATTTTCACGCAACAACACAATCATCAATTATTTTTTTTGAAAAGGAACAATCATCAATTCATCCAACCACAAATAGCATCATTTCATCCAATGTCACACTTACAATCACATTCCATCTCATTCAATATTCCACATAGCACAAACAATTTAAGGGTAAACGGCTAGCTCATCGGCCACCCCCACCTACAAGTACAGGGATATCCATGTCATGAGTCTTAGTGTTACCCTCCTGTTCATCCTTCATAGGACGACCCCACATTGGCGGGGCCATCCACCTGTAACCATCACTAACAGCATTTAATAATCACAACAAGAATAACTGCTAGCTTGTCGGCCACCCCCACCTGCAAGTATAGGGATAGCCATGTCGCAAATCTAGGATTACCCTCCTGTTCATCATTAATAGGGCGACCCCACATTGGCAGGACCACCCTCCAGCAAGCACAACTGACAATGGCAGAATATACATATATAAATCACAAGATCACAACTCATCCCTCCTATTACTCATTACTAGTTCCAATCCATTTAACATCATCATTAATCAATCACCCCAACCCAAATTTCATATAAATCAGCAACCAATCACAGCCAAGCAACCAATTAACAATCACTCATCAATCAACAACCATCACCAATCAAATTGCAATCAATTATAGAACAATTATCATCTTTTACTCTCTTCCAATTTCATGCAATCCCTACATTCATCTAGGTCATAATTTAAATTCCTCACATCGACCATACTACCTATCGTATGCTAAACACTCACCTGACAAGACGAGGCTCTAAACAACTTCTAGAAACTCGAACAGCCAAGCTCTACAGCTCCAAAAATGTAGCTTCTTCCTTCTAGCACTGACAGTGCCTAACTCAGAAATATCTAGAACCGATATATGTGATCTCTTCCTCTCGTCTCCACGAATGAGTAGCAAGAAACGGATCACCAATCGGACCTCTGGAGCTCCCGGAATCAAGGTTTGAAGCCTGGGGGATTTGTGGTTCGTCAAAGGGGTTTTTGGGAGGAAAGACAGAGAGAGAAGTTGAGGATTGATACGCAAATTAACGCGCACTAGTTTTACTCACTAGATTGCTCTAGCGAGATCGTTATTTCCCAAGGGTCTCTATTTTTCTATTACTCAGAAATGTGAATTAGAGCTAATCGGGTTTCGATTTGATTTGAGAATTAGTTTTGTGAACTAAGAAACTAATAATGCAAATGAATCAAACAAAGCAAGTAAAGCAGATTGGGGTTTTGAGTTTAGACTAAGGCGGTTGTTCAGACTCGAATCCACGCTAGTTCGGTTTAGATGGATGAAACTATGCAATCGAAGAAATTCAACAGACTAGACGACTCGGCAATTCCTTTTGTAATCTCTAATCCATGGTCAGGCCGTAGAGATTCTATTCTATCAAACCTACAAGCTCCTATGGTCAAGCTAACTTGCAAGAAATCAAGAATGAATCAGAACAGTGAAATGCCACAAAATCATGCAAAGAGATTAGGTTCTGACAATCCTATGATCAAGCTATTGGAGAACCTAACGACCTTCTAAACTCTAGAATGAAATGCGTCCATGGTCAGACCCGCAATTCAAAGATAAACTCAGAAACTAACAATTGATCAAGTTGCCAGAATAAAAAAGCTTAAATTAGGGTTTATGAGAAATCGTATCTAAGTCTGAAAGATCATCGATTAACATAAACGGGTTAGAAACCCGAAATCATCCATACAAAATCCTGTCTAACGCTTCATCTAATCTAAACAACCCTAGAAGTTTAGCTCGACATCGTTACAGAAGGGATCGCAGAAACAAAGAAGAACAAAACCAAAGAAGAAAACATCTTACTCCGAGAAAACCTAATCTTGATGAAACCTAGAAACTCCTAAGTTAAGCCTCGCTTCCTCTCGCTCAATCGTCACTTCAAAGCTCCGAGTTCTCCCTCCGAGAGTGTCTGGTTCGTCGGGGAAGAAAGAAGAATGAATTGTACGTTCTATTTTTCTCCCAGGAAAGAATAGGATTAAAATTCCCGTCAGATGATGGTACACGGCCGTGTATCATAATACACGGGGTGTATTAGATACACGACGTGTTTCCTTAGTACACGGCGTGCTTCAGGTACACGGCGTGTATTGTAATACACGCCGTGTATTACTTCAATTCCTCCAGCATTTTTGCAGCCTCCCGATTCGTCCCTAATCGTCATGGATCACCTGAAATGAACCAAAAACGTGCAAAACACATAAAACGGCCCCAAAGGGCCAAAGGGTACGAAACTCACTCAAAACCATGCAAATTGGACATATAAATCACTAAAAATGTCGTCTAATGCGAGATGAATACGCCAATAATGAGAAACATCAAGAATATCTGTCAAAAACCCGTCTTTTATAGTCAGGTCATGATACACGGCGTGTATTACAGATACACAGTGTGTATCATGATACACGGCGTGTATTGCTGATACACGGTCGTGTATCATAGTCTGCCCACCTTGACGAATTTTCATGTACTCGCTTGTAACTTCAACCCGACTCAATTATGAACGTCCCAGACTTCGATGGGGCCTCAAGAACATTGTTTCCAGTGTCTCAACCATCCAAAATCAAGTTCCAAATCATTCGGTTGGGCGGAGATGTTACAAGTCTCCACAACTTCAAAAGATTTCATCCCCGAAATCACAACCCAACTCATCCTAGCAATGCAATACCAAATTTACGGCAACACGCAGCAGCTTAAGCATCACATCATTTACTTGAAACTCCCTCTTAACAGCTCTAGCAACACGCACCTTCTAAGAACACTTCTCCCTCATTAAATCGGACTTCTACCTAACATACATGCACAACTGAACCTATACGACACCACCAACCACAAGAGTACAACAAACACACAACAAAACACACTCACACAAGAGCACAACCACATCACAAGCACAGGCAAGAAAGCTACTAGCTAACACCTTCGACTAGAACTTCACCCCCTTCAAGCACCCTACTTAACTCAACCCAAAATATACGAAGGCCTCTACTCCTCCAACCAACCTTCTACTACCACTTCCACTCTTAACTACTCGAACACTCTCTTCACTACAGGAGGACACAAAAACATTTCAGTTGACTAATTTCAGAAATCAACAAAGCTATTCATAACACTTTTCCTTTCAATTTCAAAGCACTTTTCATTTCAAAATTTCCCACCCATTTTAAAACAGTTTGAAAATCCCTGGAAAGTTGGTCATGTGCCGATGCTTCATCCCTTCTCCCTATGAGGTTAATTACTACTCTAGAAGAAAAGACGAATCACCAACATAGCAGCCAATGTAGTCAAAATCGTGATTCCACGTGAAATCGAAAACATGGGTGAAATCGGAATCATACTTTTTAATCGTAAAATCATAAGATTTTATGAACTACTATCGAGACATTTAAGTCAACGACATATTAAGAATCAAAAGACCATTACTCAACTTTGAAAAGTCTAGATAAGAAAAAAAAAGAGAATGTCAGCTCTTAAGCGGTCATTCGAGGAAGTAATAATTTGATTTTAGACATTTTTTAGTAATAACTTATAACTTAATTAATCAAAATCTTAAAAAAATTAGTTTAATTTAATTGTCTTTGTTCTGACTTATATGTAGTTGTACAAACTAGTAATTTTCCCTAGAAAGTGAAATCGTAAAATACAAGAAAAATCTTTGATTTTATAAGATTCTAAGATTTTGATCGAGATTTTATTAGATTTTATTACCCATAGATTTTGCGTGGAATCAAGATCGTTAGAGACTAGTGAAATCGTAAAACCGTAAGATTTTAAGATTAAAATTGGGATTTTGACTACATTGATAGCAGAAAATAACCAGGCTCTGATACCATCTGTAACATCCATCCTGAATCGACCCGGGTAACTCATGGTCGAATCGGTACGAGTGTCACTTGAAGATACAACATTTAAAGAAAAGAGTAAAATGGCAGCGGAAACAGAAATAACTCCTATTAAAAGTTCAAACAGAGGAGGCCTGATGAACATTGTAGGACGTATCAAATAACTAATCTACCAAGGTAGACTAGATCGTATTCTACTCGAGGTCTCTTCTTCTTGTCTACTCAAATATGTTGGCAAATTACTCAGGTTTAAACAGGTTGTGCGTGGTGTGAGTTCCACGACTTCTAATCTAATAAAGCAGGAAAATAAAACACAGAAAGATTAAAAGGTTGACTAACGAGAAAATAGACGAGCTCAGATTTCGAATCCCCCTTAGATCACCAAGGCAACGACAATCACAAGACCAACAGTTTTAAATTCTAATTCAATCGGTTTCTATACGCCACCATAAATCCTGACCCTTAGGTTTAAGACTGGCGAACGTTCGCTCTATCCGATCTACCTACCAAGATTAATTAGTCGTCCGGGTACGGTCGCCTCTCCCAATGACTAAACTAACTGGTGGAATTACTAACGATTTATGAGTTACTCTAGCAGTGGATTAACCCTAACTGGTTCCTACGAAAGGCACACTCCAATGAATAGGTTAATTGGTTGAATTGATGTTTTAAAGAGAGGCGAGCGTTCGCTTCTATCCTCAGCTTAACAAGAATCTAAACTAGGTGATCAAGGAAGACAAGTTTATGCGCCAAAGCAGGGAACTGTCTAGCGACAACATCTGGCGACTAACCCTAACTTGCAAAAACCTAATCTAGGCGATCAACTAGAAGAGAGACATAAACAATGAAGAACAAAACAACCCTGCAAAGAGAAACTAATTGAACTTTGAATCTAATTACCGCCAATCCGTGACCGCTTTAAAGTCCTGGGTCACTTAGGGTTCATCTAATCTATGCTCTACAAGTTCAGCTACTCATAAAGATAACAGAAGAATCAAAGGCAACAAAGGAAATCGTCATACAGAGGGAGAACAGATAAGAACTGAAAAACCTAATTCTGACGACTCCAGCGAAGCTTCGATCTCCTGGATCTTCAACTTTAAGCTTCGAGCTCTCCGAGGTGGAAGGATGGCGTCACGATCTCTCCACGGATCTTCGAACTCTCTAACTCTATCTATCGACCCTAGAGTCGGCTGACTCTCAAAAGTATGGTTTGTGAATAGTTGTTGGAATAATGAATAATGCCCTCTGGCTGGCTGCCGACTGCTTCTTTAAATAGGTAAGATTAGGGTTTTCCAACCCAGCCGCGAAAAAGGAAGGAATTTTCGGTGAAAACTTAAGGAGTTTTCGCCGAAAACTTCAGTTAAAATCTCCTGTGTGTTTTTCTTCAATAGTTTTCGGCGAAAGCTTGAACTTTTCGCCGAGAATTTCAGCTAGATCTTCGATGGATTTCTTCTAGGATTTTTGGCGAAAACTATGGAAGTTTTTGCCGAAAACTTCAGTGCAAATCAGCTGACTTCGCCTGTGAGTTTCTTAAGGTATTTTCGCCGAAAACTATGTAGGTTTTTCGGCGAAAACATTGTGCTTGGCAGTTGGACATTCGGATCTGACTTTGGTTTGATTTCTGGTTGAATTCTGGTTCACTCCTTGAGGTCTTGAACACGTCCGTGGTTACGTATTTGACGGCAAAAAACTGCGCTCTTACAAAAACACTAGAAAACCATCAAATAGACCCAAAAGGGCCAAAGTAACCAAATCGGTAGGAAATAGGGTAGTTGAGTGAATATTTGCTATTCTACCCCTAAAACCACGTTTCAAGCAAGGAAATGTCGCTTAAATGAGGCTGAAAATCACGTCAAATCGAGTGTCATCAAAATACCCCACACTTAAGCTTTTGCTTGTCCTCAAGCAAACTGAACTAGAACATACTCAAATTCACAAATGGCACGAGATTAAACTAAGATTCAACCAAAAGAGAGACATAAACAATGAAGAACAAAACAACCATGCAAAGAGAAACTGATTGAACTTTGAATCTAATTACCGCCAATCCGTGACCGCTTTAAAGTCCCGGGTCACTTAGGGTTCATCTAATCTAAGCTCTACAAGTTCAGCTACTCATAACGATAACAGAAGAATCAAAGGCAACAAAGGAAATCATCATCCAGAGGAAGAACATATAAGAACTGAAAAACCTAATTCTGACGACTCCGACGAAGCTTCGATCTCCTAGATCTTCAACTTTAAGCTCCGAGCTCTCCGAGGTGGAAGGATGGCGTCACTATCTCTCCACGGATCTTCGAACTCTCTAAACTCTATCTATCGACCCTAGAGTCAACTGATGACACTCGATTTGATGTGATTATCAGCCCCATTTTAGCAACATTTCATACCCTCTGATGCCATTTTGATGAGTATTTGGTGCATTTGTCGTAACTTTGTGATTATCGGCTCCTAGTGCATACATTGTCTATTTCTTGGCTATTTTTACCCTTTTTGTGAGCTTTTATGTTGAGCCCCCAGGTTACCACATTATAGAGGACTCGCTCACGAGTCCAGCGCTTCAAACGGAGACCAAATCGGAGTTTAAACGGAGCGGGAATGATCGAAACGGAGTTCAAAACGCTGCGTTTTGGAGCTTACATGCAGTGTAAGCTCAATGCACTGTGAGCTTACACGCCGTGTAAGCTCCCCAGACGGGAAAATTTAGCCTTTTCCAACTTGTAAAGGGTTTCTAGGGTTATATATAGACTTTTTGAAGCCAGATTGAATATACACGAATTTTGGCTAATTAGCCACGACTCTAGGGTCGATAGATAGAGTTTAGAGAGTTCGAAGATCCGTGGAGAGATCGTGACGCCATCCTTCCACCTCGGAGAACTCAGAGCTTAAAGTTGAAGATCCAGGAGATTGAAGCTTTGCGGGAGTCGTCAGAATTAGGTTTTTCAGTTCTTATTTGTTCTTCGTCTGTATGATGATCATCTTTGTTGCCTTTGATTCTTCTGTTATCGTTATGAGTAGATAAACTTGTAGAGC
Source organism: Linum lewisii (assembly GCA_034768395.1). Taxonomy (NCBI): domain Eukaryota; kingdom Viridiplantae; phylum Streptophyta; class Magnoliopsida; order Malpighiales; family Linaceae; genus Linum; species Linum lewisii. Next base: position 25,261,375 of record CM068299.1, on the reverse strand, counting down.
TTAGATTAGATGAACCCTAAGTGACCCAGGGCTTTAAAGCGGTCACGGATCGGCGGTGATTAGATTCGAAGTTCAATTAGTTTCTCTTTGCATGGTTGTTTTGTTCTTCATTGTTTATGTTTCTTTTCTGGTTGATCGCCTAGATTAGGTTTTTGCAAGCTAGGGTTAGTCACCAGACGTAGTCACTAGACATAGTCGTTAGACGGTTCCCTGCTTTGGCGCTTAAACCTGTCTTCCTTGATCACCGAGGATAGAAGCGAACGCTCGCCTCTCTTTAAAACATCAATTAAACCAGTTAACCTTATAATTGGAGTGTGCCTTTCGTAGGAACCGATTAGGGTTAATCCACTGCAAGAGTAACTCATAAATCGTAAGTAATTGCACCAGTTAATTAAGTCGTTGCGAGAGGCGACCGTACCCGGGCGGCTAGTTAATCTTGGTAGTTAGATCGGATAGAGCGAACGTTCGCCAGTCTTAAACCTAAGGGTAAGGAGTTATGGTGGTGTATAGAAACCGATTGAATTAGAATTGAAAATCGCTGATTTGTTGATTGCCAATGCTCTGGTGATCTAAGGGGGATTCGAAATCTAAGTTCGTCTATCTTCTCGTTAGTCAACCTTTTACTTTTCTGTCTTTTATTTTCCTGCTTTATTAGATTAGAAGTCGTGGAACTCACACCACGCACTAAGTGTTTAAACCTGAGTAATTTGCCAACTTCTTTGAGTAGTCGATTAGTAGAAACCATGTGGAATACGATCTAGTCTACTTCGGTAGGTTAGTTATTTGATACCGCTAAAACTGCAGCATCAAATTGGCGCCGTTGCCGGGGACTCTTCTAATTGTTTGAAAGGAGAGTTGGCAAATTTTCTTCTACCTTTCCGCCTACCATTTATTTTTCCTCCATATTTCCATGATTTACCTGGGTAGTGCTTTTTAGTTTTGATTATGCAGGGTAACAGGTGAGATGACCGGTACCGAGAGCGGTACATCATTGAAGCACCATATCCCGATGATTATCGAGAAATGCTACATCAACAACAACAACAAACGGCGAGATTTGACTCCCTCTTTGATAAAATCTCTTCAATGCTACAAGGTTACCAAGAGACACACCAACAAGAACATCAAACTGGCGCTAGAGATAACCAAGAGATGCTTCATGAACATCAACAATGCTCTTCGAGAACCCAATCTGCCTTGGATAATATATCTTCAATGCTACAAGCTCATCTTGCGACGGACATCAAGCTCGAGCAACCAAAACAGTTAATGACAGAAGACGCTCAAGAGCTGTTCGAAGAAGAAGATGATGATCCTATCCATGACTATCATGAGCTAGAAGAATCCTTGGCGGTGGTGGTTGATAAAGACATGGAGCCAATCCATCCTGAAGTTGAAGCCGAAGAGGAGCACATAGAGATTGAGGAGATACCCTCACCTACACTTCCGCCGAGTCAACCTGTAGAGAAGATGGAGCTCATTGACCATGCCGCGCCGTACTACCTCTTTCCTCCTCGAGTAGGAGAATTCGAGAAGAACTGGTCATCCAACCAGAACCGCGATCTATTGGAGCACTACCGGCTGCATCACCCTTCTGGAGTGCTACATGGCACTCAACCGCTGTCCTTGAAGAAGATGATTGACTTCAAGGAACTCCTAAGTTGGGGTCCCTAACAGGTATCGTCTGGCTCACGGACGTTAAACAAGAGCGCTTCGTGGGAGGCAACCCACGGCTGGAGTCAGTTGTTTTCATTTTGAGTCGTTCTGTTTTAAAGCCCCTTTTGAAAATTCACACATATTTTCGCCGAAAATGTGTTTAAAACCGGCCTGTTCTCCTGTTTCTACTTCACGACCGAAAACAACTTAACTTTTCGCCGAACCAGATTTTGATTTTACAAAACATTTTCGCCGAAAATTTTCAATCATTTTCGCCAAAAATCTTGTGTTTTCCGCCGACTATTTATACCGGTTTTGACTTCTGATTTTCACCCCCTCCCTCGGAACATTGATCAGGTTGTTTCTATCCTTTCCATTTCTTTTCTTCCTTCTTTTCGGATCTCGATCCACTTTTATTCTGTGTGGATCCGGGACACTTGTCCCGGTATCCTTTTGATCTTTTTGTTGTTTTTGTTTTGTAGGAACTTGAGTAGCTACTCCGCTCCACTCCGGACTCTCCGTGCTCATCCGCTACACCGACCATCACCTTCCAGGTTTTTCGTATCTCTCTACTCTAGATTAGTTCTGTGAGGACACAGAACCATTTAAGTGTGGGGTAGGAGTCTAGGATTATGCATGATCTTGCTTGCTATCTATGATTCTGGGGTTCGAATTTGAAATTCTCTAGCATAGAATTGCTCAATTCTTGACTTTTGATGTTAAATTGACTTCAATTTTGAACATGACCTCTAGACTGTTCCACTTAGAACAGATCATAAATCACTCTTGTAGTTGAAACTTGAATCAATTAAACTGATTGACTTGTTAATCACAAAGCTCGATAACACCGTTCTAAGATGATAAATGCTAGCTTCTCCCATGTTTTTCACTCCATATTTGTTCACCTGTGATTGTGGCTTGAGATTAGGCGGAAATCCAATTCGAAATCTTGTGTAAAAAGTTATAACTAGCTAGGATCAAATGGCTAAATTGTTAAATCAAGTAATTAAGTTGTGCAAATTAATGTTAAGTTCTTTAAAGTGCTGAAAATAAAGCTAGTCCAATTTGGTGAACCGCCCGGTCGTTGTGCGGACGTTCAACCAAATAACTAACAAAGCTACAAAGCTAGGGTAGATCGTATTCCACGGGTCTTCTTTGATCGACTACTCAAATAAGATGGCAAATTACTCGGATTTAAACACTTCGTGCGTGGTGTGAGTTCCACGACTTCTAATTCTAAGAAATGCAGAGAAATTAAAAATTTAAACTAAAGACAGATTGGAAATTGGTTGATTAAAACAGAGATGACAGACGAACTTAGACTTTGAATCCCCCTTCGTTCACCAGAGCATTGGCAATCAACAGATCAGCGGATTTCGATTCTCATTCAATCAATTCTAAGACGCCACCATAACTCCTTACCCTTAGGTTTAAGACCGGCGAACGTTCGCTCTATCCATTCTAGCTACCAAGATTAATTAGTCGCCCGGGTACGGTCGCCTCTCGCAACGACTTAACTTAATTGGTGGAATTACTAACGATTTATGAGTTACTCTTGCAATGGATTAACCCTAACCGGTTCCTACGAAAGGCACGCTCCAATTATAAGGTTAACTGTTCAATTTGATGTTCTAAAGTAAGGCGAGCGTTCGCTTCTATCCTTAGCTTAACAAGAATCTAATCTAGGTGATCAATCCAGACAAGAAACATGAATAATGAAGAACAAACCAAACATGAAAGAGAAACTGATTGAACTTCGAATCAAATCACCGCCGATCCGTGACCGCTTTAAAGCCCTGGGTCACTTAGGGTTCATCTAGTCTAATCTCTAAGAGTTTAGCTACTCATATTCATCACAAAAGAATCAAAGACAAAGAAAGAGTTCATCATACAAAGGAAGAACAGAAAAGAATCTGAAAAACCTAATTAAGATGACTCCGGCAGAACTTCGATCTTCCGGTAGACTGCAATCCTAGCTCCGAGTCTTCGAGATGGAAGGGATGGCGTCACGATCTCTTTCCGGCTCTTGGAACTCTAACTCCTTGCTCCATAACTCGAGAGGATTCTCTAAATTCTGATTATCGAAAAGTATGTTATGTTATCCCCGTATTGGGCTGCCGGTTAAGTATTTATACTTAACCCTAACTCAGCCGGATTTTGACTAATATTTTCGCCAAAAATATTGAAGAATTTTCGGCGAAAATTCCTTTGTAATTGGATGGTCCGCCGACTGATTTCTCCTGTAAATTTCGGTCCCATAGTTTTCGGTCGAAAACTTAACATTTTCGCCGAAAACTTCCTTCAGACGGCATCAGTGCTTTTGTGCTGATATTTTCGCCGAAAATGCTAGGGTATTTTCGGCGAAAATTCCTTTGTAAACGGGGCAGGAATTGTTTCGACTTGACTAGCTCCTTGGATCAATTTCGGTGCAATTCCTCGAGGTTCCAACGCCTTAGACACGTCCTTGGCTACTTTATTTGACGGCAAAAACCTGTGCTAACATAAAAACACTAGAAAACCATCAAATAGACTCGAAACGGGCCAAGGTAACACAAATGGCACGAGATAGGGCAATTGATTGAATATTCGTTATTCTACCCTAAAAACCATGTCTTAAGCAAGGAAATGTCGCTTAAATGAGGCTGATAATCATGTCAAATTGAGTGTCATCAAAATACCCCACACTTAAGCTTTTGCTTGTCCTCAAGCAAACTGAATAGAAACGCTCATGTTCACAAATGATAAGATCGATTAAATTGGAGTTCAATCGAACACAATGAATTATTAGACAGATATATCCTAGAACAAGAAACCTAACATGCATACAGATCAGCCAAACAACCTGGTCTCACTAATAAACTGCACACGACAAGTAGTAGCAACTAATTATGCACGATTTTGACCTGACCGACCAGACTCCTCACACGGGATATATTTAGTATAATGGAAACTCTCACTCTCTGTGTTTAAGGACGTGTTTCTGCTCTCAATCATTTTTTGTTACTGAATTCTGTCATAAGTTTGCATTTCGACCACATCTCCACCACTGTGATAACACGAGTAACTAGTCAAGAAGGACTTCCCTGCTAGGATTGTAACGAATTCTACACTACTTGGGTTTATGATGCGATGGATGATGGGAATGTATGATGATGGCTTTGTGCGGTGTAGCTTTCGACTACTTTCCTCGAATCTAGCCTATGACTTCCTACCGTCTAACCAGACACGAGTGGAATAATGAACGCTCGTTCTATGATACCCTCAAGCAACCTAGCACTTTTTTATTTTTCTTTACACAATTTTCTTTTCTGACTTTTCTTTTGACTTCGTTCTTCCATTTGTAGGGAGAAGAACGTTTTATTGAACTAAAACTTGAAACCTTTTGGCTTTTCTGATTTTTCTTCTTTTCATTTTTTTGAAACTTGCTTTTTTTTCTTTTTTTTTCTTTTGTGTCGATTTTTCTTTTAGTTGCTACAGGGGTTTACACGTCTGGACATAATAGCTAAGACCACCTGTTTAAAGGCTATAGGCAGGTTACTGATGCTGCAGTTTTAGCGGTATCAAATAACTACCAAGCTGGAAAGCTAGGGTAGATCGTATTCCACAGGGTTTCTTCTAATTGACTACTCAAAGAAGCTGACAAATTATTCAAGTTAAAACATGTTGTGTGTGGTGTGAGTTCCACGACTTCTAGACTAAGATGCAGGAAACTTAAGAAGAACTTAAAAGACAGAATGATTTGTAGGTTTAAACAGACGACAGACAAGCTTAGATTTCGAATCCCCCTTCGTTCACCAGAGCATTGGCAATCAACAGATCAGCGGTTTTCAATTCTCATTCAATCAATTTCTATACACCACCATAACTCCTTACCCTTAGGTTTAAGACTGGCGAACGTTCGCTCTATCCGATCTAACTACCAAGATTAATTAGCCGCCCGGGTACGGTCGCCTCTCGCAACGACTTAACTAACTGGTGCAATTACTAGTGATTTATGAGTTACTCTTGAAGCAGATTAACCCTAACCGGTTCCTATGAAAGGCACACTCCAATTATAAGGTTAACTGGTTGAATTGATGTTTTAAAGAGAGGCGAGCGTTCGCTTCTATCCTCAGCTTAACAAGAATCTAAACTAGGTGATCAAGTAAGACAAGTTTATGCGCCAAAGCAGGAAGATGTCTGACGACTAACCCTAGCTTGCAAATACCTAATCTAGGCGATCAACCAGAGAAGAAACATAAACAATGAAGAATAAAACAACCATGCAAAGAGAAACTGATTGAACTTTGAATCTAATTACCGCCGATCCGTGACCGCTTTAAAGCCCTGGGTCACTTAGGGTTCATCTAATCTAAGCTCTACAAGTTTAGCTACTCATATCTGACAAACAAGAACCAAAGACGACAGAAGGATTCATCTTATACAGAGGAAGAACAGAAAAGGATTTGAAAAACCTAATTCCGGATGATCCGTGAAGCTTCGATCTTGAGAATCTTCAATTCCTAGCTCCGAGCATCTTTCGGGATGGATTGACGGCGTCACGATCTCTCCGATAGCTCGTAATACTCTCTCAACTCCCATCAAGTCGTGGCTGATCTCTCTAGGTTGTATGTTAACAAATCTGGCTTCGAAAAGTCTATTAATACCCTCGAAAACCCTTTCCTTGTTGGAAAAGTTGAGAATTTCCCGCCTGGGGAGCTTACACGGCGTGTAAGCTCACAGTGTATTTAGCTTACACGGTGTGTAAGCTCCAAAACGCAGCGTTTTGGGCTGGGCAGACTTCCAACTTGTTTCGATCATTCCCGCTCCGTTTGAACTCCGATTTGGTCACCGTTTGAAGCGTTGGACTCGTGAGAGAGTCCTCTATAATGTGGTAACCTGGGGCTCAACATAAAAGCTCACAAAAGGGTGAAAATAGCCGAGAAATAGACAATGTACGCACTAGGAGCCGATAATCACAAAGTTATGACAAATGCACCAAATACTCATCAAAATGGCATCAAAGGGTATGAAATGTTGCTTAAATGGGGTTGATAATCATGTCAAATCGAGTGTCATCAGTTACCACAAACCGACTTCCGGTAGGTCAATCTAGAGCTACAACCACAAGGGATCAACGGGGAATGAAAGAATGGGAAATAGCTGTAATGTATTATCGAACCGAAAGAATAGGCCAAGCTCAAGGGTCTACACCTAATGGATTTTATCGTTAGGTAGGCTATATGGCTTAGTAGCTGAATCTAGGTGCCCCTATCATTCTAGAACTCGTGTCATCGTGTGGTCTCGAGTAGGTCTCATGCAAATTCTAACTCATTCAAGCAAACAGAAAACCACTCAAAAAGAATTGAAATTACAAGTTACGTGCAATGGATCAAAAGCTCATAGTTGGTTTGCTAGTCGGATTCGGTCGTTTTTATGCAATCAAGGCTACAAACTACAAGTGTGATTTTAAAAATTCTGTTCTGACCAGGCAATTTAGCATCAAAGTATACAAGTTGGTTCTCAAGTTCTAGGTTAAGTAGTCTAAGCATCATTATGAAAGTTTCAACAACAACTTAACCTCAAAAGTCAAGAACTGAGCCATCCTAATGCTAGAGAGACTGGAATGGAATCACGAGGCACACAAAAAACACAATCAAGCGCAATCAAGTTCATGCAAGGTTCTCTAGCATCTTACCCCACACTTAAATCGGACTGTGTCCTCACAGGACTAATTCTAGAGTTCAGAGTGAAGTAGAACAACCTGGACCGAGATGGTTGGCGTAGGGGATGAGCACGGGTCCTCGGAGCGGAGGGAATCTACCCAAGCAAAGCAAAGGGAATCTCCCTACTGCCTACAAAACAAAAACAAATGAAACATAAAAAGGAAACCGGGACAAGTGCCCCGGATCCACACAGAAAAAAGTTGGATGAAAATCCGAAAAGAATAAATAAAAAGAAAGGACAAGGAAAAGGACACCACCTGATCATGGCTGGTCAGGGGCGCCGGGAGGTGGAAAGTGGAGGAATTCACCGAGCTGACGTTGCCACTCCATCTGTGCCTCATACCGCCTATCAGCGCGGTGGATATGCTGCTGCATAGTAGTCCATCTCGCCTCTTGAGTGGCGTTGTCGGTGATGCGCCACTCCTGCAGTCGCTCATACAGCTCACCAATGTCCGCGGGGTGCGGTCGGGGCTGAGGGTGAGGCGTCTGGTATGGGTCTGGAATGTGCGGTGGCTGCTGGTGTGCATACCCTGCCTGATGATGTGGCGAGGGTATATGGTCATGAAACTCTGGCTGCGGCTGCGGCTGCTCCTGCTCAGAATCATCATCTTCCTCCGACTCGTCCTCGTCTTCGAGAGGAGGATCCGCTGCTACTAGGGGCTGATGTCCAGATTGAGGTTGTACTCGACCGCCAAATCTCCTCCAACGATGCGTACTCTGCGGCGTGGGATGTTCGGGCCATATTCTTGGCTGAGGCCGAAGGAGATGATGAGTCGGCCCACAAAGTTGCCTCACAGGAGTGAGGCGGGGGCGACCTGATCTCTGAGTCTTCTTGCGGAGTAGGCGAGGTGATGACCGTGGTAATGCTTGTAAGGGATGCCTAGATGAGCTGCAAACTCATCATATGTGAGCTCCCTGTGCACCCCGCCTAGATAGAAGGTAACAACCTTCCTGTGTTGCCTCCTCTTGTGCTCGTCCAGCTCGAATGTCGCCCAAAACTCCTGGAGTGCGATGTCTGGGAAGTCGGCGGCGAGCGTGGTCAGCTCCAGCAAGCCGGAATGGGTCAGTGCATCGAGCGCATTCCGGGTACCAGTCATCATCGTTCTCTGAGAGCGACTCCATGGAAAGAGGGTGTGCTCAAACCGCTGGTAGCGTGCAAAGTAGTGCGGGGGTAGGCGAGCAACGGTGCGGTGGTACCCAGCACGGTCAGGGAAAGCTGGTGGAGGGCCCTGAACGGCGGGTGTGACGGGAGCGGGGGCTCCGGAGCTCGAGGCACCATCAAGTCGTGCCTTGGTCCTGCGCTCATAAGTGGTGTTCCTAAACAAGAAAAACAAACCCGATTAGTCAAACTATAACCCTACCCCACACTTAGTCGAAAAACTCAATTTCACAAAGAAATGAGGAAAACCGAGTGGGGGTAAGCAAAGCAGATTAACCGGTAATCATGAACAATAAAATACATGCTCAGGAACAGCCTAAACGGATTAGCACAATCAGAGTTCAGAAGTCAAACCGACATTTCAAAAAGTCAACATTATAGAACATTGAACCCTAATCATGGCAAGACTATCACAAAGCGGGAAATGACGGTATAATACGATCTCGGATGGCAAACACAATAATCTGAACGAGAATGAACACATAGGGCAGCCAAATGATCAAAAACAGTTCATGGTCAAACCGACATTTCTCAAAAGTCAACCTCACAAGGAATAGGACTTAGGCATAGCAACACATGATCAAACGATATAACAATTAAGCACGATACTCCCTAAGCATGCTAGAACAGTTCAACAAGTTCAGCTAACCTAGTTCACACGAAATCAGTCGGCACGCAAATCGAGGCAAACCGAAAAGTCAACCGAAAGTCAACCCCGACGAAATTCAGCAATCAACATGTCAAAAGATTCGTAATGAAAAGTTCTACAACTTACCTTGAAGCCATGGATGCTAAAAGTGAACGGATTGGGAGAAATCGGTGAAAAATCGAAAATTCTAGGGTTTGGGTAAACTAGAGCTGTAGAGCTCCGATTCGGCTGTTCTAGGGCTTAAAATGATCGGAAATGGGAGGGGACGGGTGCGGCGATGGTGGCGGCGGTCGGCTTTGGTCGGCGGCGGCGATGTAAGGTGGCGGTCGGCGGGTTTAGTAAACAGGCGATGGGTTTTTCGGGTTTGGTTCGAAAATAGAAAGTGAGAGAGAAGAGAGAGGGTGAAACCGGATTTAAAGTGAATAGTTGGTTGATTTTCAAAGAAATTTTCGGCGAAAATAAGTGCAAGTTTTCGCCGAAAATTCTAGTTAAAAAGTAATGCCGGTAAATTTTCGTCAAAAATTTTAAAAAGTACTGCCGAAAATAAGAAATTTTTGTCGAAAACATTAAGAAATTTTCGCCAAAAATGTGAAACAGGAACGTTTGGAAAACTCTGTGGGATTTCAAAGAGAATTTTCGCCGAAAATATGGGTTATTTTCGCCGAAAATATTGAACTCTACGATTGAAAATATTTTCGCAATCCCGGCAGACTTCAGAAAATCACAGTTAAATCCACAAAAATTGGAAAGACCTCAAACGACTTAAAATTGACACTATGACACACAGACTACACACGAAGAATATGAAATCAAACAAACTAACACTTTTGGCTCCCCCAAACCGACTCTAAAACACTAAGGTTGACACAAATAAAAAACGGACTCCAGCCGTGGGTTGCCTCCCACGAAGCGCTCTTTTATTAACGTCCTTGAGCTGGACGATACCTGGACGGTATTAGGAGACATCCCAACTCAGATTCTCCTTAATGCTAGCATCGGAGTTCATAAAGTAGAGCTTCGGGGCTTCTCCGGTGAGCATGAATTTCTTCCCGTTCGCGTGTAAGAGCTTGGTACGTCCGTCGGGAAGGTGGTCAGTGATTGAGAAGGGTCCGGACAGTTCTATCAAGGGATCATCTTCTACAAGGAAGACAGTGGACGGAATGAGAACGATCGGCTCCTCCTTTTCTGTAACCTCCGGCTTGATATCACCAAGATCGGTGATCGCCAGTATTTCCTTAGGAGATGCTTTTGGCTTCTCCTTCCATACTTGTTCTAGCGCCGGTAGCTTGGAACGAATTGGTGGTGTAGCTGGCTCGGTAGACGGTGGCGGCACAACTGGTCTCCAGAACATGTGAGTCTTCGTCTTCTTATTCTTTCCCCGAGGTCTGCTAGGTTTTGTGCTCGGTGGCTTAGAAGAGGCTTTCAGTTCCTTCTTCTTTGGCGTCTGAAGAACATATTTCAGTTTCTGCTTGGTAATCTGTCCAGCACCTCCAACAGCAATTGATCTAGGCACACTAGAAGAGACATCAGTAACGGAGTTGACCGGAGTCAACTCCACAGTTTCAATAGCTAAACAATGAAATTCTTCATTCTTAGGATTATATTTCATTCCGTCTTTAAGGCGGAACGTGACAGTTTCTTTACCAACTCTCAAAGTTAAAGAACCATTTGGAACGTTAATTTGCATTCCAGTAGTAGCCATGAAAGGTCGTCCTATGAGAATGGTAGAATCACCCTTACTAGTGTCAATGATAACAAAGTCAGCTAAGAACGTGAAAGAACCACATTTAGTAACAATGTCTTTGATTTCTCCCCTAGGGGTTTTAAGTGATCTATCAGCAAAGATAAGTTGCATACTAGGCGGTTCAAGTTCTCCTAGGTTCAATTTTTCATATAGACTCATAGGCATAACATTAACAGACGCGCCAAGATCAACCAAACAACGTTCTATCTCAACATCATTAATGACAAGAGGTAGAGTGAAAGAACCAGGATCAGAGCACTTAGCTGGATATGGAGAGGACGGTTTCTTGATTCGAGCATCAGGATATCCTTTATTCCCCTTCATGCCAGTCTCGATCCTTGCATTCGGCAACAATGCTCTTGGAAAAGGAGGTTTCACGACGTACGGTGCAAGAGGAGGATCATCCTCCTTAGGCGCCACTTGTAGTGCTTCCTTCTTCTCCTTCGATTCAGCGATCCTGCGTAAAACAGCACAAGCATCAGTAGATAAGCTTGGAAATTTTCTAACAGATACCATCTTGGCTTGCTCCTTTCTCGGATTCGGTTCTGTCTGGCTCGGAAGTTGGCCAAATGGTCGACCAGATGCTAGCATGCTCGAGATGTTGTTCACAGCTTGCTCAATTCTTTGTCCGGCTGCTATCTGTTCCTGATTGAGAAGAGCTTGAGCTTTAAACTAACTGTCATGATCGTCGAGTCTGGTGATGATCTGACTAAGCTTCTTATCCAGGTCACTGACATTGTTCTCCTTCTGGTATTGCTGCCCTGGATAGGTGTTATTCAAGTATTGATTCTGGCGATTGCCAGGAGCAGTTCCATAGTTACCCGGATTGCGGTGCGGCGGCTGGTAGACACCTGCCGGCGGATGGTTAGGCTTCTGATTCTGTGCTGGACCAGCTGGGCGGTTATTCTGGTCCTGGTTATGGATGACAGCATTATAGGGAGGTCTGTCTTGATAGTTCCCTTGCTGCCTGAAGTTGCGGTAGCCAGCATAACCATTCTGATTATTAACGAAGCCTTGTTGAACGAAGTTTACCTCTTCGGCAGACCAAACTTCTGTCTTACCAAAATTCTGGCATCGGCCTCCGTTATGTGCGCAAGCTCCACACCACTCGCAATCGGCAACATAGACAGAAGCTGCCGGCGGTTTAACTGGTGTGGTAGACTTCTTCAAGATCGAGCTTGCTCCTTGATCCTTCAGATTGTCGTTCCCAGTTCCTTGACTTGGAAGCACAGTTTGTGAAGTGAAGAAGAGCGGCTTCAGATGTGAGCGTAGTGCAATCCCCTTCAGCTAGGGAATTGACCCACTTGGCAGATTCTTCTCGAAGACCTCGAGCAAAGATTTCAGCTAACTGCCTCTACTCGAATCCATGATGAGGGCAGTTGTAGAGGAGTTCTTGGAATCGATTCCAAGTATCGTATAAGCTTTCTCCTTCTTTCTGGGAGAATCTGGCAATGCTGTCCTTGATGGCTGTTGTTCTGGCAGGAGGAAAGTATTCTTCAATGAAGTCCTGAGCCAGAGTATCCCAATTAGTGTAATATCCAGGTGGTTTGCCAGTAAGCCACCTCTTAGCGAGAAAGCTCTCAAGCAAAGAGTATTCTTGTCGAGGTTTCCGTTCTTGAAAGTGTTGCAGAGATCAAGGAAGTCTGCAAGATGAGTGCATGGATTGTCTAGGGGCCTGCCTTCGAACTGTAGATCCCTAGAGATAATAGTCAAGAATGGAATCTTGATTTCATAGTCAGGATCTCCTTCAAATGCGCGGTACGGCAATGGCAGATCGAACGCTAGTCGCGCTCGGCTTGTTGTAATCGGCTAGACTTTTCTGTGCAGGCGGCGGTGGTGGTGGTAATTGATCACCCATAGTAGGAGATGGAGAAGGTGAAAGTGACTCAATGTATGAAACGGATGTAGGCGATGGTAACGGTGAAGATGAGGGACTCTCCTTCAGTTCCTCAATCTTAATCGGAGTGACGGGTGGAGGTGGATTGATTCTGCTTCTCCTTGAAATCTGTGATTGTCGAGGTGGAGCAGAACTGCTTGGTCTCTCTATACTCTTAGCCTTGTCGGTTTGAGAGCGAGTCCAAGGGCGGCGATGCATACACCTGTGACAAACCTACAAATAACAAAAACCAGTGTAAAATCAAAGTGGGTGGAAAAGTGAAAGATGGAAAGTAGAAGAATAAATTGCCAGTTCTTCTTTCAAACAATCAAAAGAAGTTCCCCGGCAACGGCGCCAATTTGATGCTACAGTTTTAGCGGTATCAAATAACTAACCTACCGAAGTAGACTAGATCGTATTCCATAGGGTTTCTACTAATCGACTACTCAAAGAAGCTGGCAAATTACTCAGGTTTAAACACTTAGTGCGTGGTGTGAGTTTCACGACTTCTAATCTAATAAAGCAGGAAAATAAAAGACAGAAAAGTAAAAGGTTGACTAACGAGAAGATAGACGAACTTAGATTTTGAATCCCCCTTAGATCACCAGAGCATGGGTAATCAACAAATCAGCGGTTTTCAATTCTAATTCAATCGGTTTCTATACACCACCATAACTCCTTACCCTTAGGTTTAAGACTGGCGAACGTTCGCTCTATCCGATCTAACTAACAAGATTAACTAGCCGCCCGGGTACGGTCGCCTCTCGCAACGACTTAATTAACTGGTGCAATTACTTACGATTTATGAGTTACTCTTGCAGTGGATTAATCCTAATCGGTTCCTACGAAAGGCACACTCCAATTATAAGGTTAACTGGTTGAATTGATGTTTTAAAGAGAGGCGAGCGTTCGCTTCTATACTCAGCTTAACAAGAATCTAAACTAGGTGATCAAGGAAGACAGGTTTAACCGCCAAAGTAGGGAACCGTCTAACGACTACGTCTGGCGACTAACCCTAGCTTGCAAAAACCTAATCTAGGCGATCAACCAGAAAAGAAACATAAACAATGAAGAACAAAACAACCAAGCAAAGAGAAACTAATTGAACTTCGAATCTAATCACTGCCGATCCGTGACCGCTTTAAAGCCCTGGGTCACTTAGGGTTCATCTAATCTAAGCTCTACAAGTTTAGCTACTCATAACGATAACAGAAGAATCAAAGGCAACAAAGAAGATCATCATACAGAGGAAGAACAAATAAGAACTGAAAAACCTAATTCTGACGACTCCCGCGAAGCTTCAATCTCCTGGATCTTCAACTTTAAGCTCCGAGTTCTCCGAGGTGGAAGGATGGCGTCACGATCTCTCCACGGATCTTCGAACTCTCTAAACTCTATCTATCGACCCTAGAGTCGTGGCTAATCAGCCAAAATTCGTGTATATTCAATCCAGCTTCAAAAAGTCTATATATAACCCTACAAACCCTTTACAAGTTGGAAAAGGCTGAATTTTCCCGTCTGGGGAGCTTACACGGCGTGTAAGCTCACAGTGCATTGAGCTTACACCGCATGTAAGCTCCAAAACGCAGCGTTTTGAGCTGTGCAGCACTCCGACTTGTTTCGATCATTCCTGCTCCGTTTGAACTCCGATTTGGTCTCCGTTTGAAGCGCTGGACTCGTGAGAGAGTCCTCTAAAATGTGGTAACCTGGGGGGGACCAACATAAAAGCTCACAAAAAGGGTAAAAATAGCTAAGAAATGGACAATGTACGCACTAGGAGCCGATAATCACAAAGTTACGACAAATGCACCAAATACTCATCAAAATGGCATCAAAGGGTATGAAATTTTGCTAAAATGGGGATGATAATCACGTCAAATCGAGTGTCATCAAAATACCCCACACTTAAGCTTTTGCTTGTACTCAAGCAAACTGAACTAAAACACACTCAAATTCACAAATGACACGAGATTAAACTGAGATTCAATTCTAACAATTTGGTTTAGACTGTTCCACGTAGAAAGAGTGACCTACACATGCAAGAACATCAACCAAATAAATTTTCGATCTCACTAATCTCTGCACACATCTAGTAGTAGTTTTAACAAAAGCACGTTTCTTGGGAAAACAATTAATCATAATTAACCGACTACGATAACACCAATTCTAATCAAAAAGACTTTAAGCTCTAGCCATGATGTGGATGTGGAGGAAGGAAAAGTGACGTGGCTATCGACTCGACTTCATCCGTTTCTAGATCTGTACGTTACATGTTCTAGCTAGGACCGATTTAAACAACAATTTATTTCAAGTTTCAACTTCTTCCTTCAATTTATTTACTACATACTAGTGCTCGATACCAAACACTTCACTTAGTGTTGGACCTGCCTAGCTCACAGTATTTGTACCTTTGCTAGTGCTCAACCCGAACACTTCACTTAGGTGTCGGGCTTGCCTAGCTTTATTTTCAGCACTTTAAAGAACTTACCATTGATTCGATTAACTCAATTACTTGATTTAACCATTTAGCCACTTAATCCTAGCTAGTTATAACTTTTTACACAAGATTTCGAATTGGATTTCCGTCTAATCTCAAGCTACAATCATAGGTGATCAAATATGGAGCGAAAACATGGAAGAAGCTAGCATTTATCATCTTAGAACGGTGTTAACAAGTCAATCAATTTAATTGATTCAAGTTTCAACTACAAGAGTGATTTATGATCTGTTCTGACCTAGACTTATTTAATATCAGTTCTGTCACGTTGGTTACAGGTTCTAAGTGGAACAGTCTAGACGTCATTGTTCAAAATTGAAGTCAATTTAACATCACAAGTCAAGAATTGAGCAATTCTATGCTAGAGAAATTCAAAATTGAACCATAGAATCACAGATAGCAAGCAAGATCATGCATAATCCTAGACTCCTATACCCCACACTTAAACGGTTCTGTGTCCTCACAGAACTAAACTAGAGTAGAGAGATACGAAGAACCTGTAAGGTGATGGTCGGTGTAGTGGATGAACACGGAGAGTCCGGAGTAGAGCGAAGTAGCTACTCAAGTTCCTACAAAACAAAAACAACAAAAAGATCAAAAGGATACCGGGACAAGTGTCCCGGATCCACACAGAATAAAAGTGGATTGAGATCCGAAAAGAAGGAAGAAAAGAAATGGAAATGATAGAAACAACCTGATCACTGTTCCGAGGGCGGGGGTCAAAATCAGAAGTCGAGACCGGTATAAATAGTCGGCGGAAAACATAAGATTTTTGGCGAAAATGATTGAAAATTTTCGGCGAAAATGTTTTGTAAAATCAAAATCCGGTTTGGTGAAAAGTTAAGTTGTTTTCGGTCGAGAAGTAGAAACAGGAGAACATGCCAGTTTTAAACACATATTTTCGGGAAAATATGGGTGAATTTTCGCCAAAAATAATCTTGAAAATGGTCGGCAGTTTTTTTTTTCAACAGAGGCTTTAAAACAGAACGACTCAAAATGAAAACAACTGACTCCAGCCATGGGTTGCCTCCCACGAAGCGCTCTTGTTTAACATCCGTGAGCCAGACGATACCTGTTAGGGACCCCAACTTAGGAGTTCCTTGAAGTCAATCGTCTTCTTCAAGGACAGCGGTTGAGTGCCATGTAGCACTCCAGAAGGGTGATGCAGCCGGTAGTGCTCCAATAGATCGCGGTTCTAGTTGGACCAGTTCTTCTCGAATTCTCCTACTCGAGGAGGAAAGAGGTAGTACGGAGCGGCATGGTCAATGAGCTCCATCTTCTCTACAGGTTGACTCGGCGGAAGTGTAGGTGAGGGTATCTCCTCAATCTCTATGTGCTCCTCTTCGGCTTCAACTTCAGGATGGATTGGCTCCATGTCTTCATCAACCACCACCGCCAAGGATTCTTCTAGCTCATGATAGTCATGGATAGGATCATCATCTTCTTCTTCGAACAGCTCTTGAGCGTCTTCTGTCATTAACTGCTTTGGTTGCTCGAGCTTGATGTCCGTCGCAAGATGAGCTTGTAGCATTGAAGATATATTATCCAAGGCAGATTGGGTTCTCGACGAGCATTGTTGATGTTCATGAAGCATCTCTTGGTTATCTCTAGCGCCACTTTGATGTTCTTGTTGGTGTGTCTCTTGGTAACCTTGTAGCATTGAAGAGATTTTATCAAAGAGGGAGTCAAATCTCGCCGTTTGTTGTTGTTGTTGATGTAGCATTTCTCGATAATCATCGGGATATGGTGCTTCATTGATGTACCGCTCTCGGTACCGGTCATCCCACCTGTTACCCTGCATAATCAAAACTAAAAAGCACTACCCAGGTAAATCATGGAAATATGGAGGAAAAAAAATGGTAGGCGGAAAGGTAGAAGAATAATTTGCCAACTCTCCTTTCAAACAATTAGAAGAGTCCCCGGCAATGGCGCCAATTTGATGCTGCAGTTTTAGCGGTATCAAATAACTAACCTACCGCAGTAGACTAGATCGTATTCCACAGGTTTTCTACTAATCGACTACTCAAAGAAGCTGGCAAATTACTCAGGTTTAAACACTTAGTGCGTGGTGTGAGTTCCACGACTTCTAATCTAATAAAGCAGGAAAATAAAAGACAGAAAAGTAAAAGGTTGACTAACGAGAAGATAGACGAACTTAGATTTCGAATCCCCTTAGATCACCAGAGCATGGGTAATCAACAAATCAGCGGTTTTCAATTCTAATTCAATCGGTTTCTATACACCACCATAACTCCTTACCCTTAGGTTTAAGACTGGCGAACGTTCGCTCTATCCGATCTAACTACCAAGATTAACTAGCCGCCCGGGTACGGTCGCCTCTCGCAATGACTTAATTAACTGGTGCAATTACTTACGATTTAAGAGTTACTCTTGCAGTGGATTAACCCTAATCGGTTCCTACGAATGGCACACTCCAATTATAAGGTTAACTGGTTGAATTGATGTTTTAAAGAGAGGCGAGCGTTCGCTTCTATCCTCAGCTTAACAAGAATCTAAACTAGGTGATCAAGGAAGACAGGTTTAACCACCAAAGTAGGGAACCGTCTAACGACTACGTCTGGCGACTAACCCTAGCTTGCAAAAACCTAATCTAGGCGATCAACCAGAAAAGAAACATAAACAATGAAGAACAAAACAACCATGCAAAGAGAAACTAATTGAACTTCGAATCTAATCACCGCCGATCCGTGACCGCTTTAAAGCCCTGGGTCACTTAGGGTTCATCTAATCTAAGCTCTACAAGTTTAGCTACTCATAACGATAACAGAAGAATCAAAGGCAACAAAGAAGATCATCATACAGAGGAAGAACAGATAAGAACTGAAAAACCTAATTCTGACGACTCCCGCGAAGCTTCAATCTCCTGGATCTTCAACTTTAAGCTTCGAGTTCTCCGAGGTGGAAGGATGGCGTCACGATCACTCCACGGATCTTCGAACTCTCTAAACTCTATTTATCGACCCTAGAGTCGGCTGACTCTCAAAAGTCTAATTTGTCAAAATATGAATAATGATTGATTCCCCTGGCTGGCGGCTGCTCTGTTTCTTTAAATAGGTCAAATTAGGGTTTGCCGACTCTGCTTCTGAAAAGGAAGGAGTTTTTGGCGAAAACTTTATAGTATTTTCGCCGAAAACTTCAGTGCAATTCAGCTCACTCTGCCTGTGGGTTTCTGAAGGTATTTTCGCCAAAAACTGTGTAGTATTTTCGGCGAAAACATTGTGCTGGGCAGTTGGATCTTCGGTTTTGACTCCAGTTTGATTTCTGGTTCGATTCTGGTTCACTCCTTGTGGTTTTGAACACGTTTGTGGCTACGTAAATGATGGCAAAAACCTGTGCTATCACAAAAACACTAGAAAACCATCAAATAGACCCAAAAAGGACCGAAGTAACCAAATTGGTAGGAATTAGGGAAGTTGAGTGAATATTAGCTATTTTACCCCTAAAACCATGTTTCAAGCAAGGAAATGTCGCTTAAATGAGGCTGATAATCACGTCAAATCGAGTGTCATCATCGGCTCACTCTCAAAAGTCTGATTTGTGAATAGTTGTTGGAATAATGAATAATGCCCTCTGGCTGGCTGCCGACTGCTTCTTTAAATAGGTAAGATTAGGGTTTTCCAACCCAGCCGCGAAAAAGGAAGGAATTTTTGGCAAAAACTTCAGTTAAAATCTCCTGTGTATTTTTCTTCAATAGTTTTCGGTGAAAACTTGAACTTTTCGCCGAGAACTTCAGCTGGATCTTCGATGGATTTCTTCTACGATTTTCGGCAAAAACTATGGAAGTTTTCACCGAAAACTTCAGTGCAAATCAGCTGACTTCGCCTGTGAGTTTCTTAAGATATTTTCGCCGAAAACTATGTAGGTTTTTCGGCGAATACATTGTGCTGGGCAGTTGGATCTTCGGTTCTGACTCTGGTTTGATTTCTGGTTCGATTCTGGTTCACTCCTTGAGGTCTTGAACACGTCCGTGGTTACGTATTTGACGGCAAAAACCCGCGCTCTTACAAAAACACTAGAAAACCATCAAATAGACCCAAAAAGGGCCAAAGTAACCAAATCGGTAGGAAATAGGGCAGTTGAGTGAATATTCGCTATTCTACCCCTAAAACCACATTTCAAGCAAGGAAATGTCGCTTAAATGAGGCTGAAAATCACGTCAAATCGAGTGTCATCAAGGCCTCCAATAAATAAAATTCGAGTACAAACGATAAACCAAAACCGAAAATCCGATAAAACATAAATCCAGAATCCGATCCTCGAAAGATTACGAAATTCCCAACCAAAGGTGTCAACTGAAATATAAAATCCAAAATAAACAGTCAACTCTAATGTAGATCACCAAATCTTCTCCTCATAGCTCCAACCAACAACTGCTCTAAACCTGACCACAACCCTGAACCTCAACTCTACTCACTCTAACCACGCGAACCTGAAAAGAGAAACTGGGGGAGTCAATTTCCTATTGAAATTGAGTGAACCCACTGGGTTTAACTATGCGCCGAACCTAGCCTGAAAGAGCGATTCCAAACTCCGCACACACACCAACAATGGAACCAGACACAACCATACCATATTTTAATTCCCTAAAATAGTCTAGGTGATCACATAGGTGCAGTTCTTGATTCAACATCCACAATCCATAATAACAGTAATATAACAGAGTTCATCATGCACATAGTTCAACATCATATCACCAAACAGCTCATCAATATATAACAGGGAACTTCATGCATACAGGTCAACATCATATCACCTAAACAGTTCATCATTATATAACAAGAAACATCATATATACAATTCAACATCACCACACCAGTCATCTCACAATCACCATCAATACAAACACTTTCACATACACTACATTCCTTATTTCAATTACTAAGTGGTTATGAAGCATCATCAAGTAGTCCAGGTTATCACCCAAGCGCAGTTCTCCATACTAAACCATTCACATCAATCCCACAGCTCAGCACAACGACACCATTCAGTTCACAAATAAATCCAACATAGTCCACAACACATCACAAGGCACCTCACAATCACATCCAATGCACACACACATACACAAATCACACACACACACACGCACACACATCTCATTAATTTCTCTAGGTGAGTTCATTAGGCGCCTAGGAGTTTCGCCACACCACCACTGCCGGCGGACAATCCTTGGTAATATAACCCAAGGTGATCTACTCAACGTAGACCG
Source organism: Linum lewisii (assembly GCA_034768395.1). Taxonomy (NCBI): domain Eukaryota; kingdom Viridiplantae; phylum Streptophyta; class Magnoliopsida; order Malpighiales; family Linaceae; genus Linum; species Linum lewisii. The sequence continues at coordinate 25,240,859 of CM068299.1, read as the reverse complement.
ATTGCACTAATAATACCTTGTACTTGACCAAGGTGACCCACTCAAAGTAGATCGACTCAACATAAATCTCTATTAGCTAACTAGAGTGATTCACTCAACGTGAATCAGACACAACTCAATACATCTCAAGGTTGGCAGTGTGGACTCCTACTGGTTCTATCATTTATTAGTCAGAATCAAACATTCATCACTTAAATCTAACGACCAAAACCATCCATTGTAACATCCCCGCCCAACCGAACGGGTTAGAACTCAAGTCTGGGTGACTAGAGTGCCGGAACGGTACTTAAGAGGGTCTCTTGAGGTCTGGGACGTTCGGGTATGTGCCGGGTTGAAGTTGCAAAAGAGGGGAACAGTGAACAGTACCAAAAGTGCTGATTTTGGGCCCTAAAGTGCGCAGGCGCACATTTGGAAGTGCCAGGCGCACTTTTCAATTAATTCAGCAAACTTTCGGCTGAATATTCAAAATGTGCTCCTTTTGGGGGTCAATGTGCGCCGGCGCACATTTTGACATGCCAGGCGCACATTTCGTGCATAAAAGGACGAAATTGCACGGAAATCCAGAACTTCCCCCTTCTTGTCTCTTTCCCCGAAATTCGTTTTGACGAACCAAAAACCCCTTAACTTCAAACCTCGATTCCGGGAGTTGTAGAGCTCCGATTGACGATCCGTTTGTTGCTACGGGTTCGTGGCGACGAGAGGAAGAGATTGCTATTCGTGGTTCTGGGTATTTCGAATCGAGGTGCTGTCAGTAGAAGAAGGAAGAGCTACGTTTTTGGGACTGAGCCAGAAATCTCCAAAAACTTCAAACCCCGATTCCGAGAGTTGTAGAGCTCCGATTGGCGATCCGTTTGTTGCTATGAGTTCGTGGTAATGTGAGGAAGAGATCGCACCTAGAGGTTCTGGATATTTCGGAGTGAGCTGCTGTCGGTGAAGAAAAGAATAGCTACGTTTTTAGTGTCTGAGAGCTTGGCTGTTCGGGTTTCTAGAAGAGTTTTAGAGCCTCGTCTTCTTGTCAGGTGAGGGTTTAGCGTACGATAGGTAGTATTGGTTGATGTGAGGAGTTGCAACCTTGACTTAGATGAATATAGGTTTTGCATGGAATTGAAAGAGAGTAAAAGGGGAAACTGTTCTGCATTGGATTGTTATGTAAATTGTGATGTTTCATGATTGTGGTGTGAATGTTAATTGATACATTGATTGATAATTGTTGGCTGATGTGATGTGGTTGGATTGGGAAATGATTAACGATGATGTTAAACGGATCAGACTTAGTAATGAGAGTGGGAGGTATGGGACGTGATTCTTGTAAACTGTATCTATACCTTGTGCTGACAGTTGTGGTTGCAGGAGGGTGGTCCTGCCAATGTGGGGTCGCCCTTTAAATGGTGAACAGGTGGATGGCCCTGCCAATGTGGGGTCGTCCAAGGAAGGATGAACAGGAGGGTAACCCTAAGACTCACGACATGGCTTCCCTGTACTTGCAGGTGGGGGTGGCCGGTGAGCTAGCCGTTTACCCTTAAACTGTTTGTGCCGTGGGAGGCGTTGAATGTCTTGTGATGTGTGGTTATGTGTGATATGGGATTATTGAATGATTTGGGTTGTGTTGGTTTACATGATGTTGGGATTGAGATGATGCTTGGTGTTGATGTATGAATTATGCAACGTGCCTTTTAGGTAGAATTGATGTGTGTGTGAAGATGGTTGTTAATGTGTTTAAGGTGGTAGACTTATGACTTATAATTGGCTAATAGAATTGGTAAGGGAATTTGTATGTGGAAGTGGACCATAGAACCGGTACGTGGAATTGACTTATGGAATTGGTTAGGGGAATTAGTGAATGGAATTGAGTAATGGAATTGGGTGTTCTGAATGCATGAGCTAGTTGAGCTGAGGTTGTTTGACTGAATTGTATGAAAATGATGCTGTGTGTGTTGGTGATTGATTCTGTGTCTTGTGATTATTGTAATGAGGTTGGAGTCTTGGATGTGGATTGGTAAATGGTTGAGATGAACGAGGATGTTAGAATTGGTCGAGTTGTGGCAAGGAATCGTGTTTGATGAAATATGTGAACTAGATAGATTATGTGGTTTAATCTAGTAACGCTCAATAGGAGGGTGAAATGGTAAATTGATGTTGTCTTGATTGTTATGGTTATGTGGTGTTGGTTGACTTGCGTGATTGTATGGTTGACTTGTGTGATTGTGTGGTTGACTAGATGGCTAGGAATGGGAGTGAGGAGTTGGAACTGGACTTAGGATGTGTTAGGTCTTGCATGAACCCTCGAGAGTAAAACCGGATAACTGTCTTGTGATTACTATTTGATGAGCGTGCTGATTGATGTGTGATGTGGGGATTGGGATATAAGATGATAGCTAATGTAGTTGATCTAGAAGTGTGAGACGGGATGGGGTTGGATGCGATGAATTCTATGATTGTATCTATTATTGCCGGTTGTGGTTAGACTAGAATTATGTCCTAGAATTGGAACATAGAATTGGTGTTTGGAACTAGAACATGGATTTGTGGGGTGGAATCATGGTGTTGATTTGTGATGTGGATTTGTGGTGTCAATTTGTGATGTGGATTTGTGATGTGGATTTATGGTGTGGATTTGTGATGTGTAATTTGGGAAGTGGGTTTGTAAAGTGGAATTAATCAAATGGAATTGGGTAAATGGGATTTAAATGATAGAAACGGAAGGAGCCTGCACTGCCCCCTAAAACTGCACTATGGGTGCTAAGTGCCTCTTCAAGGGAAAGAGGTGCGGTCACGTCTTCAAGGGAAAGGCGTGATTTGTTTGGTTGAGTCAAGTTAACGATTCCTTCAAGGGAAAGGTCTCGTGGTATCCTCCAAGGGAGAGGATGCGTCCTGGACCTCTCCAGGGGAGAGAGGTGCGTCAGGCCGGCAGGGGTGGTGCGGGATAAACTCCTTATGGCGCCTAATGAACTCATCTAGATAATCACTTGAGGTACATGTGTGTGTGTGTGTGTGTGTGACTGGTGTATGTTGTGTGTATTGGATTGTGCCTGTGCGATGCTTCTGATGAGCTGTGGTCGGTGTTGTGTTGAGTCTGTGGAACAAAGTTTGGGTTGGATTGTGCTTGGCTGATGTCGGTAATTGTGATTTGTGAGTTGTGTGGTTGATGGATGAGTGTGGGTACTATTCATGTTGGGAGATGTACTGTAGCTAAGTGTTGTATCGTGTGTCTGATGACTCCGTTGATGATGTTGTGTGGAGGATTGATGACTTGAGTACATTGCTGAATTTTATTACTTGTATACACATCGGTGGAGGTAAGTTCTTGTGTGATCACCTAGTGGCATGTTAGGAATTAAAATGAGTATGGTTGTGTCAGATCCCGTTGATTGTTTGTGTGCGGAGTTGGGATTGCTCTTAGGCTAGGTTCGGCGCATAGTTAAACCCAGTGGGTTCACTCAGTTTCATTAGGAAGCTGATTCCCTCTCAGTTTCTCTTTTCAGGTTCGCTTGTTAGTGTGAGTGAGTTGAAGTTCAGGTGTACTATTGAGTTCAGAAGAGTTGCAGGTTGGAGTTGTGAAGTGAAGATTAGGAAGCTATTGTGGAGTGGCCACTGTTTTAAATTTTAGATTTCAGTTGACACTTTTGGGTTGGGAGATTTGTAATCGTTTTGAGATTTGGTTTCGGATTTCAGTTGTATTTCAGTTTTATTAAGTGGAGGCCTCCTTCATTTTGAACTTGTATTTAAGAGTTGTTTCTGTTTCCGCTGCGTTTTACTCTTTTCTTTTAAAGCTGGTTCTTCAAGTAGCACTCAAACCGGTTCGACCACGGGTGAACTCGGGTCGGTTTGGGATGGGTGTTACAAGTGGTATCAGAGCCTGGTTGTTGCTGCTGTGTTGGTGATTCGTCTCTTCTTCTAGAGGAGTAATTAACCTCATAGGAGGAAGGGAAGAAGCACCGGCACAGGACCAACTTTTCAGGGATTTTCAAACTGTTTTGAAGTGGGTGGGAAGTTTTGAAAGGAAAGTGTTGTGAATTTGAAAGAAAAGTGATTTGAAATGAAATGTGGTTTCTTAAAATTGGTCAACTGAAACGTTTTGTGTCCTCCTGTAGTGAAGAGGGTGGCGGAGTAGTTGAGAGTGGAAGTAGTAGCAGGTTGGGAAATTGGTTAGAGGAGTAGAGCCTTATAGAATTTGGTTAAGTGAGTAGAGTGCTTGAGGGTGTGAGTTTTAGTCGAAGGTGTTAGCTTCATAGTTCTTGTTGGTGTGAGTGTGCTTTGTTGAGCTCTTGCGTTGCGGTTGTGCTCTTGAGTGAGTTTTGTTTGATTGTGTTTTGGTTGTGTTCTTGTTGTGAGTAGTGCCGTTGAGGTTCGGTTGTGCGTGTCTGTTAGGTAGAAGTTTGAAGTAGTGTGGGAGTAGTGCCCTTAGAAGGTGTGTGTTGCTAGAGCCGTTAAAAGGGAATTTCGGGAGGTAATGTGATCCTTGTATTGCTGCATTTGTTGCTGTGATGTATGGTTGCATTGCTAGAGCAAGTCGGGGTGATTTCGGGGACGAAATCTCTTAAAGTTGGGGAGACTTGTAACATCCCCGCCCAACCGAACGGGTTAGAACTCAAGTCTGGGTGACTAGAGTGCCGGAACGGTACTTAAGAGGGTCTCTTGAGGTCTGGGACGTTCGGGTATGTGCCGGGTTGAAGTTGCAAAAGAGGGGAACAGTGAACAGTACCAAAAGTGCTGATTTTGGGCCCTAAAGTGCGCAGGCGCACATTTGGAAGTGCCAGGCGCACTTTTCAATTAATTCAGCAAACTTTCGGCTGAATATTCAAAATGTGCTCCTTTTGGGGGTCAATGTGCGCCGGCGCACATTTTGACATGCCAGGCGCACATTTTCGTGCAAATAAATGGCCCGAAATTGCAGGAAATCCAGAAACTTCCCCTTCTTGTCTCTTGCCCGAAATTCGTTTTTGACGAACAAAACCTTAACTTCAAACTCGATTCGGAGTTGTAGAGCTCGATTGACGATCGTTTGTTGCTAGGGTTGTGGCGACGAGGGGAAGAGATCGCTATTCGTGGTTCTGGGTATTTCGAATCGAGGTGCTGTCAGTAGAAGAAGGAAGAGCTACGTTTTTGGGACTGAGCCAGAAATCTCCAAAAACTTCAAACCCGATTCCGAGAGTTGTAGAGCTCCGATTGGCGATCCGTTTGTTGCTATGAGTTCGTGGTAATGTGAGGAAGAGATCGCACCTAGAGGTTCTGGATATTTCGGAGTGAGCTGCTGTCGGTGAAGAAAAGAATAGCTACGTTTTTAGTGTCTGAGAGCTTGGCTGTTCGGGTTTCTAGAAGAGTTTTAGAGCCTCGTCTTCTTGTCAGGTGAGGGTTTAGCGTACGATAGGTAGTATTGGTCGATGTGAGGAGTTGCAACCTTGACTTAGATGAATATAGGTTTTGCATGGAATTGAAAGAGAGTAAAAGGGGAAACTGTTCTGCATTGGATTGTTATGTAAATTGTGATGTTTCATGATTGTGGTGTGAATGTTAATTGATACATTGATTGATAATTGTTGGCTGATGTGATGTGGTTGGATTGGGGAAATGATTAACGATGATGTTAAATGGATCAGACTTAGTAATGAGAGTGGGAGGTATGGGACGTGATTCTTGTAAACTGTATCTATACCTTGTGCTGACAGTTGTGGTTGCAGGAGGGTGGTCCTGCCAATGTGGGGTCGCCCTTTAAATGGTGAACAGGTGGATGGCCCTGCCAATGTGGGGTCGTCCAAGGAAGGATGAACAGGAGGGTAACCCTAAGACTCACGACATGGCTTCCCCTGTACTTGCAGGTGGGGGTGGCCGGTGAGCTAGCCGTTTACCCTTAAACTGTTTGTGCCGTGGGAGGCGTTGAATGTCTTGTGATGTGTGGTTATGTGTGATATGGGATTATTGAATGATTTGGGTTGTGTTGGTTTACATGATGTTGGGATTGAGATGATGCTTGGTGTTGATGTATGAATTATGCAACGTGCCTTTTAGGTAGAATTGATGTTGTGTGTGAAGATGGTTGTTAATGTGTTTAAGGTGGTAGACTTATGACTTATAATTGGCTAATAGAATTGGTAAGGGAATTTGTATGTGGAAGTGGACCATAGAACCGGTACGTGGAATTGACTTATGGAATTGGTTAGGGGAATTAGTGAATGGAATTGAGTAATGGAATTGGGTGTTCTGAATGCATGAGCTAGTTGAGCTGAGGTTGTTTGACTGAATTGTATGAAAATGATGCTGTGTGTGTTGGTGATTGATTCTGTGTCTTGTGATTATTGTAATGAGGTTGGAGTCTTGGATGTGGATTGGTAAATGGTTGAGATGAACGAGGATGTTAGAATTGGTCGAGTTGTGGCAAGGAATCGTGTTTGATGAAATATGTGAACTAGATAGATTATGTGGTTTAATCTAGTAACGCTCAATAGGAGGGTGAAATGGTAAATTGATGTTGTCTTGATTGTTATGGTTATGTGGTGTTGGTTGACTTGCGTGATTGTATGGTTGACTTGTGTGATTGTGTGGTTGACTAGATGGCTAGGAATGGGAGTGAGGAGTTGGAACTGGACTTAGGATGTGTTAGGTCTTGCATGAACCCTCGAGAGTAAAACCGGATAACTGTCTTGTGATTACTATTTGATGAGCGTGCTGATTGATGTGTGATGTGGGGATTGGGATATAAGATGATAGCTAATGTAGTTGATCTAGAAGTGTGAGACGGGATGGGGTTGGATGCGATGAATTCTATGATTGTATCTATTATTGCCGGTTGTGGTTAGACTAGAATTATGTCCTAGAATTGGAACATAGAATTGGTGTTTGGAACTAGAACATGGATTTGTGGGGTGGAATCATGGTGTTGATTTGTGATGTGGATTTGTGGTGTCAATTTGTGATGTGGATTTGTGATGTGGATTTATGGTGTGGATTTGTGATGTGTAATTTGGGAAGTGGGTTTGTAAAGTGGAATTAATCAAATGGAATTGGGTAAATGGGATTTAAATGATAGAAACGGAAGGAGCCTGCACTGCCCCCTAAAACTGCACTATGGGTGCTAAGTGCCTCTTCAAGGGAAAGAGGTGCGGTCACGTCTTCAAGGGAAAGGCGTGATTTGTTTGGTTGAGTCAAGTTAACGATTCCTTCAAGGGAAAGGTCTCGTGGTATCCTCCAAGGGAGAGGATGCGTCCTGGACCTCTCCAGGGGAGAGAGGTGCGTCAGGCCGGCAGGGGTGGTGCGGGATAAACTCCTTATGGCGCCTAATGAACTCATCTAGATAATCACTTGAGGTACATGTGTGTGTGTGTGTGTGTGTGTGACTGGTGTATGTTGTGTGTATTGGATTGTGCCTGTGCGATGCTTCTGATGAGCTGTGGTCGGTGTTGTGTTGAGTCTGTGGAACAAAGTTTGGGTTGGATTGTGCTTGGCTGATGTCGGTAATTGTGATTTGTGAGTTGTGTGGTTGATGGATGAGTGTGGGTACTATTCATGTTGGGAGATGTACTGTAGCTAAGTGTTGTATCGTGTGTCTGATGACTCCGTTGATGATGTTGTGTGGAGGATTGATGACTTGAGTACATTGCTGAATTTTATTACTTGTATACACATCGGTGGAGGTAAGTTCTTGTGTGATCACCTAGTGGCATGTTAGGAATTAAAATGAGTATGGTTGTGTCAGATCCCGTTGATTGTTTGTGTGCGGAGTTGGGATTGCTCTTAGGCTAGGTTCGGCGCATAGTTAAACCCAGTGGGTTCACTCAGTTTCATTAGGAAGCTGATTCCCTCTCAGTTTCTCTTTTCAGGTTCGCTTGTTAGTGTGAGTGAGTTGAAGTTCAGGTGTACTATTGAGTTCAGAAGAGTTGCAGGTTGGAGTTGTGAAGTGAAGATTAGGAAGCTATTGTGGAGTGGCCACTGTTTTAAATTTTAGATTTCAGTTGACACTTTTGGGTTGGGAGATTTGTAATCGTTTTGAGATTTGGTTTCGGATTTCAGTTGTATTTCAGTTTTATTAAGTGGAGGCCTCCTTCATTTTGAACTTGTATTTAAGAGTTGTTTCTGTTTCCGCTGCGTTTTACTCTTTTCTTTTAAAGCTGGTTCTTCAAGTAGCACTCAAACCGGTTCGACCACGGGTGAACTCGGGTCGGTTTGGGATGGGTGTTACATCCATCAATTCCCTCATCGATACCATCCATCAAGTTCTTCATCAATGTCATCTATTCAAATTCCTCATCAATACCATCCAATTCCAATCATCAAGTCCATCAACAATTCTATCATTAACTCCATCATTGATCCAATTCCAACCCACATTCCATATATAGATCAACACCAAATCAATTACACACTTCAACAATGCAAATCCAAACAATCAACCAAGTCCCAATTTCCTCTGTCCAATTCCATTGTCCAATTCCATTAGCCAATTCCATGTACCAATTTTATAAGCCAATTCCATGTACCAATTCCCTTACCAATCCTGTTAGCCAATTCAAAGTCATAATTCTACAACACTAAACACATTAACGACCACCATCACACAAATCATCAATTCCACCCAAATCGGCACATAACAACAATTTGAACAATTCGTATAATCACACCACCAAACTCCATTATCCAATTCTATGTCATAAGTCTATATCACTATCACATTAACAACCAACCTCTCACATAGCACCACTTTCACGCAACAACACAATCATCAATTCATCCAACCACAAATAGCATCATTTCATCCAATGTCACACTTACAATCACATTACATCTCATTCAACATTCCACATAGCACAAACAATTTAAGGGTAAAAGACTAGCTCACCGGCCACCTCCACCTACAAGTATAAGGATAGCCATGTCGTGAGTCTTAGGGTTACCCTCCTGTTCATCCTTCATAGGACGACCCCACATTGGCAGGGACATCCACCTATAACCATCACTGACAGTATTTAATAATCACAACTAGCTTGCAGGCCACCTTCACCTGCAAGTACAAGGATATCCATGTCGTAAATCTACGGTTACCCTCCTGTTCGTCATTAATAGGGCGACTGATGTGACTTTATTTAGTACATTTTGAGCTTGTGATTGACCTATGAAATTCCCGTGTTTGATCGTGAAATGCCATGACTTATATGCTTTTATTGAAGTTTCGTGCAAAGTGCCTATTTGTTGTTCGGTTGCCACTTTGGAGCCAAATTCGTGGTCTATTGGAGTTATCTCTGTGCATTTTCAGGTTATGGGTTCGAAGTACAGATGGGAAGGAGCATGTAAGAGCAAACGGGAGGTCAATCGGAGCTAGGACGGAGGAGATATGACCGTTGCAAAATCAAGAAAAATGCAGCTTTGCTGAAGAAGTTTTCGGCGAGAACTCTATATTCTCTCCGAGAACTCTCGTCCATTTGCAAACAGGAGAAGTCTGAAATTTTGGAGCTAATTTTTGAAGAAGTTTTCGGCGAAAACATTCAGAGTTTTCGCCGAAAATATATGAAGAAAGTGAAGGCTGGCTCAGTGGTTTTCAAAGGAATTTTCGGCGAAAACTTTAGAAGTTTTTGCCGAAAACTCCAGGCTTTTATAGCAGCCTATTTAAAGCAGAGTTGCGGGAGAAAGAAAAGACAATTCATTATTGAGAAAACACACCTTCGTCTAAACCCTTTTCTCTCAAATTTTCAATCACTTTCTCCTCATCTCCAATCCACAATCCTAGAGCAAGGTGCAACTCAAAGTAGAGGAGCTTGGATTGAAGTCCACAACCTTGGAAGAGGAGCTTGCAAGAGGAGGATTGACATGGTGTTCTTGGTGATCATCTATCTTTCTCTTTCCTTCATTTCCTTGGCCATGTGTGGCTGATTTCTTAGGTTTCCTTGGATTGATAGATAGTTGTGCTATGATAGAGGTTGATTGTGTAAACATGCTATGATTGATCTTGGATGTAAGAAGATGATCTCTAGACTTGTTGTTAATTCCATTGATTGCTTGATTGGTCTATTCTTTGTAATGTAATGCATGAGGGTGCTTAGATTACATGGTTTGTAGGTCCAGGGATTGAAGAGAGTGTGTTCTAAGAGATTAGATCATCTCAATTCAACCATAGTTGCATAATTTCTCTCTTGTGATAATTTCTCTCTTGTGCATTTTATCGAACACTTGGTGTGCACTTGGTTTTTCATTCATTTGAACTTTGATTAGTCTTGTGATGATTCTCTTAGTGTTAAAACATTGACATGAGAGTGTGATGTCTAGCCTTGTGGTCATAGAGTCATAGGAGAGGGTTTTGTAGCTTGGCATTTCATCAAACAACTTTAATGCATCCTTAGTCACTTAGCTAGAGAGCGAGAGCCTAAGTTGAGTGGTGCTAGGATAGGAACTTAGTGCTACAAGAGTGCATTGAGTCTATAGAAGGGATTTGCGTGGTCATTCGATTGCAACTTCGATCATGTTTGGCTTGTTTGTGCATTTGTTCCTCTTGAGCATGATGAAGCTATCTTTCCAAGTGAACCTCCTTTATCTTTGATTTGCACCGCTTTACTTTCTTGCTTTAGTTTCGTTTATGTTTTTGATTTCGTTGCTTTTAAACCAAACTCCTTTTAAATGAATACACCGTCCATGAACCGTGTGAGTAGTGGCAATTGAGAGAGCCCTCGTGGAAATACGACCTTGATTGTTGTGAGTTAATTCTTACACGTCAAGTTTTTGGGGATTTGAGGTTTGGTGTGATTGTTTGTCGGTGAAGTCTAATGCTATGCTTTGATGAGTTGCATGATCTTGATTGAAGGTCAAATTCCTCTATCGTAGAATCATTCGGTTCTTGACTTTTGGTGTTTAATTGACTTTAATCTTTCACAATGATGTTTAGACTGTTCCACTTAAAACCTATAACCAGCATGTCGGCACTAATATCAAATTGAGTCTAGGTCATTATGAAAGATTGAGTCTAGGTTATAGGTTTTAGAACACACTCTCTTCAATCGCTAGACCTAATCTCTTAGACCTACAAACCATGTAATCTAAGCACTCTCATGCATTACATTACAAAGAATAGACCAATCAAGCAATCATAGCAATTAATGGAATTAACAACAAGTCTAGAGATCATCATCTTACATCCAAGATCAATCATAGCATGTTTACACAATCAACCTCTATCATAGCACAACTATCTATCAATCCAAGGAAACCTAAGAAATCAACCACACATGGCCAAGGAAATGAAGGAAAGAGAAAGAGAGATGATCACCAAGAACACCATGGCAATCCTCCTCTTGCAAGCTCCTCTTCCAAGGTTGTGGACTTCAATCCAAGCTCCTCTACTTTGAGTTGCACCTTGCTCTAGGGTTGTGGATTGGAGATGAGGAGAAAGTGATTGAAAAGTTGAGAGAAAAGGGTTTAGACGAAGGTGTGATTTCTCAATAATGAATTGTCTTTTCTTTCTCCTACAACTCTGCTTTAAATAGGCTGCTGGAAAAGCCTAGAGTTTTCGGCGAAAACTTTAGAAGTTTTCGCCGAAAATTCCTTTGAAAACCACTGAGCCAGCCTTCACTTTCTTCATATATTTTTGGCTAAAACTCTGAATGTTTTCGCCAAAAACTTCTTCAAAAATCAGCTCCAGAATTCCGGACTTCTCCTGTTTGCAAATGGAAGAGAGTTCTCGGCGAGAATATAGAGTTCTCGCCGAAAACTTCTTCAGCAAAGCTGCATTTTTCTCGATTTTGCATTGGTCATATCTCCTCCGTCCTAGCTCCGATTGACCTCCTATTTGCTCCTACGTGCTCCTTGCCATCCGTACTTCGAAGCCATAACCTGAAAAAGCATAGAGATAACTCCAATAGACAACGAATTTGGCTCCAAAGTGGCAACCAGATAATAAATACGCACTTTGCACGAAACTTCAATAAAAGCATATAAGTCATGGCATTTCACGATCAAACACGGGAATTGCATAGGTTAATCACAAGCTCAAAATGCACTAAATAAAGTCATATCAAATTCCCCTACGACTAAGCTTTGCTTGCCCTCAAGCAAATGAATTAGAAAACATCCAAGTTCACAAATGACAAGATCGGCCCCATTGAGATTCAAGCAATAACAATTTGGCTTAAACTGTTGCACGAACAAACTTAACCTACACATGCAAGAACGTCAACCAAACAAGTCTAGACCTCACTATTTTATGCACACTTCAAGTAGTAGCTAACTAGGACACAGTTCTTACCGACCACAACAACACCAACTCTAATCAAAAGGACTTGAACTCGGGATATGAAACGGATTAGGTGGGGGGTAGGAAATATTTGGGACGTGGTGAGTGATCGTGACGTGGCTATCAACTCAACTTTGTCCGCCTCTAGATATGCACTCCACACGCTCAAGCTAGGATCACTACAACAAGGGCCACTTTTAAGAACTCTTTCTCTCTTTTTTTTCTCTACTGCATACTAGTGCTCGATCCAACACTTCACTTAGGTGTTGGACCTGCCTAGCTCACAGCCTTTGCCTTTGCTAGTGCTCAACCCGACACTTCACTTAGGTGCCGATCTTGCCTAGCTTTTCTTTCGCCACTTCAAGAACTTAAGCAGCTTGAACACTTTCTTTTGAGCATTTTCTTTTGAACATTTTCTTCACAAATTAGCCACTTGATCCTTAGCCCCTTAAAACTTCCACACAAGATTTTGAATTTGGATTTCCGTCTAATCTCAAGCCACAATCACGAGGGATCAAAAAGGTGATGAAAACATGGGGTATGGCTGAAAATGTGTATCATCCAACAAACAGGCCAAGGCTCAACAGGGTTATCCTAAAGGATTATGATTCGGGTAGGCTTTTTGGCTGAATGTGGTGAAATTATAATTGCCTTTATCATCTCAGAACAGTGTTATCGAGTGGTACAAGAAACACATATCAAACCAATCAACCAGCATACAAGAGTGATCCAATATCTGTTCTTGCCCAGACTCATTTGATATTAGTGCTAACATGCTGGTTATAGGTTCTAAGTGGAACAGTCTAAACATCATTGTGAAAGATTGAAGTCAATTAAACACCAAAAGTCAAGAACCGAATGATTCTACGATAGAGGAATTTGACATTCAATCAAGATCATGCAAATCATCAAGGCATAGCATTACATTTCTACCACAAATAATCACACCAAACCTCAAAGTCCCCCTACGACTAACATGAGCATTATCCTCAATGATCAAGAGAGAGAGGATAAGGTGGAACGAAGTTACCGCGGTTGGTAGAGAAGAGCATAGGAGGTAATAGTGGTGAAAGAGTTCCATGACGATCATTGGTGAAGAGTGAATCCCAAATGCTTGCTAAACCTTATTCAAACACTAAAACAACACAAAAACCTCAAAGAACAATTAAAAGCGAAAAAATAAAAGATAACATGGGGTGCCTCCCAAGAAGCGCTTAGTTACCGTCTTAAGCTCGACGATACCTGCGTTAGGTTGTCCAACTTAGTACCTCTTTGAGGTCAAGTAGCTTTTTCCATGACGAAGATTGAGCTCCAAGTAGCGATAGAAGCAAAGGGTAGACTAGCCAATGAGCAATGATGCTTGTATAGCACTTGATACCTTGGGGTGGCTTGCTACCTTTGAAATTTGAAACTTGAGGAAGATAGTAAGGTGGGGGGGCACCATTGAGCTCCATCGTCTCCAAGTTGGTGATGCCACTCGAAGAGTCTTCCGGGTCAAGAAGAGGTGGCTCCACTTCTATGACCACCGTATGAGGAGTAGAGATGCATGCGTCATTGGGCTATTGGCACAAATACTTCATGACCAAGCAAGAATATTGAAGAGCACTCACAATCTTTGGTGGCACCACAATAGGGTGGTGTTGTTCACTTTCGTGCTCCACTCTCGGCACCATATCTTCTTGAAGAGTCTTCACAACATGTCTCACCTCCTCTAAAGTGTCATCATCCTCAAGTCTCCTTGATTCTTCTATCCAATCATCATCGCTACCTGGTGTGTTCTCGGGAAGAACATGTTCTTCAATCGCCTCCACTACCAAATCTTCTTCCTTGTCAATCATTTCCGGTTCACAAGTGTCATCTTCATCAACATAAGCATACTCCACCTTCTTGGGATGATTCTCATTCTCTAGAGCTTCTGTGATGAGATTCATACTTTGGGCTAAGCGATTGAGCCAAGCCGCGTTGTCATCCCCAATCTTCGAGATTTCCTCTAGCATAGATGGAGGTGGATAGTGTTGCTCCACCTTATGGGGTTGACGTTCATCTTCAAGCATCTCATTGATGAGCGCCATGCTTTGAGCTAAGCGATTAACCCGGTTCGCATTATCTTCCGCAATTTTCAAGATCTCTAGCATAGAAGGAGGTTGAGGGGGTTGCTCATAGCTTGTGAAATCCTCTTGAGGGCGCTCACTTTATTTCACCATCTTCAAGAGCTCCTCTAGCATGGAAGGTGGTGGAGAATGTTTTTCATGACTTGTGAAATCCTCTTGATAATACTCCGGCAAGACTTGATGGTAGGGTAAAGATGGATAGGGACATTGCTCATTCCACATGGGTGTTGAAGCTTGTTGTTCTTGACCCCCACCATTGGCTATCTCCCTCACAAGTTTATTGGTAGTAGTTGGATGGAGTAGGATGACCATAGTATGGGTTAAGAGATGGATTCCACCCTTGATAGGTACCATACCCATTACTTCCATTCCACGAGTTCATCTTACTTGCAACCGTGCTCCCATGAACTAAATGAGGTAGAGGACGGATTGGTGGATCAATAACTTGCTCGAGGCCTTGAGGTTGTGCTTGGAAGAGAATAAATCGACTCATACACTAGCACAAGGTACCTACACACATGCTCAACAAGATACCAAAGTAACACGACAATGCGGGATAACAAAACCAAACAAACTAATACAAAGAAGCAAAAACTAAAGCGGAAGGAAGTGAATAGATCGGTCCACTACTAAATGCTTTCTTAGGATTGAGAAAGTCCCCGACAACGGCGCCAAAAACTTGATGTGTGAATTTCAAATCACAACTATCAAGGTCGTATTTCCACGAGGTCCTCTCATAAGCTAATACTCACACGGTTCATGAACGGTCTAAACATTTAAATTGAGATTTGGTTTTGGTGACAAAGATTCAAAATTAAAAACTAAACAAGCAAGTAAAGCAATAGCTAACAAGGTAAGATGAGGGTCAAACAAGAGAGAAGTAGGTTAGCTTAGCAAGGGGTTTCTTCAAGCTCAAGGATCATGAAAGCTGGATTGAATCTCAAGCAACGATGTATAAACGGATGACCACGCAATTCACTCAAGTAGAATCAACGAACTCTCGCACAATTGACTCTCTACTCCTAGACCAAATGCACCATGCTTTCGCTATGTGAACAAAGGGAATGGAGTGCTTTAGCTAGCTCAATGAAATGCTCAACACTTGATCTCTATGCTAACATTCATCTAACACGAGGTAAATGATGCAAGACACTCTCATGCCAATCATAGAACACTAATCTAGCAACCAAATGGCCTTTCAACCTTTAAATGACTGAAAACTAAATGCACACCAAGTGTTCGACAAAATGTCACCAAGGACAACAAGCTCAAAATGGTTGCAATTGCATAATCCAATCTCTCAAATCATTCAATTACAATCCAAACACCTTAGATCAACATCAATCAATCATTCTCATGCATTGAAAGACATAAACAATGTACCAAAAGAACAAGTCAAGCTCTCATGGACAACAAGCACAAGGTCTAGGATCATCATCTTACACAAATGGCTATGATAAACTCAATCCATACAGTCAATCACCTATCCTAGCTTGATCCATCCCTCACTAAACTAAACCCTAGGCTTAGCCTAGCATAACCATGGAAGAAACCTGAAATTAAGGAGAGGAGATCATCCTTGTTTCCATGGAGGATCTTGCAACTTGGCTCTTCAAGCTTCAATCCAAGGTATGGTTCCTTCTTCCTAGATGATCTTCACTTAGCTCTTAGGTTGAGATAACGGAGGATGATGATTGAGAGAGAGAGAGGAGGAAAATTGTGTTTGGCAATTAAGAGGAAGTGTCGAAGGTGTTGAATGAATTATTTCTTTAATTTCGATCGCCTGCTCTTTAAATAGGCTGCTAGCAAAGCCTAAGTTTTCGGCGAAAACTTCATAAGTTTTCGCAGAAAAATCCTTTGAAAACTCCTAGCAGCTCTTCACTTTCTTCATATATTCTCGGCGAAAACTCTGAATGTTTTTGCCGAAAACTTCTTCAAAAATCAGCTCCGGAATTCCGGAATTCCGGACTTCTCCTGTTTGCAAATGGACGAGAGTTCTCAGCGTGAACATAGAGTTCTCGCCGAAACTTCTTCAGCAAAGCTGCATTTTTCTCGTTGCAACGGTCATATCTCCTCCGTCCTAGCTCCGATTGACCTCACGTTTGCTCCTACGTGCTCCTTGCCATCCGTACTTCGAAGCCATAACATGAAAATGCACAGAGATAACTCCAATAGACCACGAATTTGGCTCCAAAGTGGCAACCGGACAACAAATAGGCACTTTGCATGAAACTTCAATAAAAGCATATAAGTCATGGCATTTCACGATCAAACACGGGCATTTCATAGGTCAATCACAAGCTCAAAATGCACTAAATAAAGTCACATCAGCGACCCCACATTGGCAGGACCACCCTTCTGCAACCACAACTGACAATGGCAGAATATACATATATAAATCACAGGATCATAACCCATCCCTCCTATCACTCATTACTAGTTCCAATCCATTTAACATCATCATTAATCAATCACCCCAATCCCAATTACATAGAAATCAGAAACCAATCACAGTCAAGCAACCAATTAACAATCACTCATCAATCAACAACCATCACCAATCAAATAGAAATCAATTACAGAACAATTATCATCTTTTACTCTCTTCCAATTTCATGCAATCCCTACATTCATCTAGGTCAGAATTTCAATCCTGATATTGACCAAACTACCTATCGTACGCTAAACCCTCACCTGACAAGAAGACGAGGCTCTAAACAACTTCTAGAAACTCGAACAACCAAGCTCTACAACTCCAAAAACCTAGCTTATTCCTTCTACCACTGAAAGTGCCTAACTCTGAAATATCCAGAACCGAGATATGTGATCTCTTCCTCTCATCTCCATAAATATGTAGCAAGAAACGGATCGCCAATCGAACCTCTGTAGCTCCCAGAATCAACGTTTGAACCTTGGGGGTTTTTGGTTCGTCAAAGGAGTTTTCGGGAGGAAAGAGAGAGAGAAGTTGAGGATTTCCGTCAGAAACCCATCTTTTATAGTCAGGTCATGATACACGGCATGTATTACAAATAAATGGCATGTATTACTGATTCACGGCCGTGTATCATAGTCTGCCCACCTTGATGAATTTTCGTGTACTTACTTGTAACTTCAACCCGACTAATTATGAACGTCCAGGACTTTGATGGGGCCTCAAGAACATTGTTTCCAATGTCTCAACCATCCAAACTCAAGTTCCAAACCGTTTGGTTGGGTGGGAATGTTACAAATAGTGCAAGGAATAGTAAAGCTACCTGGATCTTTAAGCTTCTCTGGTGGTCTCTTAGACAGATTGGTGGAGCATTGTTCGTTGAGGCTTGCCAAGGTTACATCCGCTAACTTGCGTTTATTGGCGAAGACCTCTTTCATGAACTTCGCATATTGAGGCATCTTGGTGATTGCCTCTCCAAAAGGCATCATATAAGGTGGGAAGAATTCTTCTAGAAAAGCTTCGGCTAGACCCTCCCAAGTGGTGAAGGTCCTACTTGGTTGGTTCTCCAACCATGTCTTAGCCTTACTGATGACACTCGATTTGACGTGATTATCAGCCTCATTTAAGCGACATTTCCTTGCTTAAGACATGGTTTTTAGGGTAGAATAACGAATATTTACTCAACTACTCTATCTCGTGCCATTTGTGTTACTTTGGCCTGTTTCCGGTCTATTTGATGGTTTTCTAGTGTTTTCAGGTTAGCACAGGTTTGCCGTCAAATAAAGTAGCCAAGGACGAGTCTAAGGCGTTGGAACCTCGAGGAATCGCACCGAAATCGATCCAAGGAGTAAATCAAGTCGAACCAAATCCTGCTCCCATTTACACTGAAGTTTTCGGCGAAAATTACCCTAGGTTTTCGGCAAAAACTTAAGAACAAATCGGCTGAGTTCAAAAAAGGAAAGTTTTCGGCGAAAACTCCAAGTTTTCGCCGAGAACCTGGCATCCGAAAATCACAGGAGAAGCAGCCAGCGATCAACCCATTTACAAAGGAATTTTCGGCAAAAATTCTATCAGATTTTCGGTGAAAATTCCAGGCAAAATCTGGCGGTATTAGGGTTAAGTATAAATACTTAACCGGCGGCCCTAAATCAGATATCATATCACATATCTCAGCATACCTGATAATATCTCAGAATACAAAATACTTCAAGAATTCTCATGAGTTCTGGAGGAGAGTTTAGAGTTCGAAGAGCCAGGAAGAGATCGTGACGCCATCCCTTCCATCTCGAAGACTTGGAGCTAGGATTGCAGATTACCGGAGATCGAAGTTCTGCCGGAGTCATCTTAATTAGGTTTTTCAGATCCTTTTCTGTTCTTCCTCTGTTCAAGATGAACTCTGTCTTTGCCTTTGATTCTTTTTGTATGAACATGAGTAGCTAAACTCGTAGAGCTTAGACTAGATGAACCCTAAGTGACCCAGGGCTTTAAAGCGGTCACGGATCGGCGGTGATTAGATTCAAAGTTCAATCAGTTTCTCTTTCATGTTTGATTTGTTTTTCATTGTTCATGTTTCATGTCTGGATTGATCACCTAGATTAGATTCTTGTTAAGCTAAGGATAGAAGCGAACGCTCGCCTTATATTAAAACATCAAATCGAACAATTAACCTAATCATTGGAGTGTGCCTTTCGTAGGAACCAGTTAGGGTTAATCCACTGCAAGAGTAACTCATAAATCGTTAGTAATTGCACTAGTTAATTAAGTCATTGCGAGAGGCGACCGTACCCGGGTGGCTAATTAATCTTGGTAGCTAGATAGGATAGAGCGAACGTTCGCCAGTCTTAAACCTAAGGGTAAGGAGTTATGGTGGTATCTTAGAATTGATTGAATGAGAATCGTAATCCGATGATCTGTTGATTGCCAATGCTCTAGTGAACGAAGGGGGATTCAAAGTCTAAGCTTGTCTGTCATCTCTGTTTAATCAACCAATCTTTCAATCTATTTTCAGTTTTAATTTTTAATTTCCGTGCATTTCTTAGAATTAGATGTCGTGGAACTCACACCACGCACAAAGTGTTTAACCTGAGTAATTTGCCTTTATATTTGAGTAATCAATCATTAGAAGACCCGTGGCATACGATCTACTTAGCTTTCCAGCTCTGTAGTTATTTGATAAACCCGCACTGCAATCGGTTCATCAAATTGGCGCCGTTGCCGAGGACTTCTTTTGATTGTTCAAAAAAAGAACTTGCATTTTATTCTTCTATCTTCCCATCATTCATATTCCATCACACTTCGATTTTACACTGGTTGTGTTTATTTTTTCCTTTTGCAGGATAAGAAAATTCAGAAGCAAATCACTTCCAATCCACCTTTCCCTACCACGATGGCTGCTAGTGTTCGGTCTCCCATCTTTGTGTCGTGCAATGAAGACGGTCCTACCTATGAGATCAAGACCGCCTTCTCAGAAATGATCTCTAGGGGTCTACAGTTTGAAGGAAAGCCTCATGATAATCCATGCACACACTTGGCGGATTTCCTTGCATTTTGCGAGACCTTTAAGAGTGGGAGCCTCGATAAGGATACCTTATGCTTGCGAGCCTTCCCACTCTCACTCTGAGGCGCCACAAAGAAATGGTTCATTAGCATCCCACCCGGTCACTACACCAACTGGGAGGAACTTGCTCAAGGATTCATAGAGGAATACTCCCCTCCTTCCAGAACCACTGCCTACAGGGACAGCATCTCAAGGCTTAGGCAGATTCAAGGAGCTAAGAGACATTTGAGAATAGAAGAGCTTATTGAAGCAGAAGTCCAGAAGCGATTGAAGGAAATCAATGCTTGTTCGGTAGAAGAGGTTAACTTCATTTCTGAAGGCTTCACCAACAGTCAACAGGGCTACCCCGACTACCGTCAGTCCAGACAACCTCCTTAACAACAAATGAGCTTCCAAGAGCGTCCTCCTTACAACTTTGGATTCACTAGAGAACAACAACCTCAGAGATCTACATCAGGGAACACAAGGGATAACGAAGTAGACAAGAAGTTCGACCTGATCATGGCAAGGCTCGACGATCACGAAGAAAGGTTCAAAGCCCAAGTTGCTCTTAACCAAGGACAGATCGCTCAAGGTCAGCGAGTGGAGAGCATGGTAAACAAAGTTGCTAGCCTGCTGGCTAACAGTCCTCTCTTCAGTCAGGCACCGTCTCAAAGCAACCCCGCCATGAAGACTGAGCATGCTAAAGTCATCACAACCAGAAGCAGTGAGCAGAACAGCCTGGAGAAGAAGAAGGAAGCACTTTCCACTCCCTCTATGGGAGAATGCTCAGCTATCGTTTCTCAACCACCACCCATACCTATCCCAGCTAAGTGCTCCGATCCTGGCCCTTTTACGTTACCTTTAATCATTAATGACATTGAAATTGAGCGTAGTTTGGTTGATCTAGGTGCTTCTATAAATGTCATGCCTATATGTTTATATAAGAAACTGAACCTAGGTGAACTACAACCTGCTAGCATGCATTTAGTGTTCGCTGAAAAAACTCTAAAAGAACCTAGAGGAATAATCAAGGATGTAATCACTTGTTGTGGCCCTTTTCGGTTCTTCGCTGATTATGTAGTAATGGATACTCAAGGGACCTATTCTACCCTTCTCTTAGGCCGGCCGTTTATGGCGACAGCCAGCATTAACATTAATGTTCCAAATGGTTCGTTAACATTAAGGGTTGGAAAGGATACTGCAACATTCCGTCTCAAGGACGGTATGAAATACATTCCTAAGGGAGAATCACATTGTTTATCCTTAGAAACTATGGAGTTGGCCTCGGTCAACTTCGTTACTGACATCTCTTCTAGTGTTCCTAGATCAATTGTTGTTGCAGGTACTGAACAGGTTACCAAGCAGAAACCGAAACCTTCTGCTCCGGAGCAGCCAAAGAAGAAGGAACTGAAAGCCTCTTCTTCACCGCCGAGTAAGGAACCTGGCAGGTCACGGAGAAAGAATCAGAAGAAAAAGACTCAGATGGACTGGAGACCAATTGTGCCACCACCTTCATTCGAGCCAGCTGCACCACCAATTCGTTCCGAGCTACAGGCGCCGGAGCAAGTATTGAAGGAGAAGTCAAAAGCATCTCCTAAGGAAATAACGATGATCACCGATCCTGGTGATACAAAGCCGGAGATCACCGATCACCTTCCTAATGGACGTACCAAGCTCATACACGCTAACGGGAAGAAATATATGCTTGACGGAGACGCCCCGAAGCTCTACTTCATGAACTCTGATGCTAGCGTTAAGGAGATCCTGAGTTGGGATGTCTCCTAATACCGTCCAGGTATCATCCAGCTCAAGGACGTTAATAAAAGAGTGCTTCGTGGGAGGCAACCCACGGCTGGAGTCAGTTTTTCATTTGTGTCAAACTTAGTGTTTTAGAGTCGGTTCGGGGGATCCAAAAGTGTCAGTTTGCATGATTTCTTATTTTTCGTGTGTAGTCTGTGTGTCATCGTTTCAATCGCAAGTTGTTTGAGGTTGTTCCGATTTTGTGGATTTAATTGTGATTTTCTGAAGTTTGCCGGGATTGCGAAAATATTTTCAATCGTGCAGTTCAAACTTTTCGGCGAAAAACTGTCCCATTTTTGGGCGAAAACTCCTTTGAAAATCCCACTGTGTTTTCTGGACGATTTTAACTAAACTTTCCGGCGAAAACTCTATGAAGTTTTCGGCGAAAACTTATTTGAAAACCGGCAGACTATTTTCACTTGTGTTTTCGGCGAAAAATTGCACACATTTTTGCCGAAAACTTGAGACAAAATCAAACAATTTTTCCCCTATTTCCCGGTCTCTTTTCTCTCTCTCCCCTCACTTCTTCATTTTCGAAAATAACCAAAACCTCTCCCCCTGTTTTAAACCTTCGCCGACCGCTGCCACATTCACGCCGCCGCCGCACCTCTCCCCTCCCTTTTCCGAACATTTTGAGCCGTAGATCAGTCGAATCGGAGTTCTAGAGCTCCCGTTCAGCCAAACCCTAAATTTTTCTATTTTTCACCGATTTCTCTTTCTCCGTTCATTTTCAGCACCCATGGCTTCAAGGTAAGTTGTAGAACTATTCATTTCGAATCTTTTGACATGTTGAATGCTGAATTTCGTCGGGGTTGACTTTCGGTTGACATTTCAGTTTACCTCGATTTGCGTGCCGACTGATTTCGTGTGAACTAGGTTAGCTGAATTCTTTGGACTGATCTAGCATGCTTAGGGAGAATTGTGCTGAATTTTAATGTCGTTCGATCATGTGTTGCTATGCGTAAGATCGATTCTTTGAGGTGTTGACTTTATGAGAAATGTCGGTTTGACCTTGACATATCTATGTTCGTTTGGCTGCCATGTGTGTTCATTCACGTTCGTATTATTACGTTTGCCATCTGAGTATATAATTATGCCGTCATTTCCCGCCTCGAGCTAGTATTTGCCATGATTAGGGTTCAATGTGATATGATGTTGTCTTTTTGAATGTCGATTTGACTTCCGATCTCTAATTATGATATGAACATTCCGGCTAGACATATGCATGCTCTTTGATTTATTGTGATTACCGGTTACTTACTTTGCTTACCCCCACTCAATTTTCCTCATTTCTTTGTGAAATTGAGTTTTTCTACTAAGTGTGGGGTGGGTCATTAGTTAATTAATCTGGTTTCGTTTCTGGTTTTAGGAATGTCATTCATGAGCGCAGGACTAAGGCGCACCTTGACACCGGCTCTAGCTCCCGAGCTCCCGCTCCCGTCACACCCGCCATCTCCGGTCCTCCACCAGCCTTTCCTGGCAGAGTCGGGTACCACGCCACTGTTGCCCGCCTACCCCAGCACCTCTTCGAGCGCTACCAGAGGCTCGAGCGTGTTCCCGGAGCTGACGTGCGCCCACTTTCCTTGGAGTCACTCTTCGAGCACGACGTGGATTGGCACCGAAACGTGCTCGACTCTTTGCTACCTTCAGGACTGCTGGAGCTGACCACTCTAGCTGCTGACTTCCCGGACATCGCTCTCCAGGAGTTCTGGGCCACGTTCGAGTTGGACGAGCATAAGAGGAGGCAGTGTGGGAAGGTGGTATCCTTCTACCTTGGCGGGGTGTACAAGTCGTTCACCTATGATGAGTTTGCTGCTCATCTCGGCATTCCCCGGGAGCACTACGAGGGCTATCACCTCGGCTGGAAGAACAACTCCGGCGACGGAGAGGAGTACGACGCGCTCTGGAGCCACATGACAGGAGTGCCCGGCGATCGTACAACGAAGCATAACTCAGCTAAGTCCCTCTCTCACCCTCTCTATCGATTCATTCACATGGTTTGGCGTCGTTCACTTTTGTTTGCACCAGATAAGAGCCGCCACCACATCAGCAGAGAGGAGCTCACTCTTCTTCACGCCATCTGGGAAAGTTATCCTCTCCATCCCGGGTGGGTGCTTGCATGCATACTACGCCAGAAGACGCAGAAGCCGAGGCCACCTAGCTCACTTCTGGGAGGCAACTTCGTGGGCCAGCTCATCATCTCCCTCGGTATCAGCCATGAATATGGCCCGAACATCCCACGACGCAAAGTATATACCGTCGGTGGAGATTTAGCGATCGAGTACGACCTCGAGTTGGACCTCAGTCCACAGGTGGCGGCGCCTCCTCCTCTCCATCACGAGACCGAGTCGGAGGAAGAAGATGATTCTGGGGAGCCGCAGCCCTAGTCAGAGCCGGAGTTTCATGATCATACACCCTCGCCACATCATCAGGCAGGGTATGCACACCAGTCACCACCGCCCATTCCAGAGCCGTACCAGGTGCCTCACCCTCAGCACCGACCGCATCCCGCGGATATTGGAGAGTTGTACGAGCGACTCCAGGAGTGGCGCATCACTGACAACGCCGCTCATGACGCCAGATGGACTATTATGCAACAGCACATGCGCCGCAATGACGAGAGGTATGAGGCACAGCTGGCATGGCAGCGACAGATAGGCGACGCCCTCCACCTTCCACCCCCCGACGCCCCTGACCAGCTATGATCGGGTGGTGTCCTCTTCCTTGTCCTTTCTTTTTATTTCTTCTTTTCGGATTTCGATCCAACTTTTTTCTGTGTGGATCCGGGACACTTGTCCTGGTTTCCTTTTTATCTTTCATTTATTTTTGTTTTGCAGGCAATCGGTAGATTCCCTTTGCTTCGCTTTGGTAGATTGCCTCTGCTCCAAGGATTCGTGCTCATCCCCTACGCCAACCATCTCGGTCCAGGTTCTTCTACTTCACTCTAAACTCTAGATTTAGTCCTGTGAGGACACAGCACGATTTAAGTGTGGGGTAGGATGCTAGAGAACCTTGCATGAATTTGATTGCCCTTGATTGTGTTTTTGTGTGCCTCGCGATTCCTGTCCAGTCTCTCTAGCATTAGAATGGCTCAGTTCTTGATTTTTTATGTTAAGTTGCTGTTCAATCCTTCATAATGATGCTTAAACTGCTTAACCTAGAACCTGAGAACCAACGTGTTTACTTTGATGCTAAATTGCCTGGTCAGAACAGAATTTTTAAAATCACACTTGTAGTTTGTAGCCTTCATTGCATGAAAATGACCGAATCCGACTAGCAAACCAACTGTGAGCTTTTGATCCATTGCACGTTTCAATTCTTTTTGAGTGATTTTCTGTTTGCTTGAATGAGTTAGAATTTGCATGAGACCTACTCGAGACCACACGATGACACGAATTCTAGAATGATAGGGGCACCTAGATTCAGCTACTAAGTCAGATAGCCTACCAAACGATAATCCATTAGGTTTAAACCCTTGAGCTTGGCCTGTTCTTTCGGTTCGATAATACATTACAGCCATTTCCCATTCTTTCATTCCCCGTTGATCC
Source organism: Linum lewisii (assembly GCA_034768395.1). Lineage (NCBI taxonomy): Eukaryota > Viridiplantae > Streptophyta > Magnoliopsida > Malpighiales > Linaceae > Linum > Linum lewisii. Next base: position 25,215,721 of record CM068299.1, on the reverse strand, counting down.
CCTGTGGTTGTAGTTTTAGATTGACCTACCTGAAGTCGGTTTGTGGTAACCTGCCTATAGCCATTAAACAGGTGGTCTTAGCTATTATGTCCAAACGTGTAAACCCCTCTAGCAACTAAAAGAAAGAATTGGCACAAAGAAAAAAAAGAGAAAAAAATAAAAGAAATGTCGAAAAAAGAAAACAGAAAAGAAGAGAAATCAGAAAAATCAGAAAAGTTTCAAGTTTTGAGTTCAATAAACGTTCTTCTCCCTACAAATGGAAGAGCGAAGTCGAAAGAAAAGTCAAAAGAAAAAAAAGTATAAGGAAAATAAGTGCTAGGTTGCTTGAGGGTATCATAGGACGAGCGTTCACTATTCCACCCGTGTCTGGTTAGACGGTAGGAAGCCATAAGCTAGATTCAAGGGAAGTTAGTCGAAAGCTACACCGCACCAAAGCCATCATCATACATTCCCATCATACATTCCCATCATCCATCTCATCATAAACCCTTGTAGTATAGAATTCGTTACAGTCCTAGCAGGGAAGTCCTTCATGACTAGTTACTCGTATCGTCACAGTGGTGGAGATGTGGTCGAATTGCAAACTTATAACAGAATTTAGTAACAGAAAATGATTGAGAGCAGAAACACGTCCTTGAACACAGAGAGTGAGAGTTCCCCGTTTACTAAATATTTCCTGTGTGAGGAGTCTGGTCGGTCAGGTCAAATTCGTGCATAATTGGTTGTGATTACTCGTCGTGTGCAGTTTTTAGTGAGACCAGGTTGTTTGGCTGATCAGTATGCATGTTAGGTTTCTTGTTCTAGGAATTATCTGTCTAATAATTCATTGTGTTTGATTGAACTCCAATTTAATAAATCTTATCTTTGTGAACATGAGCGTTTCTATTCAGTTGCTTGAGGACAAGCAAAAGCTTAAGTGTGGGGTATTTTGATGACACTCGATTTGACGTGATTATCAGCCTCATTTAAGCGACATTTCCTTGCTTAAGACATGGTTTTTAGGGTAGAATAACGAATATTCACTCAACTACTCTATCTCGTGCCATTTGTGTTACTTTGGCCCGTTTCGGGTCTATTTGATGGTTTTCTAGTGTTTTCAGGTTAGCACAGATTTTTGCCATCAAATAAAGTAGCTAAGGACGTGTCTAAGGCATTGGAACCTCGAGGAATCACACCGGAATCGATCCAAGGAGTAAATCAAGTCGAACCAAATCTTGCTCCCATTTACACTGAAGTTTTCGGCGAAAATTACCCTAGGTTTTCGGCGAAAACTTAAGAACAAATCGGCTGAGTTCAACAAAGGAAAGTTTTCGGTAAAAACTCCAAGTTTTCGTCGAGAACCCGGCGTCCGAAAATCACAGGAGAAGCAGCCGGCGATCACCCCATTTACAAAGGAATTTTCGGTGAAAATTCCATCAGATTTTCGGCAAAAATTCCAGGCAAAATCCGGCGGTATTAGGGTTAAGTATAAATACTTAACCGGCGGCCCTAAATCAGATATCATATCACATATCTCAGAATACCTGATAATATCTCAGAATACAAAATACTTCAAGAATTCTCAAGAGTTCTGGAGGAGAGTTTAGAGTTCGAAGAGCCAGGAAGAGATCAAGACGCCATCCCTTCCATCTCGAAGACTCAGAGCTAGGGTTGCAGATTACCGGAGATCAAAGTTCTGTCGGAGTCGTCTTATAATTAGGTTTTTCATATCCTTTTCTGTTCTTCCTCTGTTCAAGATGAACTCTGTCTTTGCCTTTGATTCTTTTTGTATGAACATGAGTAGCTAAACTCGTAGAGCTTAGACTAGATGAACCCTAAGTGACCCAGGGCTTTAAAGCGGTCACAGATCGGCGGTGATTAGATTCAAAGTTCAATCAGTTTTTCTTTCATGTTTGATTTGTTTTTCATTGTTCATGTTTCTTGTCTGGATTGATCACCTAGATTAGATTCTTGTTAAGCTAAGGATAGAAGCGAACGCTCGCCTTACTTTAAAACATCAAATCAAACAATTAACCTAATCATTGGAGTGTGCCTTTCGTATGAACCAGTTAGGGTTAATCCACTACAAGAGTAACTCATAAATCGTTAGTAATTGCACCAGTTAATTAAGTCGTTGCAAGAGGCGACCGTACCCGGGCGGCTAATTAATCTTGGAAGCTAGATCGGATAGAGCGAATGTTCGCCAGTCTTAAACCTAAGGGTAAGGAGTTATGGTGGTATCTTAGAATTGATTGAATGAGAATCGAAATCCGCTGATCTATTGATTGCCAATGCTCTGGTGAACGAAGGGGGATTCAAAGTCTAAGCTTGTCTGTCATCTCTGTTTAATCAACCAATCTTTCAATCTATTTTCAGTTTTAATTTTTAATTTCCGTGCATTTCTTAGAATTAGAAGTCGTGGAACTCACACCACACACAAAGTGTTTAACCTGAGTAATTTGCCTTTATATTTGAGTAATCAATCATTAGAAGACCCGTGGAATACGATCTACTTAGCTTTCCAGCTCTGTAGTTATTTGATAAACCCGCATTGCAATAGGTTCATCACTTACCCTTGAGTGAGAAAGGGAAAAGCCGAAGCCTCACTTAATCCAGGTGTACTTGGTCATTCTTCACCGAGTCACATATTTCCAAGAAGTCCTTGAGATTCCTAGATGGGCATTCACCATCAATGCCATTGAAAACCACCCCATTTTGAACCATTTGTATCATGTTGGGCTTGAGCTCAAAGTTCCTAGCATTGACGGGTCATCGAACAATGCTAGAGGCAGCCCCTTCAAGAGTAGGGAAAGCATAGTCCGCCAAGGTACGTCATGCACCCTTTTATGAGTGGTCATCCTCGTTGGTATGTTGAGAGTGCTCCAAACGATTGTCTTCATCCTCGTGTTGAGACATGTTGTTGTGTGGGGTGCTATGAACTTCTTCTTCAATAACTAAGGTAGGAGGAAGGGTTGGATGCTCAAGAACTTGCTCAAGGCCTTGAAGTCGTGCTTGGAGACGAGTGAGTCGACTCATTCACTACCACAAAGTACCTACACACAAGCACAACAAGCACACCAAAGTAACACGACAATGTGGAATAACAAAATCAAGCAAACAAGTAACAAGGAAGCAAAAAACTAAATTGGAAGGAAGCAAATACATCGGTCCACTACTAAATGCTTTCTTAGGATTGAGAAAGTCCCCAGCAACGGCACCAAAAACTTGACGTGCAAATAACCAACCTAGAATGGTAGATTACTTACACACTCAAGGTCGTTTTCCTCGAGGCTCTCTCAAAGACTAATACTCACACACTTTGTAGACGGTCTAGACATTTAGAAAGAGTTTGGTTTGATCAAGTGGTTGAAAAGCATAAGCAAAGACTAAGAAAATATTACCAAAACTAAACAAGAGAGCAAAATGGTTCAAATCAAAGACAAAGGGGGTTCTCTTGGTGGATAGTTTCATCATGCTCAAGAGGACTAAATGAACAAACAAGCCAATCAAGATCGATTTTGCATTCGGATGACCATGCATTTAAATTCTATAGACTCAATACACTTAGCATCAAATCTCTATCCTAAAACCACTCAACTTAGGCTCTCGCTCTCAAGCTAAGTGCAAAAGGATGCATTCTAGGTGTTTGATGAAATGCCAAGACACAAGACTCTCTCTTAGGACTCTAGGTCCACAAGGCTAGGCACAACACTCTCATATCAATGCCCTAACACTAGAAGATTCATCAATTAGCCTTTTGAAACTCATTTGAATGAAAATCCACATGCACACCAAGTGTTCGATAAAATGCCCAAGAGAGAAATCATGTGAATATGGTTGAAATCAGATGATCTAATCTCTTAGGACACACTCACATCAATCCCTATACCTACAATCTATGCAATCCAAGTACTCTCATGCATCAAATCACAATGAATGGACCAATTCAAAAAAACATGGCATAAAATGGTATTAAGAACAAATCTAGAAATCATCCTCATACAACCAAAATCAATCATGGCAAGTCTATACAATCATACCTCTATCATGGTATAACTACTCTAGCCATCCAAGATGAACCCTAGAAACTTAGCCACACATGGCCAAGGGAGTAAAGAGAAGAGAAAGAAGATTGGTCACCAATCACTTCTCCACTTGTAAGCACTTCTCCCAAGGTTTGTTGGCTTCAAGCCTAGCTCCAATGGCTCCAAAAATGCATTCTAGGGTTTATGGGGTCGTGGGTATGTGTTTGGGGTTCAAGGGAGATGAAAGAATGCCCAAAAAGAGTAAAAACGTGGGTTTTTATAGTGCAGGGGACAGTGCACGGCGTGCACCCCTGCACGGCTTGTACCCCTGCACTCTGCAGAAATCTCGAACTTGCAATGGCCCTATCTCCCTCGTCTGAACTTTGATTAAGCTCCTGTTTGATCCTATGGACTCCTTGTCACCTATACTATCACTTCCTAGTCTGAAAAGTGCACGAAAGAAACTAGAAAGCACATCAAATGGGGCCACAAGTGACCCCCGGGCAGCAATAATGCAAACTGTGAAAATGACTCGAAAAGCATACAAACCCTGACATGAGGGATCAAACACGGGGCATACATAGGTAGAACGTAGGATAAAAATGCATGAAATAAGGTCACATCACTATGCCATGTCTCAGAACTAACAACTGCCCTTTCTGTTGCCATCGCCAAGCGGGGTCATGACACATCATCACGCTAGTAGTAAAGTCCATCTCGTTGTCTACCCTGGCCAATCAAGCTCCTCGTTGATAAAGTCATGTACCACAAAGAAGTCCGAGAAGAATATCACTGCACAATTGTGTTCATTGGTTAATTTACTTATGGAAACAAGGTTGCATTCGAACTACGGAACGCAAAGCACATTCACGAGTGTAAGTTTGGATCCAAGAGTGGTCCGACCAATGCTCTCAACAGGGACCTTAGTGCCATTGGGTATGCGAACGTCGGGCATGTTATGACATATATCAAGATGTGACAACTTATCACGTTCACAAACAATATGATCCGTACAAGCTGAATTGAAAATCCAAGGTCATGAAGGACGATTACAAGAAGTGTCATATGATAAGTCAGAGGTCTGGCTCACACGAGTTTCTCCAATGAGGGCAAGAAGCTTTGTGAGTTGAGCACTCGTCAAACCAGAAAGTGTGTTATCAACATCAGTCCTAGCATTAGCTGCTCGTGGTTCAGGATGACGCCGAGTACCACCTTGCTCCTTTGTCTCAGTTGGTCCTCGCCACCATTCTAGGTAGCCAATCATCATAAAACACTCTTCCTTAGTGTTCCTTGTACGATGACAAGCAGGACATCGAATTTTGGATTTCTCCTTTTCTTTTCGATGACCACCGTGGGAAGCTTGTGTCTAATAGACGATGCCTTCCTTAATCGTTGTCTCCTTGGAATCGGTAACAACGGTGGTGGCTTAGTAAGCAGTAGATGACATCACTTGAGGAGGGAGGTTAATGCTTCGTTGTTGCTCGTCCTCAGAGATCAAGTGAAAAGCATGTGCAAGAGTAGGCGTTGGTTTGAGGCTGAGGATATGAGACTTAATTCCTGAGTAAGTTTCATTCAACCCCATTAAGAAACTATATAATCTTTCTTTGTCCATGGCCTCCTGAAGCTGCTTCTGCAAACCACAAGTACAACCTTGACAGCATGTAGGTGGTAGAGCTATTGCTCGAAGCTCATCCCACAATGATCGTTGCTTGGTGTAGTAGGCCGAAACTCCAAGTTCATCTTGTCGCAACAAACTTAGAGAGCGACGCAACTCGTAAGCTCTCGGGGCACATTCTTTCCCAAATCTCTCCTTTAAGTCGTCCCATATTTGGGCAGCAGTGGAGACATATCGAACACTACGACGAATCTCTGGTGTCATGGAAGCCTTAAGCCATCCTCGAACGAGAGCATCGCAGCGTTGCCAGTACGGTCAGGGCCGGACCTGAGGGTGTGCTGGTATTCCCTAAGGCATAGGGCCTCAAAATTTTGGGGGCCTCTTAATTTTCGGGTTAAATAGAAACACCTAAAATATATATTATAAACAAATCCGGCAAAAGGTAGACATAAATGCAATGGTGGTCTAGTGGCTTAATTGATTCTTTGGTTTTAGGTGGTAAAGGTTCAATTCTCATCTTTGGCAAAATAAAACTAAGTTTTTTGTTCTAAATTCTAATCAATATTTTTTAAGTTATAGTTCTAAATCCACTTCATGGAAGGTCGGGTCTAAGGAGAGTATATTTTTACGGGCATAAGGTTAGACGTATATACCATCATGAATGGGTATTATTATTGCTCCCAATCAATGGGTATACCCGCCCAACCAAGTCAAGTTAGGCACTTAGGTTAACACAACAAATTGAGTTTAAACTATCATTTTAAATAGGGCCACATAGTAAATTTAGAACAGGGCCTCCGAAATTTCAGGAACGGCCCTGAGTACGGTAATACCTTTGAATCGAGGCTTGGTTTGGGTAGGGTTTTGTCCACAAACCCGAACTTATTTTTGGCTAAGAGGACTTCTCTCATGTCTCCCGACCACTCACCATAGTTTGTATCATGGAGAAGGTCGGTGACGAATATCTGGTCTGGATGATCTGAGGCGTGAAGATGATATGGAGAGTGAACGTCAACGAGAAAAGAAGTGGCACTTCCATCTAAATTTTCTCCAGTCGAAGACGTCATCTCAGAAGAAGCAATCAAAGATCAGAGTTTGGAACAGAGAGGTATGAATCTCAGCTCTGATACCATGAGAAAGTTTTGAGAAGAAGAAGAGAAGATGAAAGGTTTCTGGTTGTATTTCGGATTGTGTTGCAGCTTCACATTCTTACAATAAATGCATTCACAGGGCTCAAGGCAAAACCCTAATTGCAATAGTCGGTGAAGAGAGTGGGCTTGCAGCCCACAAACAAAGCCTGAACTCCAATAGTTCCAAACTTGAAAGTTTGGACGGGAGATCCGGAGCCACATTATTTAATGTGAGGAGTAAAATATGGGAAATAAATAACCCTCAAATCATGTTTTTCATTAAAAGGATCTTCTAAAAAATAAAATATAAAAATGACCTAATTATTCATTTACTCTCACCGTCACACGTCTCCCTCTTTCTCTCTATCTCTCTCTAGGCCTCCTCCCTTTCCCCTTTCTCGATCTGTGTTTCCTCCCCCTTCCTCTTCTCGTTCTTCTTCATTTTCTCCTCTTCCTCGCTCTCCTTCTTCTTCTCACCTTCACGGGAGTCGCATCCTCGTCGAAGCTTTCACTCTTCACTTCGTCGAAGCCTCCAGCTCCTCGCCGTCATCGGAGCTCAATCAGCGTCGACCTTCAACTTCTCTTCTCACCTTCTTCGGAAGCTTAATCGGTGGCAAACTCCACCTCAGTCCTCACCCATTGTCATTCGTCCAATGTTGGAGATTTTATGAACCAAATCTAAATTTTTTTATTCTATCATATTTGAAATATTTCTTTTTTTATTTTTTGGTTCAATCAGTACTGATATTTGCAGTAGGACCGACCAAATTTCATGGTGAAACCGGTCAACTCATCGATTTGACTAAGTTGACCATAGCAGCTGATTGGTACCGGATTTGTGACCGGCTCACGATCGAACTGGTTCGACCGGCCGGCCCGCTCCAGTTCTGATAACCTTGCTACACAAAACATCCATATCCCAATTTCTCTATTTATGAACAATTCCAATAAAAAGCATACTCTCTTCCCTCTTTCCTCTATTTCTATTTCAGCAGTACAGAGCCGAGAGCCCTATAGGCTTTGGCTTTTGTGAATATTAAAAATAATTCCTCTACAACAGACCTGAGACCAGACCATACCTTCTCTCCCAAATTTCAACACCCCCACGTCTCTCTCTCTCTCTCTCTCCCTTCGCCATAATCATTTTGTTCTTTACTCGGCAATAGTTGCCTTCTCGATATTCCCCTTTTTTAATTTTTTATTTAAGATCCTGCATTATTTTTTTTTTCTTTTTGCGAGGAGAGATCGTGGTTGGAACTTTCTTTTCATCTGTCGTTGCCGTAAAGTTCTTGTTTTTCCTCTTGGTGGGTTTAGATGTTTTCGACGAAATATCAAAAGGGTTTTCTCATGTTTTCTTTGACAAGCTTTCCAGATGGGGTAGCCCGATGATTTGAAGACTCACTCGCTTTTCTTCGTCTTTGGAGTTGTTCACTTGTTCATAAACGTTAGACTTTGTTGGCCATCTAATCTCTCTTTTGTTATGCCAGGTTCTTTGATCCTCCTCTTGTTTTTCACACTTGTTTTCCCTGTCGTGCTTTTGTCCGGTGAAATTTAATAAAATTTTGTCATCTGACGTTGACCTATTTTCAAGTACAAAACAACATAACCTTTGTTGTCTAAAAGGTTGTTGTTTGTGGTTGAGTTGGATAGTATTTGATTTTTTTACATGTTTTCGTTGTCAACAAGAAGATGTTTAATGTTTGTTGTACAATATCATTTGTTTTGAATCGTAGCAGGTGGATTGCAAGAACTTATAGTTGTTAGCTGGGGGAAAAGTGATGTACGATTTAGAATTTTTGAGGAAATGAGCACAAACTAAGAACAAAAGAAAAAAGTTTGATTGGGGACATTATTTAAATACCAGGTGAAGTACCAGCTGGCTGCACTGGGGTTCTTCTAAGTTCCAGTACTGTTTATAGATGTATAGATGCTTGAGTTACTTTTAAAGTTGTGAAACTGGTTGGTAATTTGTCTGTCTAGTCAATATGCAGAGAAAATGAGTTCTAGAGCTTTTATTGATGTCTCATCTGGTCTAGTCTTTACCAACCTTTTGATGGTAGTAGTTTCTTCATATCGGGATTGATTGTATAGTTATAGGTGGGAACTAAACTGCTTAAAGTTTTACCACAGTGGAACTTAGCTCGTAGTTGTTTGTTTCCAGTTGCAAATTGGATTGGGCTACTCCGGTATAGAGTGCAGTCTGGATAGTCTTTTTCTCTTCACGAATACAGTCTGACTAGTCTTAGTTGTAGAGCTTCATCTTGTATCATATATTACACAGAAACTCGTTACTGTTTTTTATAATTTCCAAGATAAGGAGCATATCGATGCTCATTGTGCCTTTGAATTGGAGCATTAGGCGTGGTTGAATTTCTTCTGTTATTTCTTTGTTGATCTCCTATCTTCAGTGGTATTGCTAGTTGTTGTTATTAATGAGCATACAGTATCATGTTCTCTGTTCTTCTGACTTTGCTTTTTGAATAACTGAATGTCCTCCTACCAGGTTGTCTTTTAACAAACTATAAATATAACTGAAAAGGAAAAGAAGAGAAATTCAAATATGGTGGCAAAGGACCATCAAAGTACCACTGACTCTCCCAAAATGATGGTGGGTGAAATTGACACAAAAACGCCTTTTCAATCTGTCAAAGATGCTGTCACCCTGTTCGGAGAAGGTGCTTTCTCTAGGGAAACACCAGCCATAAAAAAGTTAAAGCCGCAATCTTTAGAGGTATCCATGATACTTGGATCAGTTCTTTGATTACTTCCTGTACATGTCTTAATTGCTGACTCATATTGAACTGGATGAGTTTTTGTAAGATTTATATGTTGGCATGCTTTATGATTCATCTTGAAAGGCAAAAACAAAGTCCAAAGAAATGCTCCTATCTGACTACTAGGTGTAATCACTTGGGAATTTCAAAATAGAATGATGATGCCCATCAAGTGTTGGTTGTTCCAAGTTATTACTGTATCTTTCAAGTTTGTCATAGGCCTTACGTATTGTCTTCAATGTTATTGCAGCGAGTTTTAGCAAAAGAGACGCAACTTCATGTAGCCCAGAAGGACTTGAACAAGTTAATGGGTCAACTGAACAACGTTGAAACAACCGAGGGTCAAGCATTAGTGGAGCTTGAAAAGGCTAAAAGGACAGTCGATGATCTGACAAAAAAACTCAAAATTGTCAATGAAGCAAAAGAGCTGGCAATGAAAGCCATAGAAGCTGCAAAGTTTCAGGTTGAGCAAATTGAAGAAACAAAAAACCATCCGGTTGACGGTGCTAGGCTGCAGAACTTGGAGTCTGCAAGGGAACAATATTTGACTGTATTTTCAGAACTTGATGTTGCAAAGCAAGAACTAAGGAAACTTCGCCAAGAGTCTGATGCATCCTTGTCAGCCAAGCTTGCTGCTATTAACCAAGCTTCAGAAGCTGACTATGCAGCCAAAGTTAATGTGGAAAAAGTTAGTGAACTCTCCAAGGAAATCTCATCTATACAAGAATCAATTGGGCAAGTTAAGCTTGCATCTCTTCAAACGCAGCAAGACCATGAGAAAATATTTACTGAGAAAGACCTTCAGAAACAGTCATACAAGGCTACACTGGAAGCGATATCGAATAAGCTTCTTGCATTGAAAAATGAGTTTGATCCAGAACTTGCCCAAAATCTTGAAAAGCAACTAACTGAAACAATGGGTGAGATCAGTGGTCTGCAAGAGCAAATGGACAGTGCGAAGACTTTAGATCTGGATTCTGTGAAAGCTGTCACTTCAGAGCTGGATGGTGCTAAGGAGTCACTGCAGAAAGTGTTGGAAGAAGAAAGCTCTTTGAGAAGTTTGGTTGAATCTTTGAAGCTAGAACTGGAGACTGTGAAGAATGAGCATCTGGAACTTAAGGAGAAAGAGACAGAGACAGAAGCCATTGTTGGAAACCTTCATGTCAAGCTTCGAAAATGTAAGTCTGAGTTTGAATCAGCGATTGTAGAGGAGTCAAAGACAAGAGGTGCTTCAGAAGAAATGATCACAACTCTCAACCAATTATCAGTTGAAGTTGAAAATGCACGTAAGGAAGCTGAAGAGATGAAGAAGGAAGCTGAGGAGTTGAAGAAGGAAGTTGAAGTAACCAGGATTGAGCTAGAAGAAGTAGACAAGAAGCTTAAGATTGCATTGGAAGAAGCTGAAGAGGCAAAGACAGCTGAGACAAGGGCTCTTGATCAAATAAAGTCACTATCGGAGAGAACTAGTGTTGTACGAGCATCAACTTCTGAGTCAGGTGCTAATATAACGATCTCAAAGGATGAGTTTGAGGCATTGAGCCAAAAAGTGAAGGGGTCCGATGAATTGGCAGAGATGAAAGTGGCAGCAGCTGTGGCTCAGGTGGAAGCAGTAAAGGCTAGTGAAAATGAAGCCCTGAAAAGAGTGGAAGCAATGAAGAAAGAGATAGAGGATATGAAAACAGCAACAAATGAGGCATTGAAGAGAGAAGAGATGGCTGAAGCAGCTAAAAAGGCAGTGGAAGGAGAATTGACAAGGTGGAGGGAAAGGGAGAAGAAGAAGGTAGCTGAAACTGCTTCTAGGATTCTTGCAGAAACACAGATGGCATCAGAAGCATCCCCTATGCATTATAACGTAGCGAGGTCGATGCAGAAGCAAAACACAATGCCACAACAGAAGGTGGTGGAGGTGAGGAAGTTGGACAAGGGGAAAAGCTCTGTATCGAAGAAGGTACTGGTATCCAATCTTGGTGGTATCTTTAACAGGAAAAAGAACCAAGTTGAAGGAGGTGGATCTTCTTCTTACTTGCCCAGTGAGAAGCATGTATGAGTTTTATTGTAATGTTAATGAGTCTTCGTGTGTGTTTGGGGAGAAGGTTGTACATTTCAATGTGCAGGAGAATGAATCAAGTGGGCTTATAATGTCTTCTTGTCATTTTTTGGGTGAGGTAAAAGGTTAGGACTTGGAAATATGGAAACATGGGGTTTGCCTGTATATTTTCACTATTGGTTAGATTATTGTCATTGTTTTATTGAAAATCAATGTGTTTTTACTTATGTTGCATCGACTTTGCAGTTTGCAGTTTCATACCAGGTGTATTTCAGTAACTAAACCAATTTTTTAGTAGATTTGAGGTACTTTTTGTTTCGTCCATGTACAAAATAACACCTTTACTTTAAAAAATAACTTTTCAATGTTTTTTGTATGAATGTATTAGATATTTAGAGTAGGGTATAGAGAAGTCATATGTGCAGCGAATAATTCGAGTGTGGTTGTGGATTTTACAAACTATGAACTTGAACAATGATGAACATGTGTGTGGTGTAATTCTCTTGGTGCAGAGCTGTTTGCATAACTGAATGAATGCTAAATTAATATAGGGTTAATACACGTTTTTGCCCCTCTACTATGAAAAGTTAACAAACATATCATTTTACTATTTTCTAACCAATTTAACACCCTCTACTTTGAAAAGTTTAACAAATATGCCCCTCCATTTATCTTTTCATCTATTTTTGGTCTAATGAGTTGATTATACGTGCTACGTCATATTATTTGTCCACAACATCACTGATCGGGATGTCTACAAGGTGAAAATATTTAAATTAAAAAGAAAAGAAAAAGGAAAAGCATTATAATCATCATTATGTACAGAGCTGTTTGTGGTATTTTTTTTGTCGTAATTTAAATATTTTGGATTGTGAACATTCTAATCAACGATAAGGTGTACAAATAATATGAAGTAGCACGTATAATCAAATCATTAGACGAAAAATAGATGAAAAGATAAATGGAGGTGCATATTTGTTAAACTTTTCAAAGTAGAGGGTGTTAAATCGGTTAGAAAATAGTAAAAAGGTATGTTTGTTAAGTCTGAGGGACAAAAAGGTGTATTAACCTATTAATATACTTCAAATTCAAACTTATGACCCAAAGTAGAAGTTGCTTTCTTTACTCCAGACAACAAAGAGAATAACAACTCTTGCATCATAGTAGTCTAAAGAACAACCCTTGCTACCTTATTACATCTATCTATAACAACTCTTGCATCATAGTAGTCTAAAGAACAACCCTTGCTACCTTATTACATCTATCTATAAACATATATATATATATATAATATGCAGAAATGAGTTTCAAGAGTTGACACCTCAACATTTTTTGAACTTTTATCTACTCTCCTTCAATTTAGGATTCACCCAGGAAAAAAAGTTGAAAAAATACAGTTTTTCTTAGTCTCACCATCTCACCCACGCCACTTGCCTCCTCTTTATATATTTTATTTTTCATCCATATAAATTGTTTTATTGTTTATCTACTAGGAATACATTTTTCATCCATATAAATTGTTTTATTGTTTATCTACTAGGAATACGATCATTGTATTATTTCATATGATAACACCCACCAAATGACCAATTTTGTTTAGTTGTGATTAAGTATGATTTTTAAATTTATTAAGTCCAAAAAATTTAGTTGACAAATTTATGTTAAATTCAATATTTTTTTGTAATAAGTTAGTGCAATAATATTAGTTATTAAAGTTAATCTAACAAGCTATACTCTCTCTACATTTTTAATCGGTAAATTATAAATATCTTTCATAATCAAGATTTTAAATTTTCTTAATAGTCATTACAAAGGAACAATTTTATTTATCAGATTTTCAAATCGGTCAACGGGCCACCACTAATCTAGTACAGTTTAATGACAGTAATAACAACTCTTGCATGATAGTAATGCAAGAACAATTGTTCATACCTACAATTCACACAACTACAAATCTAATACAAGGACTGATGGGCCCGAGTTGAATCCGCCCTCGAACATGGTCAGGGCGGTCCGTCACTCGAGGGCGGTCCTCCGTCCGCCTCGGCCAAAGGATCACCTGTCACATCAACAGGAAACCACCGCCCATTACTGTTGACAGTGACTCGATGCGGCCCACTCAGAGCAGGACACGTGGACCCTGCCAGACCAATGGGACCTATAAATAACAAGATCCCCCATTCAGAAGAAAGGACAGACTTGGGACCATACGCCTGATACTACAAGCTTTCACGCTGTACGCTAAAGGCTATCGGTTCCGCCCACACCAAAGGGCTCTCGCCCGGTACTTCTCTGTAACCTATTCTCCCTACATTACCCACGTACTTGTCACCTTACATATACTAACCCCTTGCACGTCCGCCCTGCAAGGTACCATCCGCCCGAGACACTCCGAGGACGGATTCATTGCCTAAACCTCCAAAGAACCACAGTATTGATCCACCGGTCCAACTGGGCGGATCAATTGGCGCGCCAGGAAGGGGACAGCTAAACGTTTTGTTCCCAAAAGACAAACAGCATGCAGAATTTGGAGGAAAATCCCACGAGTGGTATCCCCACGGATACGCTCGTCACCCCGGCCAAACAAATCGTATCGGCGGGTGTCCCCCGAGACCCTCGTCCTTCCATAGACCCACCCTTGGGAACGGCTACACAAACACCCCATCCAATCCGCCCTCTAGGCCTTGGATTGCTCCGAGGAGAGTCTCACATCCCCCCTCCGTTGGAAGATAGAGTGGCGGCTGATCCCGCCGCGGGGGACCTAGCGGCACAGGTAGCCGATCTACAAAGACAAAACGCTGAAATGGCAGTGATGATAAAGTTCCTGGTGGCCAAGGCAACCCCCGGAAATCACACCGAGGGCTCATCCGGCGGACTGGCAACCAGCATGGCGGACTCGGACGAAATGTACCGACTGTTCCTCCCTCGCCACCAGTCAGGCCCAAAGCAACTCGCCATGCGGCAGCCTCTGGACAAGAGTCTCCTCAGCTTTCCTCCCCCACAAGGATTCGTGCCACCAGCAATCAAGGCGTACGACGGAACTGGGGATCCCGACCAACATCTGTTAACATTCACCATTGCCATGCAGATGTTCACGGCCCCGGACGCTACCTACTGCCGTACGTTCCCTGGAACGTTAACTGGAGCTGCACTAACCTGGTATGGAGGTTTGGCAGAAGGAATCATAAAGAATTGGGAAGATTTCTGCCAACTCTTTCTCCACAAGTTCTCAAACCAAAAGGAGGCGGGACGCAATTTGTCCGCCTTCTGGAACTTGAGGCAGAACCGGTCCGAGACTCTTAGGCAGTACTACGAGAAGTGGGCCAAGGCGGTCGCGGCGGTGCCCAACCTCGCACTAGACATTGTGCTCCACCACATCCAAACCACCACACTCAGCACCGAACTGGTGAAGGACTTGGTCCGGAGAAAGCCAAAAACCCACACCGAATTGGAGACATGTATCCTCCAGTGTGCTGAAGTGGAAGAGAATGTCGCCATGATACAGGACGGGTACAGGCGCTCAAGCGATCAGAACAGGGATAAAGGATACCAAGGGCGGAAAGAGAAACGCCCTGACGACAGAAGAGACAATCGCCCTCACGGAGAGGGAAGATCGGAACAAGGGTACACCCCCCTGTCGGAATCAAGGCGAAGGCTCATGTACGTCCTCCAAGAAAAGAAAGGGGGATTGCGGTGGCCGGCCCCGTTACCCAAGGCGGCACTGAAAAGGGGAAACCCAAATGAGTATTGCGAATTTCATGGGCAGAAAGGGCACGACACGGAGGACTGCCGGGAACTCCGCAGTGAGATTGAGCGAGCCATAAAGAATGGTGACCTCAAGGAATTCATCATAAGTAACCGAAGGAGAAAAGAGCGGGAACGCTCAGAATCGCCAAGGCAAGGAGAAAAGGAAAGGTTAGAGACATCCCCTCCGAAGGCGGGTAGACACACGCCCCCCAGAAAGGCGAGTGTCTTCGACAGGATAACGGATGAGGAGAGTCCGGATACCCAAAAGGAGGGAGGAAAGTCCAGGTACAAGAGAACATGCAGCATGATTTTGGGAGGAGAGGAGGATACGCCCCAGAGCAGAAGGGTCGTTGGTGAATGTTCCGTGGTCAGACAGTCGGATAAAGAGCCGCCATTGACGTTCACATCGGCAGATTTGCGCGGGGGAAGTCCCAGCACCCAAGCGATGGTGATCCGTGTCATCATTGAAGACACTCTGGTAGAGCGGGTGCTAGTGGACGAGGGTAGTTCGGCGGATATACTCTCGGCCAACGCTTTCAGCAGAATGGGATTAGACCCCGCCCTACTCAAGCGTTCAAAGATCATGCTGACTGGCTTCGCGGGAAATGACGTACCTGTACTGGGCGTGATCACCTTACCCATCACGTTGGGGGACGACGATCACCAGGAAACAAAGCACATAAAATGGTACGTCACCAATTGCAATTCGGCGTATAACATGATAATGGGGCGGCCCAGTTTGGCCGCCTTCGAGGCGGTTTCCTCCACAGTCCATCAAGTCATGAAGTTCCCTACTGCAAGAGGAATCGGAGTAGCATGGGGAAACACTCCATTAGCACGAAAATGCTATAGGGTGGCTCTCAAGAAGGAAGAGGCGTGTTTCTCAGTGGATACTAGAGACGACGCGTATGTCCGCCCAGAATCCGCAGAGGCGGATACAGAAGTCCCACTGTATCCTGGTAATCCTGAGAGAGTGATACGGCTGTCCGCTCATATGCCGGTCCCAGACCGAGACCGCACTGTGGCACTGCTGAGAGAGTATGCTGATTTGTTCGCATGGAAACCCCAGGATATGCCTGGGCTGGACCCCGCGATCATGCAGCACCACCTAGCTGTGAGGGCAGACGCCCGCCCCGTGTCGCAAAAGAAGCGGACAGTAAATTGGACAAGAAAACAAGCGGTCCAAGAAGAAATAACAAAACTGTTGGAGGCAGGTTTCATCAGGGAAGTCCAATACCCGACGTGGCTGTCGAATGTAGTAATGGTGGGCAAGGCGGATGGAAGCTGGCGGATGTGCATAGATTTTACCAACCTCAACGACGCCTGTCCCAAGGACCCATATCCGCTGCCTAATATCGATCAACTGGTGGACGCCACAGCAAACCATGAGACGTTGTCTTTCTTGGACATGTTCTCGGGATACCACCAGATCCCTCTGGCAAAGGCGGACCAAGAAAAAACGTCATTCTCGACGCCCTTCGGCAATTACTGCTACAATGTGATGCCGTTTGGCCTAAAAAATGCCGGAGCGACGTACCAGAGGATGATTGACAGAGTTTTTCAAGATCAGTTGGGTCATCACATGGAAGCATACGTTGATGACCTGCTGGTTAAGACCAAGGCGGGTGAGGACCACCTGGGAGACCTCAGGAAAACCTTCGACACCTTGAAGGCGTTCCAACTTCGCTTGAATCCGAAGAAGTGCGTCTTTGGCGCATCCTCAGGGAAGTTTTTGGGATTCATAATCACCAGGCGGGGAATCGAGGCGAACCCCAAGAAGATAGAAGCTATTATACAGACACCACCCCCTAAGACGGTGAGAGATGTCAAAACGTTGACGGGGCGGTTAGCGGCTATGAACAGATTCATCCCAAAGTCCGCCGAAAGGCAGGCGCCATTCTTCGCCACTCTGAAGGCGGCGGCCAAGTTCTCATGGACGGAAGAGTGTTCTACGGCTTTTGAGGAACTCAAGGCATTCCTCACCACTCCGCCGACGCTAGCAGCCCCGGTTCCCGGAGATGAGCTATACCTGTACGTCGCCATCGCGGCTACAGCTGTCAGCTCAGTTCTCGTGAAGCGGATGGACAAGGAAGAACGCCCGGTCTTCTACACGAGCAAGTCGTTAGTAGATGCCGAAACCAGGTATTCTCCATTGGAGAAGTCAGCCTACGCGGTGATTATCGCCTCCAGGAAGCTGCGCCCATACTTCCATGCTCACACAATTCACGTTGTGACGAACTTACCACTCAAGGCAGCTCTCAGGTCCATGGGGAGTGGCAGGGCGCATGTCCAAATGGGCGGTAGAGCTCAGTGAATATGACGTACACTTCCAACCACGGACAGCCATCAAGGCACAGGCTCTGGCTGATTTTGTGGTCGAAGGATGTGTCCGGGCGGAAGGACGCCCGGATGATTACTGGGAGCTTTACGTGGATGGAGCATCGAGCAAGAACGGAGCAGGGGCGGGTATAGTGTTAAAAAGCCCCCAGGGAGTCCTACACGAAACCGCCCTCCGTTTCAACAGGCCACGAACCAACAATGCGGCGGAGTACGGGGCGCTCATTGCAGGGCTCAGAATGGCCAAAGCCATGGGAGTATCTCATCTCAAGGTTTTCTCTGACTCCGCCATTGTGGTCAACCAGCTCAGTGGGGTGTACGAGGTCCGGGAGGAAACTCTGGCCCCGTACAACGATCAAGCCAAGATCGCCCTCAAGGGTTTCGAAACAACGGAGATCCATCAGGTGGCGAGGGAAGACAACGCCCACGCTGACGCTCTCTCTAAGCTCGCTACCGCTCTCAGCTTCGAAGAGGACAGGATGATCACCGTGGAGAAAGAAAGGGAAGAGGGTGAGTGTATGGCCGTCGATGCCCAGACAAGCGTAACACCGCCCACAGCGCCACTCACGGATTGGCGTGCGCCAGTACGGACTTTTATTGAAACGGACGCCCTCCCGGCGGACCGAGCGCTGGCTACCAAGGTTCGTAGACGAGCGGCAAGATGTGTTTTGCTGAACGGCGAAATGTACCGTAAGTCCTCGGCAGGGCCATACTTGCGATGCTTAAGTGATGAGGAGGCTTCTTTCACTTTGAGAGAAATCCACCAAGGCGTTTGCGGGATGCATATAGGCGCCAAAAGCCTGGAAAAGAATATATTATTGCAGGGGTACTATTGGCCAAAAATCCGCCGAGACTCGGAAGAGCTGGTCAAGCGGTGCCACAAGTGTCAGCTATTCGCTAACACGCACCACCTGCCCTCCACCGCTCTCCAGCCAATAGTTTCGCCATGGCCGTTCGCCTTCTGGGGGATGGATTTGCTAGGACCATTCCTAGAAGCGGTAGGCAAGAGAAAGTACATCATCGTGGCGGTGGACTACTTCACCAAATGGGTGGAGGCCGAAGCTCTCGCCTCCATCACGGCATATCAGGTGCAGAAGTTCGTGTTGAAAAACATCATCACTCGCTTCAGCCTTCCTCTAGGATTTGTCTGCGATCATGGCACTCAGTTTGATTGCACGGCGTTCCTTGACTTTTGTGAAGAGTTCAAAATCATGGTTAGCTTGGCGTCGGTGGCATATCCCCAGGCGAACGGGCAGGCGGAAGCCATCAATAAACTCATCTTGCAAGGATTGAAGAGGAGAGTGGATGCGGCTAAGGGAAAATGGGTCGATGAGTTGCCCAACATCCTATGGGCGCACAGGACTTCGTACAAAACAGCCACAGATGAAACCCCTTACACCCTGGTATATGGAACCGAAGCAGTCCTGCCCGTGGAGGTTAATCTGCCTAGCCTTCGGATTCAGCACTTCAACCACGCCAACAATGATGCAGGCTTACATCATAATTTGGACATGTTAGAAGAACGAAGGGAGGATGCAGCTATCCGCCTGGTAGCTGAAAAGGAACAATTGGCTAGGCGATACAACGCTCATCTTCGCCCTCATCACCTGGAACAAGGTGACTGGGTGGTTCGAAAGGTTTTTCGGCCGGTCCCCCAACAGGGCAAACTAAACGCCAATTGGGAAGGGCCATACAAGGTCCGTGAAGTGATCGGTCCAAGCACCTTTAAACTCGAACACCCTACCGGCGAACCCATACACAAGACATGGAACGCCATGCACTTGCGGAAGTACAGTGCAAATGAAGACAAGACCTAGCTCACTCTGCAACTTTCCATCCTTGCTTTACTTTTGGGTTTGGTTTATTTTGAGGGCAACCTACTAAGGGCGTATATGTAAGGAAAGGAAGGCAGTTTCATTCAAGGATATATATACGATATTATGTATCAACAAATAAGTACTACTAAAAGCATGGCCGGGTTCGAACTCCCCTAGGAGGAACTTAACCCCTGTGCCAAGTTCGGATTTCCCAGGGTGGATTCTAGCTCATCAGCGTTCGGGTTCCCCTAGGCGGAACCCAACTCTTCGTTGAATTCAGTTTTCCCCAGGGCGGATCTACTTCATCAGCGTTCGGGTTCCCCAAGGCGGAACCCAACACCTCGTTTGAGTTCAGTTTTCCCCAGGGCGGAATCTAGCTCATCAGTGTTCGGGTTCCCCAAGGCGGAACCCAACATTCCCTCCAACTTCGGGTTCCCCTAGGCGGAACCCAACACTTCGTTGAGTTTAGTTTTCCCCAGGGCGGAATCTAATTCATCATCATTCGAGTTCCCCAAGGCGGAACCCAGCATCTCCTCCAAATCCGAGTTCCCCAGGGCGGAATCTATTTCATCAGCGTTCGGGTTCCCCAAGGCGGAACCCAACACTTCGTTGAGTTCAGTTTTCCCCAGGGCGGAATCTAACTCACCATCATTCGGGTTCCCCACGGCGGAACCCAGCATTTCCTAAGGAGAAATTCCACCTCAGCAATCATGCAAATTTCACACAAACAAAAAAAAAAGAAAAGAGAAGGGGATGACAACTGGATAACAATGGCATTTCATTTCTGACATAGCGGATTGACACGTTTGATACAAAGGACAAGTCAAAAGGAAGAGCAAATTTACAAGACAGAACTACGAACGCCCGCCCGACGACCCTGTCTTGTCCGCCCGCAACCTATCAGCACGAGCTTTCTTCCTCAGCTCCTTGTGGCGAAGGCTCACCTCAGAGAAGGCCTCAGACAACAGCTCCTTGCGGCGGTCCGAAGGAATCACCTGGGAGTCAGCCGATTCCTCTTTGTACTCCTGCGCCATCAGCCGCCGAGACGCCGCAAAGAGCATCTGCTCTTGATTCCAGGAACAGTCCACATTCCCCCGTCGGAGTTCGTGGCGAACAGCAGCAAGGGTGTTGTCCAAAGCATCTTGCACCCGATCGCCAAGCTCCTCCGCAGTTTTCTCGGCGACGGCCTTCTCCACATCCGCCTTCAGCGCCTGAAGGGTCTCCTCGGTTTCTTTCAAGGCATGGTCGCGGCTTTCCACATCCTTGGTTTTGGCCTCCAGGTCCTCGGCCATGACCGCCTTCACGGTTTCCAAGCGGACCACTTCCTCTTTCAAGGCGTCCCTGTCAGCTACCGCCTCCGTCAAGGCGTTCTCCACCTTGAATCGTTTCTCCTGCTCCGCCTGTAAGTCCAACATGTGTTCAGTAGCTTGGTTAGCGTGCGCAACACGGAGCAAGTCCAATTGATAAGAGGTAGTTACCAGAAGCTGGGCCGCCTCCTCTTCCATTTCCTTTTTGGCCCTGGAGTATTTGGCCTTCCATTGTTGAGAGGCGGCCCGGGCCTCCCTCAACTCCGCCTCCATCTCCTCCACACCTTGCGGCCGCTCTGCCCTGTGCGCTTGATCGGCCGACAGCAGGGCCCCGGCGGTACCTAAGAGCTGCAACAGAATAAAATCCAGGCGGGTCAGACTGTGAAACGAAACAAGTACACAGAACCAGGAAATTTGAGCTTACCCTGGCCCCAATCGCCATTTGCTCCATTGCCAAGCGGCGAACCCCGTCCTCAGTACGGGGGTGGTCGATATCCCAGTCGGCCGCCAGTTGAAGGGCGGCCTGGTGAGAACCTCACTGCCGCTAAGTGTCGGCTGCATGATAGGGAGGCGGGCAGCGCTGAACTCCCCTGACGGGGTCTCCGACCTGGCCCTGCCGCCGGTTTTTGCCTTGCCAGAGTCCTTCCTCATAATCGACTTTCGGCGTTTTGAGCGCTCCAGGTTCTGTGCGGGAGGACTCTGCTTAGAGCGTTTTCTCTCAAGGCGTTCCTTTTCCGCCCTCTCTTGTTCAGGGCGCGTCTGGTCCGCGTCCTTCTGCTGCTGATGTTGCTCAGCTCTCGAACCTTCAGGTTGAGGCTGTGTGTGGCCAACCGCCCTCCGGGACTTAGCGTTCAGCAACGCAGCGAAGATGGAACTCTCTGCAAGAACAGCAAGACAAGGAAACAGTTTAGGCACCATCATCACAATCAACATGTAAAATAGCGGCGCACTACAATGGACGCATCGCCCTCAGTTGTCGTCTGCTCACCACCGCCATCTAGCCAGTGCTTCAGAGCGTTTAGGC
Organism: Linum lewisii; assembly: GCA_034768395.1. NCBI lineage: Eukaryota > Viridiplantae > Streptophyta > Magnoliopsida > Malpighiales > Linaceae > Linum > Linum lewisii. The sequence goes on along the minus strand of CM068299.1, from coordinate 25,193,919 downwards.
CCCGCTTCTTCAGATTGTAGTTTCAGGTATTCGCCCAGTCTACAATGCTGGCGTCATTCCCCTGAAGACGGTGAAGTCGATTGAACTCTTCAATTGCGCCATACGACCAAGTAGGTCGAAGGCGCTCCGCCCAGGAGGCATCCTCCGGCGATTCAGCTCTCATAAAAAAGAAGCTGTGAAACCATACCGAGGACGCCTTGATGACGCCGTAGACTCCGCTCCCAGAGTACGCTCTCCTCTTTGAGAACGTAATGCCATTCTGCCCAATTTTGGCGGAGTATAGCTGGCGGAATACTCTGGCGCTGGGAGCAACATGCCTTTTGATGCATGACACCTTGAAGGCGGTCATGACCGCCCAGGCATGGGGTTGGAGCGCTCCCAAGGACGCTCCCAGAAGATCAAGAACATCCACCTCCCAGGAATCCAGGGGAAGCGGAGGCCGTACCGAAGCGCCTCAACCCACACTCCCACCCATCCAGGCGGACAATTCCCGATTGAGCAGACTCGAGCGGGGGCGGCGTATGAGAAACGCTGAGGCATGTCGCACTCGTTCAACATTCTCGCCAGGGCGTTCATCTTGACGTAGGGGAAGTACCCCGGCCCATACACCTCTCGGCAGTCCGCGGGCGCGCCATCCCACATCTGCTCCCAGGATAGGACCTTGTATCCGTACATTCCCACGGCTTCGGTCTGCAGCTCAAAACCCCAAGCCTCCTTGGTGAACCCGACCTGCCACGAGGCGAACCGCCGACAGACATTGGAGTTGGGTGCTTGGAACCTGGCCTCTGCCTGCCGGCGGAGCTGCTCCGCCGACGGAGTCGGCAGCATTTCGTCGTCCTCCGAAAACACGTACTCGGCGGTGAAGTCCGCGTACGGATTAAAGATGAGATCGGAGTCCTCCGGATAGGGCATCTGCCCTTTCTGTTTGGGATCGGCGGCGTCTGATCCCTCGTCATCGACCTCTTCCTTGGACGGTTCAGGAGTCAGAGGAGGACTCGGTTGCACGGATGGGGCTGACGGCGTAGATGTTTCGGCGGAAGAATCCGCCCCTGATCCTCTCATCCCTTCATCATAGCCTCCTACAACAGAAGTATAAGGGGCGCAAATCAGAAGAGGAGGAGGAATGAACACCAAAGGGCAGGCAGATACAGGAGCAGTTTCCGTCCTCGCCTCTCGAGAAGGGCGCGCGGCAGACCGCCGTCGTCCCCGCGTGCCCCTCAGCAGACTCTCTAAATGGTCATAATCTAAGGACGACGACGACCCACTAGACGACATCTCACACGCCCAAGGAGGAAATAGAAAGGGCGAGGCACGCAATGCAGAAATGCGAAAAAACAAAAACAAACAATGGGCGGATATAAAAATTTGAATGCAAGAAGTTTCAAAGGAACATACTTGCTTCGGCGGAAGAGGACGACTCAACATCAGAAGGCATCTTCGGTGGATGTTTTGGAAGATGGCGAACAGAGTCAAAGTAATAAGGGAAGGGCGAACTCGACTGACAAGACAGACACGCTCAAAGAAGTTGGCAAGAAGAAAGGGCGGATGCTCTCAAAAAACTAGTTTTCAGTCTAAAGTGCCAGATCGGAGGGGGGAAACCCCATATTTATACTGGTGACGTGGGTAAGCGAAACGTCGCCAAATAGAATCGAGCCACGTGTCCCCCAGGCAGTGGGCGAATAGGCTAGTAGCCTGCACAAAGGAAAGAAAGCGTGCAAAAAGGGTGGGACACGTGCAAGTTCACCTCAAAAGAAGAGCTCCACCCGTTTCGGTCACCGGCAACAGCACCGGCAACAAGTTAGAACTCGCCCTCGAACATGGTCAGGGCGGTCCGTCCCCCCAGGGCGTTCGAAGCAGTTCCATAGTATCGCCTCGAGCCTCTTGCGGCCTCGAGGCCATACTGGGGGCAACTGATGGGCCCGAGTTGAATCCGCCCTCGAACATGGTCAGGGCGGTTCGTCACTCCAGGGCGTTCGAAGCAGTTCCATAGTATCGCCTCGAGCCTCTTGCGGCCTCGAGGCCATACTGGGGGCAATTGATGGGCCCGAGTTGAATCCGCCCTCGAACATGGTCAGGGCGGTTCGTCACTCCAGGGCGTTCGAAGCAGTTCCATAGTATCGCCTCGAGCCTCTTGCGGCCTCGAGGCCATACTGGGGGCAATTGATGGGCCCGAGTTGAATCCGCCCTCGAACATGGTCAGGGCGGTCCGTCACTCGAGGGCGGTCCTCCGTCCGCCTCGGCCAAAGGATCACCTGTCACATCAACAGGAAACCACCGCCCATTACTGTTGACAGTGACTCGCTGCGGCCCACTCAGAGCAGGACACGTGGACCCTGCCAGACCAATGGGACCTATAAATAACAAGATCCCCCATTCAGAAGAAAGGACAGACTTGGGACCATACGCCTGATACTACAAGCTTTCACGCTGTACGCTAAAGGCTATCGGTTCCGCCCACACCAAAGGGCTCTCGCCCGGTACTTCTCTGTAACCTATTCTCCCTACATTACCCACGTACTTGTCACCTTACATATACTAACCCCTTGCACGTCCGCCCTGCAAGGTACCATCCGCCCGAGACACTCCGAGGACGGATTCATTGCCTAAACCTCCAAAGAACCACAGTATTGATCCACCGGTCCAACTGGGCGGATCAAGGACAACAACAAAAGGTACAGTCCTAAAGTCTTCAACCTCTTGCCCAAAAAAGGCAACCATTTCTTTCAACTCATCCACCTCCTTTTGCAGTTCAACATTCCTAAGCACCAAATCATCATATACTCTTCAACAATGTTGCCCATCATCTCCTCATTCTGCACTATATGAACCTCCCACAACCGTCGTGTAACATTTCAACCATTGTCCGAGAAGATATTGGGTGCATACAAGAACTCCTTCATTACACAACCGTCATGTAACATTCCAACCTTTGTCCGACAAGATATTGGGTGCATACAAGAACACCTTCATTACACCCCAAAATGCATTTTGTCAGTTAATATTGAACTATTTCTCAAGTTCATAGATCTCTCCCGTGCTCTGTCGTTGTGAGCCCACTTAACTTTGGTAAGAACTCCTCTATTACACCCCAAAACGCATCTTATCAGTTATTGTTGAACTATTCCTCATAGCCTATATAGATCTCTCCCATGTTTTTTTATATGGAATTTGTCTAGAATGTCACATGTCGTCCTCTTGTGACAAGCTAAGTAATGGTGAAATGGAAATTCAAAATCCGGGTCAATGCGAACAACCTTGCAGGATGACTACAACAACATAATGAAATCAAACCCTAAACCATTTTAGTTGATTGCAAATTTGAGGAATTTAACTACAGGGGAGGCGAAAAATCCATAAGCACGGAACATCAATTCCAGAACAATGGATAGGGAAAAAGAGTGACAGTTTATAAACAAGTATAGCAACTACGAAACAACATAGTTCTAGCATTAGTAGGATGCCTATATTTTTAAGGACCGAAGTCATGGCTGGTAGCTTAGTTGAAGACGATGCTCTATCTCTCTAGCGACTTGTAGGGCTCGAAGTAAACCCGTATGGGTTTTGGGATTACCCGACCTCGTGCGAATTTAGGGTATCCGAAACTCGTTTGTGTTCGGGTTTTGAATCATAAATTAAAGAGTTAGGGTACCTGTAACCTGTCCGGATTATACTTGAACTATCCAAGTCATACCAAAATGCCCAAAAGCCTACAATCCTACTGAAACTTATAATGAATTGGGCTCAAATGTCATGGGATGCTGGGTGAGGTTTAACTAATCTTTAAGTAGTAAATATGAAGATTTGGACTAGCACATTTCTTAAGTCCAAAGTCATTTCCAAATGGGGCAAAGATGACCACAAACTCCCCAACTAAGTAACCAACATGTCTATGTTGCTCTGGACGAATACTAAGTTATTAAGCACCAATAAGAGTTGTTATGTTGTTGTTGTTGGTAATTAATGATGTAAGGAACTATCAGTTGTGTCTCAAACTAGAGCACTTGTTGCGCTGCTTACTAGCCTCAAACTTTATGGGGTTTCTTTAGATGCTAGAAACTAATTCTTTTTGGACTCAATTGTGGATATCCATAGGTACCCGACCCCGGCCCCATTCAGGGTTAATGTACTCGTAACCCAAAAGGGTTCGAGATTCGGAATGAGCATCACATCTTTTTCGGGTCCGGGTATCCAGTGAGTTTGGGTTGGGTACCCGAACCGATCTCCAGCCCTAACAGTCCGGATGAAGAAGAAAGTTTTGAGCTTCATCTGAATCTTAGATTTTCACGTATTGAAGAAGAAAGAACTTTTTGTATATAAAATGATGTGTGGGCATGTGGATAGTCAATCACTGAGGATAAACAATAATTGCGCGAAAATGGGTTTCCACACTTAAATGACGCATACCAAATGCTATTTTTCTAGATGAATAATGCTAATTTTCAATTACCTTAGCTCAGTATCAATATACCTCAATATCGTGATATCTCTATGTTATGACATTCGAGATACCACAAACTTAATGATGAGGTCTAAGCAAGTCGGGTGAGTGTTCAGAGATCTTGTTGCCCGATCTCTCATACTCGACCCAACCATTTGCAGAAATCGCCCATTGAATTTTGATAAGAGTAATTTTTATTTTCATCTCAAGTGTTTTTTTTTCTCGCGAGCAAGAGTCGGTTCTCCTCATAATGGCCCTGAAGCGGTTACTTTTCTGCTCCGCTTGTCCGCCGATTTAATCTCGCACTTCGATGGTTTATGGACCGCTTGCCCGAGATCTCCTGGTGTTTCGGATGTTTGTCCGTCAACCATCGCTTTTAATGATTTTGACCACAAAAGGTATTTCGTTTCTTTGATTTTCTAATCTTTCTGCTTAGAACTTTTGGGTGTTTGTGCTCTCTATTGGGATTTGGGTCGGTCTCAAAGCATCAAATGTTCTTCCGCGAAGGAGGAGCTTTAGTGACACATTTATGCATTTTAGTGGACTCTCGTCCCCCAGATTAGGCTGGCAGCGGCTCCAGATTTTACTAATACAACATCCCACTATGTGGCTCGTCATGCGCTTCGTTTTTTCCCAAGCCAAAGAGTGTAGTACACTTTCAACTTGGACGAACACTTAATTTTATTCGCGTATGGTTATCTTATTTTCTACTACGATGTAAAAAAAAAATCAATGATTGTCATTAGCCCCAAAGTCTAGGGGTGGGAATTGGGTCCGGTCGGGCTAAACTCAGACTGGTCAACCGGGCTTCCAGACCGCCATGAGAATTTATCAACCCGAGCCTGGTTTGATCGGGTATTAGGGGCGGTTTGACTGGTCTGGGTCACCCACCCCTACCGAAGTCCCAACTCCCCCAAACCCAAACCCCCCGATTTCCATTTTCCAGCAAAACGCAGTCACAACAACGACTCACAACTCTGATCTTCCTTCCTCCCCTCTTCAAATCTTTCCTTGACAGACTTCTGATGGGAAGCCATCACAGGGAAGACCCACTTTCCTACCCAACCTCCATCATCAACAACACCGCTACCAACAACAATAACCCTTCTTCCTCTTCTTCTCCGATCACCGTCTCCGATTACCTAGACCGCCTCCGCTTTCCTCTCCTACGACCCATCCTCCAACTCCCTCCTAGGTAGTGCCTCCAATAGTTTCCAGAACGACCCTGGTTTCCTCACCGACACTAGTACTAACATCGATGCTGAATTCGGCTTCTCTCGCCCTGACTTCCGCCAGAGCCCCCTTGTCGGCACCGTCCACTTCTACCACCGCCATGTCTTTCTCTGTTACAAGAACCCTTCCGTCTGGCCTACCAGGATTGAGGCTTCCGAGTTTGATCGCCTTCCCAGGTTGCTCTCTGCTGCCGTCACTGCTAGGAAGGCTGACATGGTCAAAGAGGTTCTTGCCTTTTTCTTTCTCTCTTTTCTTTTCGATTCGATCGTCTTGGTGGGTGTGTTCTATTCATTGGCTTCCTTGCGGTTTTGTAAATAGTCTGGCAGCTAATCTTTCTAAGTAGTTTTCTTGAGCATAGGGACTTGTTTCAGTGTGCTTTACTGACTGACAGGTCCATCACTGAGTGTTTGTTATTTACTTATTTCACAACTTGCATTGCCATGTTCCTCATGTTAACTATTGGATAACATCTGAATCTTCTTATTCTTCAAATCTCCCGTTTTCTAGACCCGTCTAACAATATGCGAAGGGCATGATGGGACAGAAACCTCTAATGGCGATGTGTTGATCTTCCCTGACATGGTTAGATACAGGTCAATCACTGCACTCTTCTCTTCTCCTATATTCTGTTTGATACTGCAATTCCTTGTGAATACTGATCTTTGTTACATCTCTCAAGGAGGTTAACACATTTTGATGTTGACACATTTGTGGAAGAAGTGCTTGTCAAAGATGGCGAATGGTTGCCTGGAACTCCAGAGAAGCTTCACGGTTCCTATGTGTTTGTATGTTCTCATTCCTCCAGGGATCGTCATTGTGGTGTTTGTGGTCCGGTCATAATTACCAGATTTAAAGAAGAGGTAGAAGTCCGTGGTCTGCAAGCTAAAGTCTCTGTCAGTGCATGCTCTCACATTGGAGGCCATAAGTATGCTGGAAACATTATCATTTTTGGAGCAACTGTCGGTGGAGGCATCAGTGGACACTGGTAAGTCTGGATCCATTGCTATTCGTAGATTATGTCTGATGCCTAAGTCTCAAAGTCTGGTTGGATATCTATCCATTTTGTTACTGTGTATTGATTTCTTTCATTTACACATGCTAGTTTGTTTGTGTATTCCCGTTTTCTTCTGAAAGCTTTGGAGTTCCTTGCAGGTATGGATATGTTTCTCCTGACGATGTGCCAATACTACTCGAACAACATATTTGCAGAGGAGAGATTGTGGATTCGCTATGGAGGTGTGTTTTTCTTTTCTTGCCTAGTTCATTTTGCCCAAACACAAACGTTTCATTCTCATAGTAAATAAAGTTGATTCCGTAAGTAGGAGTTAGGATTTTACGGTCTGTTTGAAGTTATAAAACCGAGAAATATTGAGATAGGAAAGAAGGAGGTATGAATTTTCACCAAAGTTTATCTTTTGACATATAACGGATTGATATATTCAGTAATCCTTTGTTGAACTGCTCTGTAATGGCATACTGGAATGCTTACTTCAGGGGCCAGATGGGTTTGACGGAAGAGGACCAAATTAAGTGCCAAGAACAAAGGCTCCAGCTGAACGGAAATGGCAATGTGGAGAATAGCAATGATGTACTTCGCAAACTAAAAGAAACAAGCACAGCTTTATCTGTGTCAAAAGTTGAAGCCACTGGGTACTCGCAGGAAAATGGTAATTCGTCTTACAGTCAAAGCCCTGTCTTAACAGAAACCAAGGGTTCAGAAGCAAAGATGTCTGTATCAGAGAAGAAGAAGAGCACCATGAAATTGCTGTCCCGCCTTAACAGTGGGAAAAGGTCACCTGTGCATAGGTTTTGTGGCAAGCCGACTTGGCTTGATAGCTGGGAACTTGAAGATACATATGCAGCTGCTGCTGTGGTTTGTGCAGCAGTTTCAGTTGCCGTGGCATACAACTGTTACAGACAACTGAGTTAAGATGGTTGTGAATGTTCATTTCCTTCCCTATTGTGTGTTATTCTTCCGTTTCATCTTTGTTTGTATCCAGTGTTCATAAGAAAACTCGGAATGTGTAAATGAATCATTTCCTGGCATTCGTTCTTGGTTTATGAAGTTAAAAAGCTCTCACTGAACAACTTAACTGTCTAGATTTCCCTCCAAACATGTATGAGGTGCAGTCAAACAAGTTAAAAGTTAAAAGTTTTTCTTAAAAAAAAAAACAAGTTAAAGTCACAGGTTAACACAGATCGTTTGCATTTCTTTGACAGAATAAGTCTATTACCGACCATGGTAAGCAAGCATCTTGGATGAACCTGATCCTAATCAATAGATAGTTTAGTACAGAATGTCTGATTGAAATATAACAGTAGTCTAGTCAGTATACATATGAATGTGAAGGACCTTTGCTATTGATTGACTGCACATAGAAATGTGCTCTTTGAAGCAAGTCGTACTATTATGTGATATTCCTACTGATTAGTACAGAGAAAAGATGGACGTGACAGGATCAAGTCCATTATAAAGTAAGTTTCTTATCTGTGTCCTACACAGATGACGACGTAGGTTAACATGTCTGCAAGTTGAGCATCGAGCTGATGCCACTAGAAAAAGCTACTACCTCAGTAATATCAGCATCAAGTTTACGACTTTTCTGTCTTTCTTAAGTTGGGTAAAGGGAATAATCTCTCTCCTATTTCCAACTCTGATGTACAGAATTAGAACTAACAAGTGGAGTTCACAAATATCCTTAATGAGTTCATCTGGCAGCTTTCATGCGCCATTTACTCGGACCCTGCTGAATGACTTATTGAGGCCCTTCATATCACTGAGCTTGTGGAGCTCGGACTCAATCGTCTTCATGATCTTGGCATCAGTAGGGTCAGGCTCTGGGTAATCTACATGGACAGAACCTTGTCTGAGAGGTGAAGCTGATTCCTCCAAGTCCGCTTGTTGTTTAACATAGTTGTATAGCTGCTGGTGCAAGGGATGATCTAACGAGAAGCAGTTTGTGGTGGTTCCACTGGCAGCAACACGAGACGAACCAGAGCCTTCTTTTCTACTGAAATGAGGCAGCGATGAATAATCCATTATCTGCATTCACGAGACAATAAATAGCATATTCTGTTGATACAACTGTCGTAGTCAAAGCAGACACGAAAAGTGTATAAACAAATTCTGAAACAAATTTTCCTTGCCTTTAACAGTTCATCTTTTCCAGAACCTTGCAGCACCTGAATTTTCTTCCTTGTTCTCTCTTGCAATAAAGGCTTCACTACCTGCAGCAAACATTGATGCAGTTGTGATACCATTATATAGTTTGCAGATGATACAAATGATGTGAATAATAAGAGAGGAGATAAGAACCTTCCAACATGCTGAAAAAATGTATGGGACATTGACAATGTAATATGTCTCTGTCTTCTCTGGATAATTCAAGTCATCGATTGTAGAAATTGCAGTTAATAACTACAATAACAGATCAAACAGTAAGCAACAGAATGAAGAGTTACAAACAAACTGAATATGGGGAGATTCATCATCAGCAAAGAAGATACCTTAATCTGATTTAATGCTGAAAGTCTTAGGCCAGTCATATCTAAGATCTTAATACACGTGCCTATGTGCCTTCCATACTTCTTCGTTGCGTTAGGCTACAATAAACAATGGTAAGGTTTTCATTACACATGAAACCAGTAAGTAGAAAAATCTCATTCAAAAACAAAGCTCGACTAACCAATACTACACGGTCTCGGTATTCGTTCATTTGGATGTGTGACTGGACATAGTAGTGAACCTGAAAGCAACATAAGGTTACAATGAGCGGTATCCTTCTGTCTCTTGTTAGAGATATCCTTCCATCTTCAATACAAAACTCCAAAATAGTTTTTATGCTTTCAATAGTTTCAGTAAGTGTATATCATTAGCTCTGGTTAAGAATTTGAACTACTCTTACAGAAGCTTTGTCATATGTGCTTTGCCCCACGCCACAAGCAACAACAGGAAGACCCTTCAAGGTGAAAGATAAGAAACAGTACAGATTAGACTGCATGAAAATACAAGCAACATACCTTTGTCCAGGCTCCTGATAGGCAAACTTATTGACAACTTGTTCATAGCAAATAGACTTGAAGAAATCTCAGCATACCTGTTTCGAGTGACCTGACAATCCTACAAGCTGAGTATCCCGAATTGATCTATACAACTCAGTTGGAAAGATTGGTTTCTGTAAATAAAAACAATGTATGCAGAGACGAGCCAAGTCAAAACTAGACAATAAGTAGAAGAAAGGAATGAAAATAAGGAAGGTACGAACTCAAAGCAGAGAGAGTAAATAACTAACCGCCAAAATGCTGTCAATCTCATTTTGTGTCCTCCATTGTAAACAATCAATCAACTGGGAAGAGAGAGACAGAGAGATAGACGAAAGAAAACTTATGAACTCTTGGAGAAGATAGATATAAAATGACCAAATGCAAGCAATTGTATTCACATGATCCAGTCAATCCTAACCATTTTATGAGCCTTTGCAACATTCCAGTCCCTCGCTTTGAGAAATCTCGTCAGAGTTTCTGTCGGAAATCCTTGGTGCATATTCTGCAGAAAACCAAACAAGTATTAGATAGCAAGAAGCCTATAATTGCAGCTTTATCTAAATGCACCTTCTTTGAGAGGATTTATTGATATCACAAAGAGTTGCTGAATCTAATTTCACCTTTCAAGTAAATAACAATAACCAAACAACAATTAATATGCTATTATTTCACTAACTAATGATCACCGGAGCAACTCTACGTAATTTACTCGAGCAAAATGAAAGCTACTGGGCTAATAATTGATGGATTTAGAATTCTCAACCATTGATGTCCCTTAAACAAATCTTCATCGATAGGTTTCTTGATGGCGTTTCAGATGCTACTTCTGATACACTTATTTGTTTCCTTTCAATAATACAACTTGTATATGCTATTCTTGAATATAAACAAAGCATATTCTTCCTTTTTCTACAGTATCAAATCAAATCTAGGACTCGAAGCTATTCTAAGCAGCACCACAGAATTCGCAAACACCCCAGAGTTGGCTATTTCACTGACTCATTTCTTGTTTTGTTTTGCAATAGAAACACAAATGCACCAGCTCTGAACCCATAATAGAACTTCAGTAGAGTCACAGGTAGGACTGCCACGAAGCAGGGGGTAGATCATATAGACCATATATCTAACGCTAAGAACACAAACCCAGATCAAATCGTCTTATGAAAGATATGCAAGAGTTGAAAGAGACGAGGTGCTTTTTTGCCGTTCCATAGATTGGCCACTAGCTGAAAGAGACAAGATTTTCAGAAAACTGAGGTGAATCTTCAGCTTCAAGTTTGATGTTCATTTTTTGTCACACGAGTCTAGTGAATTCAAACAGAAGAAAAAAGAGCTGACAAGTTCACGGGAAGAGAAGTAAAAAACTAACCTGGAAAGTATTCATCAGCTGATCATCCACTGTCGTAAGATAAAACAAAACCAAATTTGCATATATCAATCGCTGGAAATCAGAGCTTGAAGACGAAATGAAGACTTGGGTTTTGGTGGGAACTGACCTTTGTCCATCAGAGAATGAAATTCTCGGATCGCTTCCTGATCAGTGATGCCCATTCTGTGTATTGTGCAGCTGTTCCACACAACACTGATCAGAACTACCCAACTTTACTCTGAACTTCTCTATCTCTCTTTCTCAATTTGAAATAAACCCAAAGCAGAAAAGATCCTTCAGATCAAACAAGAAATGGCGAGGAGAGTGAGGTAGAAATCTAACACAGGAATCAAAGAAGAGAGAGAGAGCGAGACAAGAGACGGTGTCTGTGTAGCCAAAATCAAGGTTCATGACTTGAGAGAAAATTTGAATGCTAAATAAATAGGAAAGAAGCAAAATCAAATAAAGTTAAGTATGACAAATCAAATGGTAATTGGTCCATCATTGCATTGAATGGGTGATATGAATAATAAGCTTTTCAATTTTATTACATTTTTTGTCGATATCTTGATAAATTCGAGCATATTGATCTTTCCATTTTCTGCATCACTGTCTCCAGTTTTTTATTTCTTTTACTAAAATTGCAAATGCCCAAATACCCTTTCCCCGACACCAGATGCAATACAAGAAGACTTTTCTTATTTTTCTGTAAAGAATTCCTTCATGTTTTGGTCAAATAAATTAAGGGCCATACGAGCCCGAGTGATAGCATCTCACATGCAATCTCCAAACCAGCAACAATATCTTAATCATCTATTTAATCTATGATTCTCATCTCTCACTTATTTCTTCATTATTCTTCAACTCGTATAAATGAGATATTTTTTCTGTGTCATGAACCGTTGCATCCCAATAACTCGAGTTGTTGGGAGAGGGTTCTGAATGGATCTTATAGTGTTTACTAACACGCCCCCTCAAACGAAAGCCCGTGAAAGGGAAGAAGCCCATGAAAGGGGATTGAAGTTTGCAAAGGTCCACCAAGCCTTATGCAAGATAAACTGTTATATTGGGGGCTATCGAGATTCGATACCTTGACCTCTCGGTCATCAAAGGCTCTGATACCATGTCATGAAATCGTTGCATCCCAATAACTCGAGTTGTTGGGAGAGGGTTCTGAATGGATCTTATAGTGTTTACTAACATTCTGCAAATTATTTTTTCGATCGAAAGAAAAGTTGGCCGGAGAGAGATTTAAATTTGTGGGACGTCGTTTCCACATGGCACGCTTAATTATTTCGTCAACACAGCCTGTACGAACTCCATATTGAGTGTACGTTATATACAAGTTGTACTATTCTCATACATAATCCACCTAGTTGTTTACAACCCTACTGATCCGCCTAGTTTGTATGAATTGTTTACAACACTACTGATCCGCCCAGTTGGACTGGTATACCAATAAGTTGGTTCAACTGGAGGTTGAAGCTAGGGACGTCCTTAATGCGTCGTGGGCTCCTTAGGGCGATTCCTTGCTGGGCGTATATCAAGGACGTGTTGAACACAACAAAACACAAGAAAGCAAGCACACGAAGACACAAGTTTAACGTGGTTCACTAATGGTGAGCTAGCTAATCCACAGAGAGAGAAAGAGATTTGTATTACGGAGAGATAGAAAAGCAGGAAGAGTGATTACAGAGGAGATGCAGTTGGTGGCTAGGTTAAAGCAAATTAATAGGTTTGACAGGTTTGGCTTCATAAGAGTGAATACCAAAACTACGCTAACCTACTCGCTATATACGTTAACATCCTCCCTCAAATTGATGGAAACTACGGAACATCAATTTACCCGAGAGAAACCAATGTTGACTAGTCGAGACCGCCTTTGTCAAGAGATCCGTTGTCTGCTCTTCAGAGGTAACATAAAAAAGCTTGGTGGTGTCGTCATTCACCAAGTCACGAATGTAATGAACATGTGTTTCAATATGTTTGGTGCGGTCATGAAGAACCGGATTAGCTGCAATTTGAATAGCACTGGTGTTGTCCCCAAAAAGATGAAGGGGACGAGAAACCGAGACCCCAAGCTCACCAAGGAGTCGAACCAACCAAACAACTTCTGAATAGACTTCTGACATTGAGCGGTACTCTGATTACGTAAAGGATTTGGACACTTTATCTTTCTAATGACAACGCCAAGAGATAAATGCATCACCAAACTGCACACACCACCCTGAAGTGGACCGACGAGTGTCGATGCACCCAACATAATCAACATTAGCATAGGCAAAAATCCGAGAATCACCTGAATGAGGAAAAAATAACCCTATATCACTTGTCCCTTGGAGGTAACGAAGAATATGCACTGCTGCAGAGTAGTGCGACTGTCGAGGAGTAGCCATAAACTGACTGACAACTTGAACAACATAAGCAAGATCTAGTCGAGTAGAGGTAAGATAAATGAGACTACCAATGAAACGTCAATAAAGAGTAGGATAAAAAAACTGAATCACATTGATCCTTCCCCAGCTTGAGATTCACTTCCATGGGAGTCGGACACGGTTTGCAGTCAGTCATATGCGCCATATCAAGAAGAATCACCAATATATTTCTGTTGACAAACAATAATTCCATTCGACGACCATGTGATCTGAAGACCAAGAAAATAAGATAGATCACCAAGCTCTTTGAGGTTAAACTGCGAGCTCATAATTTGACGAATTTGATCGATACCAACAGAGTCACTACCCGTCAAAACCATATCATAAAAAAATAACAAAAGCACCGTAATTCCATGTGACGTGGTTTTAGTGAACAAAGAAGGGTCGTTCTTGCTTTGGAGGAAACCTGGTTGCAAGATAAGAGCTTGGAAGGTTTCGAACCAAGATCTAGGAGTCTGCTTGAGGTCATACAATGACCGTTGAAGAAGACACACAATATCATCAGTAGGCTTGTCAAACCCTGGTGGACATTCCATGTAAATAGTCTCTTTGAGATGGCCATGAAGAAAGACATTCTTCACATCCAACTGATAAAGATGCCAAACTTGTTGTGAAGCCAAAACAAGAAGCACCCAAACAGTTTTCATTTTAGCAACCGGAGCAAAAGTTTCATCGTAGTCAATACCATACTCCTGACGAAATCCTTGAGCAACAAGATGCGCCTTATCCCGTTCCAAAGATCCATCGGAATTAAACTTCGCAATGTACTATAGCTGGTGGGTAAGATTGATGGTATTCACTATGACTTATGTTCCCCTTTGATTTTGTGTTGTTTGATGCATAGTCTTTAGGTTTAGCTTTGATTTATTGCATGCTTGTCTATGAATCATGTAGAGAACATGCCTAGGGGTATATATGAAAGCATGTTTTAAGAGATTGGGGATCATTTCCATGACCATTTTGGGTGATTCATCTTTGGGGACTTTTACAAACACTTGGTGTGCACTCTACAATTGACTTAGTTGGATCAATTGGGTTAGTATAAGGTGTTGGATGAATGTGCATATGTTGTGAGTCTAATTAGGTGTTTGGTGAGTCCTAGAAGTGTGTATCTCAACTTGGCATTTCATTGAACACGTGATGTGCATCCTAGAACTATTTCACTTTGGTCTAATTCAAGAGATTGGGCATCATTTCCATGACCATTTTGAGTTATTCATCTTTGGGGACTTTGTGCACTCTACAATTGACTTAGTTGGATCAATTGGGTTAGTATAAGGCGTTGGATGAACAATGTGCATATGTTCTGAGTCTAATTAGGTGTTTGGTGAGTCCTAGAAGTGTGTATCTCAACTTGGCATTTCGTCAAACACGTGGCATGCATCCTAGAACTACTTCACTTTGGTCTAATTCAAGAGATTGGGCATCATTTCCATGACCATTTTGAGTGATTCATCTTTGGGGACCTTTACAAACACTTGGTGTGCACTCTACAATTGACTTAGTTGGATCAATTGGGTTAGTATACGGTGCTGGATGAACAATGTGCATATGTTGTAAGTCTAATTAGGTGTTGGGTGAGTCCTAGAAGCATGTATCTCAACTTGGAATTTTGCCGAACACGTGGTGTGATTAGTAGAACTACTTCACTTTGATCTATAATAGCTTAGTAGAGTTGTTTATGGTTGCATTTGAGTGAGATGCATGGTATTTCAGTCTGATTCATTGTTGCATTGTCCAATTTCTCGAACTTAGGTGAGCTTGAGCTAGGGCATGTCTCTATCCAAATGACATAACTTCCTTCCTTATGATTTCCTTCACTTGGTCTTTCTTCTTCGTGTTTACTGTGTTGTTTGTAGTGTCTCTAGTCGTTTCCATTCATTTCCTCGCTCACTGAGCCTCGATTGACTTCTAGTCTCAGAGTTGACTTAGAGTTGACCATCTTTGAATTGTGTTGCTTATCTTGTTTTTGCATTCTTTGTGGCACCTCAACCACACAAAACCTTTGACAACCATTTACCTAGTTGAGTACCCTTACTTCAGAAACCCTAAAAAATTCACGACCCTGACATCCACTAGGTATCTTTGCGTCGACCCCTCGGGGAACCGATCACAGAGCTAATCACCATGAATAAAATTGAATGGAATAATGACTGTAAATAGAGCCGGAGGCGCAAAAGTTCCGCTGGAGAAGACCAATAAAAATAAACTTTGATAATTTGAGAGCTTTTCACCCGCTTCACACCCGCTCCTTCATCCATCTATGAAATGTTTCGAATTTTTAAGTTTTCAAGGCTTTTGAGGACCCGAAATTCCAAAAAAAGTTGAATTTTTCAATAATTGGTGAACTTGATGACTTTTACTTGAAATATGCTCATAGAGTTGAATTTAATGTGCGAAAGATGTATACAAATCACGACCGTGCAAAAGTGATGGTGTTACATATTATAATGGTTGTTTTTAAATGATTTTAGATTAATAAATAGTTTAAATACTTCAAATTACATAACATGTTAATTTGATTTAATTATATTTAAGTCCTTAAAATTTTCTTTACTTTATGTTTCAAATCTTAGTAATCATTATTTAAAATTTTATTCTAGTAAACTCAAAATATAAAACATAAAATTATTAATTGTAATATATTTTAAATTTAGTTGGAAAAATAAAAGAAAATAAAAGAAAATAGAAGAAAATTATTACACGTATATGGTGAAGGGCTCCGGTGCTCCCACTAAAAGTGAGGGTAATGGTTATCCTCACCGAGATTTGATGGATAAACATGTTTTTTAATATCTTCTTTTTTAGGATAAGAATCTACATATTGTTAAATGATAGATCGATAGAGCGATTTGAACAGAAAAATTATTTGGCAAAGATGATGATCTATCACTTCGAAAAAGATGCAGTTGTAGAAGGAAATCTAAAGACCATCAGGTGTAATATTATACTATGATGACTAAAAATTTCAACAGAACTTCATTTAGAATTATGAAAATGAAATCTATTGATTTAAACGTCCAGTTCAATGATAATACCACTCTAGATAGCACGAATGTGAGCGGGGTAAACATTACCCCCACTTTTAGGTGGGTGCACCGTAGAGTTTTAGTGTTAGGGTATCGGTATCCCGAGGTACCGAAGTGTTGTCCATATATTATATTTTTTCCTGCTAATATGAGAAATGGTGTTATGACTAATAAAATTGGCTATTCGCAACTAATGGGCCCAAGCCCGACCAATCCGTCTCGCCCAAGCAATCAATTAAGGCCCATTAAGGGCCTAGACGCTAGGTGTATAGGGTTTATTCCCAGGTGATCAGGACCCCCTGTGGCTCAAGGGCCCGACCTGAATATTGAGGTTCTATAAATATAGACCTGACCACAACATTAATGGGATATGACATAAAGATAGCACTACAAAAAAAGAGCGTTTTGGAGTCAGTTGAAACGAAAGAGGATAGCGTCGGTCGACCGGTCGACCGACGCTGAAGAGAATCTCGCGTTTTAGCGTCGGTCGTTTGGTCGACCGACGCTGGTCAACCGACGCTAAATCCTAACCCTAATGAGCTGAACGCCTCCTCTCTTCTCTCTTATCTTTCTCTTTTCCCTTCTTCATCTTCCACTCCCACCCAACCAGCCCCCTTATCCTCTCTCCCTCTTCGACTCACTCCAAATCCGCCGCCTCCCAACCTCCAGCCAGCCGCCGCCTCCCAACTCCAGCTGTCGCTGACCAACCCCATCATTTTCCGCCAGCCACCGCCGCAGCCAGCCAACCCCCACCGTCGATTCCTCCCATCAACCGCCAACCCTGCCGACCGCCGCTGACCCAGCAATCGATTCCTCCTACCAAACTCCAGCCCCAATCCCGCCAACCTCCGATTCCCGCCGCCAAGCTCTCTCTCTCCCCGACTCTCACTTCTTCCGCCGGCCGCCAACAACCCCCCCCAAAGAAGCCACCGCCCCCGCCGCTCCACCTCTTCCAAAGCCGCTGCCGCCACCGCCCCACCTTTTCCAAGACCGCCGCCGCCGCCGCACCTTTTCCTAAGAAGAAGAAGGAGGGAAGAAAAAGAATAAGAAGGAGGCTAGAAGAAGAAGAAGAAGGAGGCTAGAAGAAGAAGCAGATGCAAGACGGAGAGAAGAAGAAGAAAAAAGCTGCAGCTGCATCTGCAGCTTTTTTTTTTGTGATGTGAACGCATATTTAGCGTCGGTCGGTCTGTGCCGTAGCGTCGGTCCACCTAAAACCGACGTTAAATATTAACGTCACCACATCTGGCGTCGGTTTTGTCGACCGACGCTATTATATTTAGCGTCGGTTGGTGACCGACGCCATAACGCGCGTCTGACCGACGCTAAACTACCTTTTTTTTGTAGTGTAGGCATTAAACATAATCGCCCATCAGCACACTTAAATGTCTACATACTCCCTAGGGGTACGTTCTAGCACTTCTTTGTCTCACTCGCAAATATGATCTTACTACCTCTTCTCTTGATTACCATCTCTTGTACATCTTACGAAGCACATCTTTGAACTTCAAGACACTTTAAAAATCGTGCCAACGCTCACTCATTCAAACCACCAATCTTCCAAATTCAACTTTTATTTTCAAGAACAAACTTTTGACGCAACAATAACTATTGAACCTACTTAAAACATCAACTACAGATGAACAATTGTCCCATACCAAAAAAACAAAGGAAAAAGATGAACAATTGAAGAAAAAGATGTTCCAATTACAAGGGAAATTGGAGGGAAGTCCCATCTTTTGACTTGTCTTTCCCAAAAAAGCATAGCCTTTTACTTCTTCTTTAACCAATTACGCTACGTAGGGTCCTGCTTCTATACAGGGGGAGAGGATCTGCGTCCAAGCTTTTCAGTTTGGAAAGTTTCAAACCCAATATACGAAGGGGCATTTTCGTCTTTTTGAAAAAAATAAAAAACCCTTTTCCTGTTCATCTTTCCACGCACGCAGCCACCGATGTCTCTCATCGGCATCCGCCATCCTCCTTCCTCCACCGATCCTCATTGCATCGACCCCCCGCTGCTACTCTTCTCGCTCCTCCACCAAACATCATCGGCCGCTACCGGCCACTAATCAACCTATTCGGCGAGATCCGGTCGTACCTCCAACAAATCCACACTTTGGATGAGCTGAGGAGAGGAAAAGGGATTTGAAGTTCTACATGAAGGTAATCGACGGAATCGACGCGAATTTCATACGGTGGAGGTCGGTCCCGTTCACTCATCTGTCGACTAGATCAGATTGCGATATCGACTAGATCAGATTGCGATAGAATAGGATCTGAAATTGAAACTGAAATCAAATCTTGAATCCTTCCTCAAAACGAATCGTATGGCTGGAGCTCGTTCTATTGTTGCTACAGCGGTGGAGGCTGCGTCAGAAAACAAGGCTACGGCGGCATCGGCGGAAACAAGGCTAGGGCGGCGGTGGCGGAAACAAGGCCACGCAAATCACTATTTTCCCGATTACAGTTAGGTTGAAGAAGAGTGGCTGGTTTTCATGTGGTTAAGTTTAGTGACTGATTTGTCATGTGGTTAAGTTTAGTGACTGATTTGTCACTTGGCTAAGTTTAGTGACTGATTTGTCACTTGGCTAAGTTTAGTGACTGATTTGTCACTTGGCTGAGATAAGTGACTGATTTGTCACTTGGCTAAGATAAGTGACTGAAGAATGAAGATCTAATGTTTGGTTAAAATTTTGTACATGAAGATCGTTAGAATGTATGATTGAGAATTATGGTATTCTGGGTGAATGAAAATTAGTGATAATAGCATTCAGTGGTGTTGTGGGTGATTAACTAAATAGAAAGTTAATTAGTTTATTCGAAAAGTTAACTAGTTATTAATTAAACAACTTCGTTAACTAGTTAAACAACTTCGTTAACTAGTTATTCAATCGTGAAGTTAACTAGTTAACAACTAAATAACTCGATAAATAGATAACAACTAAATAACCTTGTTAACTAGTTAACTCGTTATCTAAATCATGATGTTAACTAGTTAACTCGATAAGTTAACTAGTTAACTAATTTTGATAACTAGTTATCAACTTGATAAATAGTTAACTCAATTGGTTAACTAGTTAACAACTTGGTAAGTAGTTAACTCGATTGGATAACATGTTAACTAGTTAACTGTAAAAACTCAGGTTAACTAGTTAACTGTAAAAACTCAGGTTAACTAGTTAACAATAAAAAAAATATTGTTAACAAGTTATTAGTAAAAACCAGGTTAACTAGTTAACTTGTCCTCATCGGAAAAGTCATCGGAGTTTGGTCGGTCTCCGGAGCCTCACTTAAAAAGTTATCGGAAAACATGTTAACTAACTAGTTAACTATAAAAACCCAAGTTAACTAGTTAATTAGTTATCAATAAAAATCATGCTAACAAGTTAATAGTAACCTGTTAACAAAAAATCCAGTTAACTGATTATGGTAATTCGTTAACTAGTTATCAACGAAATAACATGTTAACTAGTTCAGTTAACTAGTTATCTGCTGATAACATGTTAACTAATTATCTGTAAAAAAACAAGTTAACTAGTTATTTGTAAAAAACCAGGTTAACTAGTTATCAGTAAGAAATCAGGTTAGTTAACTAGTTAACTAGTTAAAAACAACTTGACTAGTTAACTAGTTACCTAGTTCATGAGGTTAACTCGATTGGTTAACTAGTTAACTCAATTTTTATAACTAGTTATCAACTAAAAATCTCGTTAACTAGTTAACAACTTGGTAACTATTTAACTCGATTAGATAACATGTTAACTATAAAAACTCAGGTTAACTAGTTAACTAGTTATCAATAAAAAAAATCTTGTTAACAAGTTGTTACTAAAAATCAGGTTAATTAGTTAACTTGTCCTCGTCGGAAAAGTCACCGGAGTTTGGGTGGTCTCCGGAGCCTCGCCGAAAAAGTCACCGGAAAACATGTTAATTATAAAAATCCAAATTAACTAGTTAACTAGTTATGAATAAAAAAATCATGCTAATAAGTTAATAGTAAAAATCAGGTTAACTAGTTAACTTGTCCTCGTCGAAAAAGTCGTCGGAACAGTCACCATAAAAAGTCACCGGAAAATGTCATCAGAAAAGTCATCGAAAAAAGTGGCCAGCGGCGACCAGCGACCGGCGGCCGACGACTGGCGGCCGACGGCAGTGGGTTCGTTAAAAACAAAATATTTAAATAAATAATAATAATAAAATATTTAATTAAATATAATAATTAAATTGTTTGTGTAAAGTCCTAAATGCCCCCTATTAAATCTGGACTATTAGATTGGTCAAAGAGTCAAACTAGATCTAATGGTTAGAATTAGGTTTGGAACTTTCCAAACCCTCAAAGGTTTGGACGCTGATCTGCTTCCTCGGGAATGGATCAGCATCCAAGAGAATGTGGGTTTGGAAAGTTCCAAACCCATTTTCAACCATTAGATCTAGTTGACTCTTTGACCAATCTAATGGTCCAGATCTGTCAGGGGTATTTAAGACTTTACACAAATACTTTAATTATTATATTTAATTTAAATATATTATTATTATTTTTTATTTAAATATTTTATTTTTTTTACAGTAGGCAAACACTGCACAACAGCCGCCATTGTCCCCGGCCGCCGGCCACCGACGACTTTTTCCGGTGCCTTTTTTCGGTGATTTTTTTCGACAACTTTTTTGGTGAATTTTACGACGAGGCTCCGGAGACCGACCAAACTCCGGTGACTTTTCCGGTGAGGACTAGTTAACTAGTTAACCTGATTTTTACTAATAATTTGTTAACAATATTTTTTATTGATAACTAGTTAACTAGTTAACCTGAGTTTTTATAGGTAACTAGTTAACATGTTATCCAATCGAGTTAACTAGTTACCAAGTTGTTAACTAATTAACCAATTGAGTTAACTATTTAGATTTTTAGTACATAACTAGTTATCAAAATCACTTAACTAGTTAACTAGTTAATTTATCGAGTGAACTAGTTAACATCATGATTTAGATAACGAGTTAACTTGTTATCTAATCGAGTTAACTAGTTAACCAATCAAGTTAATCTAGTTAATCAATCGAGCTACTAGTTACCAAGTTGTTAACTAGTTATCTAATTGAGTTAACTAGTTAACTAGTTATCTAATCGAGTTTTTTTATCAAGGTGTTAACTAGTTAACAAGATTTTTAGTTGATAACTAGTTATCAAAATTAGTTAACTAGTTAACATCATGGTTTAGATAACGAGTTAACTAGTTAACCTGAGTTTTTTCAGTTAGCTAGTTAGTTAACATGTTATCATAAGATTTTTTATTGTTAACTAGTTACCTAACTAGTTATGTTGTTTGTAATTAGTTAACTACTTAACTTATCATGATTTATCGAGTTAACTAGTTATCTACTCGAGTTAACTAGTTAACTTATCGAGTTAACTAGTTATCTACTCGAGTTAACTAGTTATCTACTCGAGTTAACTAATTAACTTATCGAGATAACTAGTTAACCAACCGTGTTAACTAGTTAACCAACCGAGTTAACTAGTTCTTAATTTAATTGTAACTTTCACTTTTACCAGGGAACAAATAGCAAATAGCATGAAAGGAAACCAATTTGGCAGTACTAAATGCTGCAAACACTACAAAAAAAGCGTTCTTTGGCGTCGGTTGAAATGTAGGAGCTTAGCGTCGGTCGATATAACGACCGACGCCAAAAAAAAAGACGCGTTTTAGCATCGGTTAAACGCGTTTTAGCGTCGGTTAAACATCGACCGACGCTAAATTAGTAACTTATGAACCCTAAACGCGTCTTTCCTCTATCTCTTTCCTCTATCTCTTTCCTTTCTTCTTCTTTTTTGAACCACCGCCGCCCCCCACCATCACTTTCCTATCTTCTTCTTCTTTGAACCACCGCCGCCCCCCACCATCACTTTCCTATCTTCTTCTTCTTTGAACCACCGCCGCCCCCATCCATCTCGCTCAAGACGGCCGCCGCTCATCTCGCTCAAGACCGCCGCCGCTATCTCGCTCAAGGCCGCCGCCGCGCCATCCCTGCCAAGGCTGCCGCCGCGCCATCCCAGCCCCTTCGTCGCCGCTCATCTTGCTCAAATCCGTTCAGCTACCGTCATCTATTCCTAAACCTAAGGTATTTCGTCTTCTCAGATCTACATTTCGATTTATGGATTTAGGGTTTGCTTTCCTCCTCACAGTGTTTTTGGTGTATCTGCAGAAGAAGAAGAAGTAGGAGGGAAGAAGAAGCAGTTGTATCAGAAGAAGAAGAAGAAGAAGAAGGAAGGAAGAAGAAGAAGGAAGCTCAGGCAAAGAAAGAAGATGAAGGGAAGGAAGAAGAAGAAGGAAGGAAGAAGACGAAGGGAAGAAGAAGGAGCGAAGAAAAAGAAGAAGCTGCATCTGCAGCCGATTTTTTTTTGTGATTGTCAGCCTATTTAGCGTCGGTCGGTCAGTGTCCTAGCGTCGGTCGACCGAAAACCGACGCTAAAGTTTAACGTCACCACATCTGGCGTCGGTCCGGTCGACCGACGTTATGCAAATTAGCGTCGGTCGTGCGTCTGACCGACGCTAAACCCCTCTTTTTTTGTAGTGAAACTCATCATCTGTGAAAGAAGAATAATAGAACTCTACACATCGTCATATCATAAACAAATAATGCCACACCAAAAACAATAGTCTTTCACAGTTCCACGACCAATTTTCTTTCTCATATTCTTCTTATCCTTTCCCCTTCTTATCTGAAGCATCATCCATCATCATCATTAGAATAAGACTTATCAATTACAATCAAGCGATTCCACCACCAAGACAACCGAAATCACCCGACAACCCCACCGCAGCAATACAACACTTCCTCCAATTACAACCACCATCACAACAGCTTCTCCATTGCTTCCTTCATCGCTTTCTCTTTATCCTCCTTCCTTCCTCATCGACTTCGTGCTGACCCACCTCAACAAATCATTCATCAACATTCAACAATCCCAGTAATGGTAAATGGTAAAATAGAGCACCTGTAATTAGTGTGAGCACCAGCTCCATTCCAATTACCCTGAACAGGCTTCAGATCAAAGGAAACCACCACTCCAGCAATCTCCCCAATCCTCTGTTTTCCAAATTAAATTTCAGAACAAATATAAAATTGACCAAACAAGTAAACATATATATATACCTGGAGGATGCAACGCGCCACCCACAGTTCATCTGCTGCTGAAATACCAACCGAAGGCCCTATTTGGAATTCCCACTGCACCGAATAAGAAACAAAGTGCTCTGAAAAAATACAAAAAAACCATTGAGGATGACTTCTCCATGATGCCACTAATGTTGATCCCTGCATAAAGGCAAGCTTTGAAATGGGCATCTACTATATCCCGCCTCAGAGTTGTCGTCCGGCGTTGGATCTGAACTGCGCCTCCGATCTGCTTGGCCTCAGATCTACTCTCTGTCGCTGCAAGAGAAGACGAGGAGGTGGCCAGAGGAAGAGTGCATCAGATGAGAAGACAAGGAGGAGGTGGAACGGACGAGGAGGAGGTCGGAGGGATAGGGGGGATCCAACGAGGAGGAGGTCGGAGGGAGAGGTGGATCCGACGAGGAGGAGGTCGGAGGAAGAGTGGATCGGACGAGGAGGAGGTCGGAGGGAGAGTGGATCGGACAAGGAGGAGGCCGGAGGGAGAGGGGGATCCGACGAGGAGGAGGTCGGAGGGAGAGGGGGATTCGACGAGGAGGTGGTCGGAGGGAGTGGGGATCGGACGAGGAAGCGGCTGGAGAGAAAGAGCTGATCGGAGAATCAGGCGGCCGGAGAGAGGGAGCTGATCGGAGGCCACAATCGGGAGAAAAGGCTTTGACGGCGGCCGTGCGTGGAAGAAGAAGAATGAGTCAGAGGGCTTAGTTAATTAGGAATAGGATTTTAAATATATTTTTCAAAATGACAAAAACACCCCTCCGGCTAATGGGTTTGGAACAGTCCAAACTCCAATTCCTGGACGCAGATCCTTTGCCCTGCTTCCTCTATACAGGTAAAAAAAAATTAAAAAAAAAGGTGTCAAGCACTTTTAATTATTTTGAAAAACGATACAAGTAATTATTTTTGTTGTTCTTTAGTTGTTATTAATGTGTGAGTTATTATTTATATGTTATTTATGTATTATAAATATGTGATTTTTGTTCCAAATAACATATCAAGTGAAAAAAATACAAAAACAACACACGTCTATCACGGCAAATAAAATGGCTATCATCAGCACTGAAGCAATTTCAATTCTAATGTAAATAATATATATTTTCAAATAAATAAATAATTAGTTACTGATTTAATAAATGTCAAAACGCATGGTGTCTATTGTTCATGGAAAAATAATGGCGTGTGATTTGATTGGGAGACAAAATAATTTAGCGATTGTTATATAAAGTTGCAGTTCATATTTTTCCAAAAACTCACTATTATACTCTTATTAATTTGTGATGCCCATATTTACTTCGCACAATTCGTTTTTACTTCGCGCAGTCTATGTTTTACTTCGGGCAGTCCATTTTTACTTCGCGCAGTCCATTTTTACTTCACGCAGTCCAGGTTTTACTTTGGGCAGTCCAGGTTTTACTTTGCGCAGTCCATTTTTACTTCATGCAGTCCAGGTTTTATTTATCGCAGTCTAGATTTTAGTAACTTGAATAACTATAAACATTAATTATTTTTGTTTGATCTTTTGAAGATATGTAATGTATATTTTTTGTCGGTCTATGCGAAATAAAATACAGATGATATATAGTAACCCAAAATTTAACGATCAGAATTTAGGCATGCAAGATGCTTTTTGCATCAGTCCTGAACTAACTGTGTTCTTATCTATCCATCCAAATAAAAGATTGTACATATTTAAGACTTGTCTTGATACTTTCTGTTCAGCCTCTGGTCAACTGGTCAGTAAAGACAAGTCTAGAATCTTTTTCTCTAAAAATGTCTCCAAAAAGTCTCGCCGCCACATTTGTCGGGAGCTGGATTTCTTGGAAACTAATGATCTTGGTCGGTATTTAGGGGTTCCGGTCCTGCACGACAGGGTTAACCAAGGAACCTATAATTATTTGATTGAGCGTATGGATAGGAAGCTTGGAGGTTGGAAGCAAAAGAACCTCTCGCTTGCGGGTCGTGTCACGCTAGCGGGATCGGTTCTTAGCTCGATCCCCTCCTATGCTATGCAAACTTCGTTTCTTCCTGCTACTACCACCAAAGCTATTGACTCCAAAATCCGTACTTTGTGTGGGGCGACACTGACATAAATAAGAAGACTCATTTAATTTCTTGGGATGTTGTTTGCAGGCCTAAATCGCAAAGAGGCTTGGGACTTAAGAAGGCAAGGGAGCTTAACGAAGCTTATATGATGAAGCTGGGTTGGCTTATCCTGCAGGCGACGGAGAAGCTCTGGGTCCAGGTGCTCACCTCAAAGTACTTGAAGATGACCAATCAAGGATTGACCCTCAGGAGGAAGACTGGCAGATCAACCCTTTGGCGGGGCATTCGGAGATCTTGGCCTATAATGGCCGCAGCCTGCCAGCACAACATCAGGAATGGAAAATCAACTCTCTTCTAGCAACATCGCTGGCTGGACAGCTGCATTACTCTTGCTGATTGGGCTACCGTTCCGTTGGATGACGTGGAGCTTGAGAGGGCGGTGGCAGATGCTACTACCGCCCATGGGGATTGGAATTGGACATTGCTGGAGAGCCGCCTTCCGCCCAGTTGCCTTGAACAGATTGTAGGAATGGAAACACCGTCGGATACTGATACAAAAGATGGGATGTTATGGGGTCCCGATCCAAAAGGCAAGTTCTCCATTTCCTCTGCTTACGAGATCGCGGCTGCCAACCACATGGATTCAGACACCAATCTTTGGAAGAGTGTTTGGAAGTGGCAGGGTCCCAACCGGATCAAGCACTTTTTGTGCTCTTGGCTCACAATAGGCTGCTCACCAACTCGGAGAGGAAGAAACGCCATATGACTGATGATGATTGTTGTAGGCTTTGCCCTTCATCAGTTGAAGACAACCTTCATGTGCTAGGGGACTGCCACGTGGCAAAAGCTTTCTGGATGAGCTTCTCACATTTCTCCAGAGAAGCTTCCTTCTTCACAAGCAACTTACAGGATTGGCTTCATAAATACATTAATACAGACGAGCACAACCTCCAGTTTGGCATTGCACTTTGGCTTCTATGGAAGGCAAGAAATGAGGATATTTTCGAAAGTAAGAAGGTGACTAGCGATCAGCTCTGCCTACGAGTCCATTCGTGGATCGCCGGGGTTCGAGAGACAATGAAAGCTAGCTCACTCATTCTTTCGAAAGTAGTCGGACGGAGAAGGGAAACACTCATCAGTTAGATCCCGGCTCCCGATGATTGGATAACTGTTAACACGGATGGATCAGTTACCCAACCTCATAGCCACGCAGCCGGAGGAGGGATCATCAGAGATTCGCATGGAGCCAAGTTAGCCGCATTTTCAGCAAACTTCGGTCGATGTTCTATTATGCGTGCCGAGCTTCGCGCCGCTGCGTTGGGGTTTGAGACGGCTTGGAACATTGGATGCCGGAGAATCAACTTGCAGCTGGATTCTAAAGCTGTCGTCGATGCCATTGCCTGTGACGTTAACACAATGGGACGCCACAGCCGGATCCTTCAACGGATCCATGAGCTTCGTGATAGAGAGTGGGTTGTCCGTTTCACCCACATTTTTCGAGAAGGCAACCGCGTGGCGGACCATCTCGCCCACCAAGGGCACTCCTTGGCCTTTGGCTATCATCTTTTGGATGATTGTAACCCGGACACCCGATTCGCTTTATTAGCTGATTGTTTTGGAGTCTTACTCCCTCGTTTGATCATTTAGAATAAATAAGGCTTGCTACCAAAAAAAAAAGATTGTACATATTTTGTTTATGAATAACTGTGCTCTTATGAGACAACCATCCAGCTTTATTGTTATTATTTTTGGATATGTATTTTTATCTATCTTCTTTTGAAGTTTACAGTAATGTCTTGAGTAGAGTTACTGCAATCTCTCATGGAAATCTTTAGAGATGTTCATTGATAATTTTGGTTCTCTGGCTAATTAGAACTGTCCACAAGGGATTATCTCTGGATGTGTTTAGGGTCGGTGGTAGCTCGTATTTGGAAGGAGCGTTGCGGCCGGGTTCATGGTAAGCTGCATCGGGATGTAGAGACACTGACGCGTACTATACTAACAGAAGTTGCTATTTTGCTCTTGATAATCAAGCCTTTTTCAGCTGCTATTATTGTTGAGGGGGTATTCTTTGCAATTTTGAGGGTTCTTTGTTTCTGTTTGATGTTGCAGTTTTGGAAGTGTAATTAACCCTAAGGTGTTTATTTGATCACTTTTCATATTTTTGGAATGAAAAACAACCTATTCATTAAAAAAAATGAATGTGATTTAAAAATTAGTGCAAGTGTGAAATGAATAAATAACTGTTATTAGGTACAACAAAGCCAGCCACCAATACTGTGATACTTAAGGGAGTTAATTACTTACGAGTGCTTCCTTTATTAGTTGTGACTTATGAATATATATATGCTGCCTAATCTATCTATCTTTATTGCTGTTCGGTTGACGTGCATGCATATATACTTTGACGTTTTGAGTGACAACGTGCATAAATAGAACATTGACAGCTCATGAAAGATTGACAAACAAACTCTCAGTCCAAAGGCAAAAAGAAAAAGAAGAAATTGGTCCCCAATAAAAGAAATCACCGTCATCTCATCTCCATCCCATCCATTCCAAATAATATTGTCATTCAATAGTGATGTGCACTTTCCATCCCTAATATTGATTAGTCCTCAAACAATCCCCTCAATTACTAGCAAAATCTTTTACCAATGTCTCAGAGGTAACCAAAACTTTTAACAACCCTAAATATTACGGCTGGATTTTGATACTCTAACCTTAACTATCACGGGTTACAGATATCCTAATACCTGAGACTTATTTCAGTTCGGGTACCCACGAATACCTGAATTACGCTACTAAGAACTTAAATTTTGTGAAAAATATAAGCATTCACTCATTACGCTGAGAAAACCATAAATATTTACGTGGACAGTAGATTTAAGCTATGCAATCATTAAAATTTCATGTTTCTTCCTTTCTTAATAATAATTATAATAATGTTGATTGATGAACCATGGATATTAACCCACTTCCATTACTTTCAGCCTTTCATATCCCAATTTACGTTGAACATTTTAGCTACATGAACAATGAACAATGGATTTGAACAATTGATTTTACTATGGTAATAATTTTGGGCTTTTGGTTGGGGTTTTGGGTAATTTGGTATGATTCGGGTAGTTTGGGTATTATTTGAACGGGTTACGAGTACCCTAACTCATGATCCAAACTCCTAACTCATACGGGTTTCGGGTACCTTAACCCCGCATAGGTTCGGGTAATCTCAGACCCGTACGGGTTCACTTCTAACCCTACTAAAAATTATTTCTCGTTACATTAGATCTATATATAAATTAGTCAATACCATAAGTGTAGTTAACGTTGGTTACTGAAATGGGAATTAGACGGCCTACGTGTTATGTTACGGAAACATGTCAGCAACTCTTTCCAGCCTGGCATAAGGGCAATGACATGTCATTTTTACCATTTCAATTAATGTAATTATATATCGTAGTCGGTATCAAGTAAATAGCCCCTTTTACTTTCTCCGCGAGTCTTCGTAATATTTGTGTTCACCACCGATTGAGAGTGGAAGCCATGGTTTCCATTAGCCTCCTGACTGATTAACGGATTTTGAGAAAGTAATTCATGGAAAAGGTCTAGGCGAAAGATTTGGCTCGTCCTGCTTGTAGTTGCGAACAAGGGTATTTGTGATTTCTGAACTTCGAACGTGATTGTTTGCCGAATTCGAAAAGTGATTTTGGATATCCATGGTGGAAAATAGTCCTCCGTGAATTCTCGAGCCAACTCATTTCAATTGTGACACATTTTCTATAAGACTAAGGTTGAACCGACTGGTAAAAAAATACAAGTATGAAAACTAGTAAAAACCAAGTAAATCCTCTAGCTAGTGACATATGCATGCCAAGAATGAGGTCGACCTCATGGTCAGGTAGATGGAAGCTCCACACGCTATATCTATTGGTTCACCTTATAACGATCTTCTGAATGGAGAGAGGTTAGCTTTCAATAAGTCGAGTGAGAGTAACCTTTTGAATGCAAAAACAAGTTTTTGTGATATTTGTTAAGTAATCTATAATGACAATTTCATTAAACATCGCTAAAATGCTAAATTTTGTAACTCTTGTGACATTTACATTTTTAGTAAATGTCACAAAATTATATTTTTTAATGAAATAAATCAATGACATTTTTTATGTCACTATATTGTTAGATATATATTTTAACTTAAAAAACATATATTTAAGTTTGGTGCATTCTATCTAACATAAATAGGGGTGAGAGTCGATTAATTTGGTCATTAACCGATCAAAATTGGTTAATCGTAGGTTATCCGACCTCCAAGAAACTTTGACCAATGATCGACTAACAAAAAATCGGTCAAAAATAGATCAAAATTTGGTCAACTGAAAATTAACTGTGCCCTTTTAACACATGGTTTAACCGACCACATTTTAATTTTTGCCATGTTTTTACTAATTTAACCATTCATGACCGAACTTGATCAATTTAACCTACTTTGAACCTTAAAATTCCTTGTAAATTGAATAATATAATAAATTCTACACCATGTAAATATGCATTTGCATTAGAACTAATTATTCATTATTATTTCGGTCAATGTCAGTTAACCTCTAGTTATCCACATTTTAACCATTGACCTACTTACTAAAAAATGATTAACCGCCCTTTGACTGACCAATCAGTTAACCAATAGTTAACTGATTTTGATTGGTTAATTGATTTAAATCATTAACATTAACCGAACTCCCATCACTAAACATAAATATAATTTCAACATTCATAGTATAGTTTAGAAAAAAGCATTTTATTGTCACCCATCTAAGTTTTTGTTATTTTTATCTACAAATGTCAAATTTAAATGAAATAAAATTTAACGTGTTAAATCTTTTTGTACTCATGTAGATACGTTTCGTATTCATTTACACATCTGTCATACAAGATTATAATGCACGGTATCAATGTCCTTTTGTACTTGATTCTACACGTATTAGCCTTTTGCAGATGCTACATGTGTGGCATAATGGTAATGACTTAATTTTATAACATTGAGGTTAGGGGTTCAAATCCCAACATCAACAAATGGTAAACATTTTTTTAGGTGCTCGGCCAGAGATAATAGTTGGAGGGGCAATATATGAGGACTATCAACGTTCAATGGCACATGGTAGGAGGTGGCTATCGAGAGACAATAGCTAAAGGTTCGGCGGTGGAGCACTACCAACAACAAATGATGGTTGAAAGAACATTGTAGTTGGAGGGAAGGCCGTTGGAGACGATGTCCAATGACAACCATTGTGCTGGCTAGCAGTGATGAAAGTGTCCTAACTACCGATACGAAAGATATACATTTAAGTAAGGGTTATTATTTCCAAAAATCTCCAACTATGGCGAATTATTTTAAATATACTCTATCTTTAAAAAACCCCAAATCTATCTCATTTTTTGACATAGTTAACGCCATTAGGCTCACTTTGTATTTTTTTGGATAGAAGTGACAGAAACGCTATTTTCCCTACCACCTTGGCTGACACGTGTGCTGTTGACTGTAATTAAAATAACATTCAACCCAGTTAAAATCTAAATTTCACCTTCCTTCCTTTTTCATCTTCTTCTTCAAACCCATCGCCGCACCGCTGTCGGCACTCCAACGAACAACTTCCGCCTAATAATCCTATCTCCTGCTTCTTCCTTTTCCATTTTCTCCTCAGAATCCATTGATATGTTTTTACCTTTTGGCCGTAGAAAAAGATGTGAATTATGACAACCCACATATCAGATGTCAAGACTCTAATTAGGTTGAATAGAGTAGCTCCAATCCACTGATGAAAGACAACAAGTAACCATTAGTACTACTCATGTTGGTCATCTGGGTTTGCATAATTGCATCTATCTATCCATAGAAACCAAAGTTTCACCTTAAGCACGTAAGGAGTGATGGAGTTGAAGGAAAAAATTGCGAGTGTAAAGCCAACAACTACTATTATCTGAAACAGAGAGAAAAGGGTAAGAACATAAACAGAGTTTAGTGCAGAGGAAAGGATGATTTTTTAATCATGAGTAGCTTACTATATCGACAGACCATTTTGTGTTGATCTCAAACATAGATATGGAATTTAAGTAACTAGAAAACATGAATCGCCGGAGGAGAAATCAACGGGAAGAAGAAATAGACTAGACAGAAGTGCTCATCGTGAGCCGTATTCAATGGTCGATCCTTGCCGCTGCCGCGATTCGATGAAGAAGACGTGCGAGATTCCGGTGGCCAATTTCAATCCACTGAAGATTGTTACAATCTAGAGAGGCAGAGACTGAGGACCTTCTCTGACTTACGGAGCATGTAAAACGTGAACGCCATCATAACTGCGAATCTGAGGCCACCTGCAGCGGCAGCATAGAGTTAGACCCAACTAGAGATCCATCGCTAGAGGGCGAATCTAGGTTTGTTGAGATTGGGGTCGGCGAAGCCTCTGACCATCAACGCATGTTGCCGCGTGTGGTTGATGGCGTTGATTGTGCTTGCTACGATGATGGCGATGATGAACGGAGGGAAGATCCAGATGATGAAACCAAGCCCTCTATGGATAAGGGTTTTTCAGAAAAGATGATAAGGTTTTGTTCCGACCCATGGGGGACAATGGAATTTGTATAGGCTCCGACCAGGGGTTCCGATTGACAACCTGCAAGTCCGGATAACCTCGATAGGATCTTGGTTGATGCCGGGTAAATGTGTATGAGTCACCATAGCCTAAGTATTTTGAGATATACTAAGTAAAGAGAATAAGATAGAGGACGACGAACCTCAGCGATGGCCGCTGAGAGGCTTGTTTGTGTGTTGCTTGATAGCCTAACGGAGAGTTGATAGTCTGAAGTTGGTTGCCTAGCAGAGAAGTTGGTTGCCTTGTAAGAGGCTGGTTGCCTAGCGTGAGAGCTGGGCGCGTCTGGTCGCCTAGCAAGAGGCTGGTTGCCTAGCGAGAGAGCTGGGCGCTTGGTCGCCTAGCAGAGGCTGGTTGCCTAGCGAGAGAGCTGGGCGCTTGGTCGCCTAGCAGAGGCTGGTTGCCTAGCGTGAGAGCTGGGCGCTTGGTCGCCTAGCATGAGAGCTGGGCGCTTGGTTGCCTAGCAAAGGCTGGTTGCCTAGCATGAGAGCTGGGCGCTTGGTCGCCTACCAGAGGTTGGTTGCCTAGCGTGAGAGCTGGGCGCTTGGTCGCCTGGCATGAGAGCTGGGCGCTTGGTTGCCTAGCAAAGGCCGGTTGCCTAGCATGAGAGCTGGGCGCTTGGTCGCCTAGCGTGAGAGCTGGGCGCTTGGTCGCCTAGCGTGAGAGCTGGGCGCTTGGTCGCCTAGCAAAGGCTGGTTGCCTAGCATGATAGCTGGGAGAGAGAGAGAGAGAGAGGGAGCCCATTCTTTGTGGGAATGACCTTTGCTTGTATAGGCCCCTAGAACCTCAACCCTAGTGAGCCCTTGTGTTGGGCCTACAAGTTGTTGGATTATTGTAGCTGGGCTTTAGTGGTAGTTTTGGGCCCAAGTGGCCATGACCTATCAATTGCCCCCAAGCTTGTTGTCTTGCTTGTCTAGGCAACAAGTTTTCCAAGTCGATAGTCTTTAGTGAACTTTGTCAATTGCGGCTGGGGACCATCAATTGCCCCCAAGCTTGTTGTCTTGCTTGTCTAGGCAACAAGTTTTCCAAGCCGAAGGTTCCAATATACTCATCAATTGCCCCCAAGTGTGGCTCATAAGCGAGTTGAGTCATTTACTTATAATGAAGATTTTGTCGGACCATTTTGCCTTGAGTTCTTGCCGCCTAATAATATCTCTCATACATGAGAAACCATGCCTTCTCTTGAACGAGT
Organism: Linum lewisii; assembly: GCA_034768395.1. Classification (NCBI taxonomy): domain Eukaryota; kingdom Viridiplantae; phylum Streptophyta; class Magnoliopsida; order Malpighiales; family Linaceae; genus Linum; species Linum lewisii. The sequence goes on along the minus strand of CM068299.1, from coordinate 25,160,328 downwards.
GACCGAATGCTTTTACAAAACGAAAAGTTCCATGTGATAGCGTTTTTCTCCTGCTTTTATAGCGAAGAGCTATACTCGTGTGTTTATCTCCTGCTTTTATAGCGAAGAGCTATACTCGTGTGTTTATCTCGTGCTTTTATAGCGAAGAGTTATAATTGTGTGTTTATCTCGTGCTTTTATAGCGAAGAGTTATACTTGTGAGTTTATCTCGTGCTTTTATAGCGAAGAGTTATACTTGTGAGTTTATCTCGTGCTTTTATAGCGAAGAGTTATACTTGTGAGTTTATCTCGTGCTTTTATAGCGAAGAGTTATACTCGATAATATTTATTTTGTGCTTTCTCTTTTGCCAATAAGAATTATAGCTTAAGATAGTGTTTGTTGACATGAAAATGTATATGCCTAACATAAATGATAAGTAGTATACTGTATATCACATGAATTTGAACTTCCCACAAAGCACTAGATGCTTTTAGGATTACCTCATAGATACTTGTTCCTGTTTTGTCTTGTTTTGCAGGCTGAGCCCACAACTTGTATCGCTTTTCCTGACATCCTTTTCTTTTCAATTTTCCCGGCTACAGGCAGTAACTTGATTAATTGGAGACCAATGCTTTAGATTTGGGCCTATGGCCCAATTGATTTAGGTGATAATCACCTCATAATTTCTCATCTCCGCATACCTCTTTAGTGGATCAAACTAGAGAGCCTCCAAGCTCACTTTTCCTTCTTATTAGACGATTGTTAGCCTCCCTTCTTCTTCACTTCGCTTCCCTAGCTGAAATCCTTTCAGAAAACCCAACCTTCGAAGTTGTACTGAGCGACTCTCATCTTTCTTTTCCTATTTTCCATCGCCTGACTTGACTGGCAGGTGATTGGGTCAAGGCAGGTGATTGGGTGATTTTATCGGGGCGATTGAGTCTTGATTCTTCGTTTCAATTTTTCGTCGCTCAATTTTTCGACGGGTGGTTCTATCGAGCTGTGCCCTCTCGCATGACTTTTTCATCGCCCTTGCTGAACTTTTGATCGTCTGAACTGGTAGGTGACCCTGACTTCCTCTGATTCTTATGTGCCTATTGTTTCCAATTTTGGGTTTGTTGCTTCAGCAACTGATTTGGATCTGGCAGGTGGTAAATCTTTCTCCGGCGATTGCTTTAATGTGTTTCAAGCCGATTCTTACCAGGCGATTCACCCCAATCTTTGAACCTTGATTGATTCTTCATCGAATATTTGTTAGGCGACTCTTCTGTCTTTTTTTTGTTTCCCCTAACCGACGAGGGCTTGAACGATTTCTTCTGATTTTGCAGCTACGTTGGGAGGCTCAAGGCGATTCGATGTTGATGTAGATGATGCTTCGAACTTTAATTGAACTGGCAGATTATCTCCACCTCTTCCATTTCTTCCACTCTTCCTTCTTCTGAATTTTGACGATCAAGCTTATTGTTGATTCGACACCCCACTTTTTTGTTTGCAGAAATCACACAGAGCCTTCCTGGCGAGTGGTGATTCAACGAAAAACACATAAGCTTAACTGAAGTCTCCTAACTTTGACTGGCGGTAGAGAATCGCCTGCGATTCTTCTCGATTTTGGCATCGTAGCTCTTCCCCTTGACTTTGATAAGCGAATTCGGCTCCCCAGCTCCAGGCTAACTTTCTACTTCGATTAACTGGTAAGCTTCCCATCTTTCCTATGTTTTCCTCTTCTTGCTTCGGACTGATTCGTATGTGGATCATCTCTCCTGTTCCGACACAATCGGCTTTGTTTGCTCGACTGTGGACGATTTTGTCAAGCAACTGCTTCTTTACTTCAGAATAATACACTACCTCTTCCTCGCTTTAACTATCTTTTCAGGTCTCTCAACTCTTTTGCTTCGCTCCAAAGTTCCCAACACTTCGCCTTCTCTTTTCTCGCTCGTCTTGTACAAGTGATATTATGGGATTTTCGCTCCTCTTCTTTAAACCTAGGCGATTAAAGCGTTGCCTGCCTCTCATCGCCTTAGATTTCCAAGATAACTCACTCATTTTGATTGTCAACAGGGAAAGTTAGGCAAATCTTCCATTTGTTCGCTCGATGATGTTGTGGGGAGAGCGTTGTCGTTGGTAACTCTTTCTTTGCTTCGTGCATTTCGGCAGTTAGCCCATCTCCTCGAATGGAGCTTTTTATGCTTGCTTCGCCTTCGGTCAACCGGGTGGATCCATCCACCTTGTTCCTCCCACGAATTTGTTGATGCTGACCAACATGATACTTTCCCTTCTAAATTTGTTATAGGCGATGATTTTTTATCCTTGTCTCCTTGATAGAATTCAAACTTCAAGACTTCTTAATCACTGCAGATTTTGCTAAGATGATTGATGCATCGCTTTAGACCGACACATGCCTTTTTCCTCACTTTAAACTAGATCTCCCTACTCGACCTGTTTTCAGGAACTAGGCTGCTCTGCTCACTTGATTGAAGCTTGGGTGATGCAGTGCTAGGTGATTGGAGCTTTACCCAAACTGATGTTGTGTTGATGGAGCTGGGAGACTTGGTAGATACGACGAAGCTACTTCAAGTTGTTCTTCTCTTTTTTTAGTTGGCCCTCGGTAGACACGCTCTTCTCTCCACATTTCTGAACTTAAATCAAACTCTTTGCTCATTTGACAGGCGGTTTATCCCTTTTTTGGACCAGCCCTATATCAGTTGATTCTTCTACTAGACGACTTCGAGATGGGTGATGGGAAAGCGACTACGCTCATTTGAACAATGAATTGGCAATTTCAACTTGTCGAGATTGTCGACCTCTACTCGTCGAACTCTTTGCCTGCTAGAACAACAAGTTGGAGATTGACTACCTCTTCGATTTGATAGACCTCTTTCTCGCTTCTCCTGTTCCATGCTCAAGCTTTATGTTTGATTGAATCGCCTAGCTCTGTTCAGACCATGTTGCTCTTCACTTTTACTTTATTTGTGTTCTGTTTTCAGGCGACTAACGATGTTGAACCTCTTAGTCGCCCACGGCTTCCCAGTTGCTTGCTTGGCTGAAAAATGAATTCGACGGCCCATCCTAATGACAAGTTTCCTTGTATTTCCAATTTCACATGTCGTCTGCTATCTTCTGGAATGCTCTAGCTTTAATTCTTCCAACAATTCCCATGTAACTTCTGCCTTCTGATAACATAATACTTTCTTTCTTGCTACGTGGCGATAACAGAATACTTTGGGAATGATCAACCCTTATTTCTTTTGTTGTGCACGTGTTGAGTGATTGTAATTCTTTTTTCGTTTTCCTCTTTGGCAAGGTTGGATCCTTTGGATGACGACTTAAGGCGATCACTGAACTACAGTCATCCTTACATTACTTGTACTTGCACTTAGCATTGAAATGGGTTTGGATTAATAAACATTAACCCTATCACGTGACTTTCCAAAACAAATGAGTGGACATTTGCTTGGAATTTGACCATTTCTCAGAAAATCGTTTGAGAGAGACTTGAAGTAGACATAGAACTTGCTTTGACTATGAGGTTATCAATCAGATGCTTCCGAGTCTTGGCCCCCTATCTGGCGCGCCAATTGTTCCGACCCATTCGTTGGGGACAATGGAATTTGTATAGGCTCCGACCAGGGGTTCCAATTGACAACCTGCAAGTCCGGACAACCTCGATAGGATCTCGGTTGATGCCGGGTAAATGTGTATGAGTCACCATAGTCTAAGTATTTTGAGATATACTAAGTAAAGAGAATAAGATAGAGGACGACGAACCTCAGTAATGGCCGCTGAGAGGCTTGTTTGTGTGTTGCTTGATAGCCTAACGGAGAGTTGATAGTCTGAAGTTGGTTGCCTAGCAGAGAAGTTGGTCGCCTAGTAAGAGGCTGGTTGCCTAGCGTGAGAGCTGGGAGTCTGGTCGCCTAGCAAGAGGCTGGTTGCCTAGCGTGAGAGCTGGGCGTCTGGTCGCCTAGCAAGAGGCTGGTTGCCTAGCGAGAGAGCTGGGCGCTTGGTCGCCTAGCAGAGGCTGGTTGCCTAGTGAGAGAGCTGGGCGCTTAGTCGCCTAGCAGAGGCTGGTTGCCTAGCGAGAGAGCTGGGCGCTTGGTCGCCTAGCAGAGGCTGGTTGCCTAGCGTGAGAGCTGGGCGCTTGGTCGCCTAGCATGAGAGCTGGGCACTTGGTTGCCTAGCAAAGGCTGGTTGCCTAGCATGAGAGCTGGGCGCTTGGTCGCCTAGCAGAGGTTGGTTTCCTAGCGTGAGAGCTGGGCGCTTGGTCGCTGATAGCTGCAGTTTTAGCGGTATCAAATAACTAATCTACCAAGGTAGACTAGATCGTATTCTAATCGAGGTCTCTTCTTCTTGTCTACTAAAATATGTTGGCAAATTACTCGATTTAAACAGGTTGTGCGTGGTGTGAGTTCCACGACTTCTAATCTAATAAAGCAGGAAAATAAAAGACAGAAAGATTAAAAGGTTGACTAACGAGAAGATAGACGAACTTAGATTTCGAATCCCCCTTAGATCACCAGAGCAACGGCAATCACAAGACCAGCGGTTTTCAATTCTAATTCAATCAATTACTAAGACACCACCATAACTCCTTACCCTTAGGTTTAAGACCGGCGAACGTTCGCTCTATCCGTTCTAACTACCAAGATTAACTAGCCGCCCGGGTAAGGTCGCCTCTCGCAATGACTTAATTAACTGGTGTAATTACTAATGATTAGTGAGGTACTCTTGCAGTGGATTAACCCTAACCGGTTCCTACGAAAGGCACGCTCCAATTATAAGGTTAATTGTTCAATTCGATGTTCTAAAGTAAGGCGAGCGTTCGCTTCTATCCTTAGCTTAACAAGAATCTTATCTAGGTGATCAATCCAGACAAGAAACATGAACAAGGAAGAACAAATCAAACATGAAAAAGAACTGATTGAATTTCAAATCTAATCACCACCGATCCGTGACTGCTTTAAAGCCCTGGGTCACTTAGGGTTCATCTAATCTAAGCTCTACAAGTTCAGTTACTCATATCAGAAACAAGAGAATCAAAGGCAACAATGAAGATCATCATACATAGGAAGAACAGATAAGAACTGAACAACCTAATTCTGACGACTCCCGCGAAGCTTCAATTTCCTGGATCTTCAACTTTAAGCTCTGAGTTCTCCGAGGTGGAAGGATGGCATCATGATCTCTCCACGATTCTTCGAACTCTCTAAACTCTATCTATCGACCCTAGAGTCGGCTGACTCTCAAAAGTATGATTCGTGAAAATATGAATAATGATGAATGAATTTTTCCTGGGCCGCCGGTTTAAGTATTTATACTTAAACCCTAAGTCGCCGGATTCCTTCTGTTATTTTCGCCGAAAATAAGGGATTATTTTCGCCGAAAATGTTGGTACAAATGGACGGGTCCTCCGGCTGATTCTCCTGTGATTTTCGCCGAATAAGTTCTCGGTCCGAAAGCTATATGTTTTCGCCGAAAATATCCTTCAGTTGGCCTTAGTTGATTTGTGCTGATATTTTCGCCGAAAATAAAGGGTTATTTTCGGCGAAAACTCCTTTGTAAACCGGGCAGGAATTTGCTTGAACTTGATTGGCTCTTTTGATTGATTCCGGTGCAATCCCTCGAGGTTCCAACGCCTTAGACACGTCCTTGGCTACTTATTCGATGGCAAAAACCTGTGCTAACGTAAAAACACTAGAAAACCATCAAATAGACCTGAAACGGGCCAAGGTAACACAAATGGCACAAGATAGGTCAATCGATTGAATATTCGTTATTCTACCCTAAAAATCATGTCTTAAGCGAGGAAATGTTGCTTAAATGAGGCTGATAATCACGTCAAATCGAGTGTCATCAAATACCCCACACTTAAGCTTTTGCTTGTCCTCAAGCAAACTGAACTAGAACACACTCAAATTCACAAATGACACGAGATTAAACCGAGATTCAATTCTAACAATTTGGTTTAGACTGTTCCACGTAGAAAGAGTGCCCTACACATGCAAGAACATCAACCAAATAAATTTTCGATCTCACTAATCTCTGCACACTTCAAGTAGTAGTTTTAACAAAGCACGTTTCTTGGGAAAACAATTAATCATAATTAACCGACTACGATAACACCAATTCTAATAAAAAAGACTTTAAGCTCTAGCCATGATGTGGATGCGGAGGTAAGAAAAATGACGTGGCTATTGACTCGACTTTATCCGTTTCTAGATCTGCACGTTACATGTTCTAGCTAGGACCGATTTAAACAATGATTTATTTCAAGTTCAACTTCTTCCTTCAATTTATTTACTGCATACTAGTGCTCGATACCAAACACTTCACTTAGGTGTTGGACCTGCCTAGCTCACAGTATTTGTGCTTATGCTAGTGCTCAACCCGAACACTTCACTTAGGTGTCGGGCTTGCCTAGATTTTTTTTTCAGCACTTTAAAGAACTTTACATTGATTTGCACAACTCGAATTTCACCACTCAAACACTTGATTTATCGATTTAACCACTTGATCCTAGCTAGTTATAACTTTTTACACGAGATTTCGAATTGGATTTCCGTCTAATCTCTAGCCACAATCACAGGTGAACAAATATGGAGTGAAAAACATGGGAGAAGCTAGCATTTATCATCTTAGAACAGTGTTATCGAGCTTTGTTATTAACAAACCAATTAATTCAATTAATTCAAGTTTCAACTACAGAAGTGATTTATGATCTGTTCTGACCTAGACTCATTTAATATCAGTTCCAACACGTTTGTTACAGGTTCTAAGTGGAACAGTCTAGACGTTATTGTTCAAAATTGAAGTCAATTTAACATCAAAAGTCAAGAGTTGAGCAATTCTATGCTAGAGAAATTTCAAAATTGAACCACGGAATCACAGAAAATCAAACAAGATCATGCATAATCCTAGAATTCTACCCCACACTTAAACGGTTCTGTGTCCTCACAGGACTAAACTAGAGTAGAGAGATACGAAGAACCTGTGACGAGATGGTCGGTGTAGGGGATGAACACGGAGCGTCCGGAGCAGAGCGGAGTAGCTACTCAAGATCCTACAAAACAAAAACAACAAAAAGATCAAAAGGATACCGGGACAAGTGTCCCGGATCCACACAGAATAAAAGTCGAACAAAGAAGGTTAAGGGGAATTTTGAAAATATTTTGACTCTCTTTAAGTGGAGGATTGGGTGGTTTTCAAAATAGTTTTTGGCGAAAATAAGAGGGTGTTTTCGCCGAAAATTTTAGTTCAAATGCACTACCGGTTTTTGAAGTGTGTTTTCGCCGAAAGTAACCATATGTTTTCACCGAAAATAAGCGTTAAAATCACTGCCTGGTTTTCAAGTTCAATTTCGCCGAAAACATTATAAATTTCGGACCGAAACTATGAAACAGGGAGGTTCAGTGAAAACCAAAAGGCGATTTCGCCGAAAATGAGGTTGAATATTCGCCAAAAATTTTGAACTACTCGGGTGAAAATATTTTCGCAAATCCGGCAAACTTCAGAAAATCACAGTTAAATCCACAAAAATCGGAACGACCTCAATCAACTTGCGACTGACACTACGACACGCAGTCTACACACGAAAAATAAGAAAACAAACAAACTGACACTTTTGGCTCCCCCGAACCGACTCGAACGATGAAAAAGACTGACTCAATAATTCAAAAAAAATCGGACTCCAGCCGTGGGTTGCCTCCCACGAAGCGCTCTCTTTTAACGTCCTTGAGCCGGACGATACCTGTTAGGGACCCCAACTTAGGAGTTCCTTGAAGTCAATCGTCTTCTTCAAGGTGTGCGGTTTAGTGCCATGTAGCACTCCAGCAGGGTGATGTAACCGGTAGTGTTCAAATAGATTGTGGTTCTGGTTGGATGACCAGTTCTTCTTGAATTCTCCTTCTGGAGGAGGAAAGAGGTAGTACGGCGCGGCATGATCAATGAGCTCCATCTTCTCTACCTGATGCTCATCAAGAGGTCTCTCGGGATCGAGTGTGTATACTTCCAAATCCTTGACGTCTTTGATTCCCACGTGCTCGTCTCTGGCTTGATCTATAGGTTGGCTCGGCGGAAGCTCGACTGAGGATATCTCTTCAATTTCTTCGTGCTCCTCTTCAACTTCAACTTCAAGATGGATTGGCTCTATGTCTTCATCAACCGCCACCGCCAAGGATTCTTCATCAGATGCTTCTTGCTCATAATAGTCATGGATAGGATCATCATCTTCTTCTTCGAACAGCTCTTGAGCGTCTTCTGTCATTAACTGCTTTGGTTGCTCGAGCTTGATGTCCGTCGCGAGATGAGCTTGTAGCATTGAAGATATATTATCCAAGGCAGATTGGGTTCTCGACGAGCATTGTTGATGTTCATGAAGCATCTCTTGGTTATCTCTAGTGCCACTTTGATGTTCTTGTTGGTGTATCTCTTGGTAACCTTGTAGCATTGAAGAGATTTTATCAAAGAGGGAGTCAAATCTCGCCGTTTGTTGTTGTTGTTGATGAAGCATCTCTTGGTAATCATCAATATTTGGTGCTCCATTGACGCGCCACTCTTGGTACTGGTCATCCCACCTGTAATCCTGCATAATCAAAACTCAAAAGCACTACCCAGGTAAATCATGAAAATATGGAGGGAAAATAAATGGTAAGGCGGAAAGGTAGAAGAATAATTTGCCAACTCTTCTTTCAAACAATTAGAAGAGTCCCCGGCAACGGCGCCAATTTGATAGCTGCAGTTTTAGCGGTATCAAATAACTAATCTACCAAGGTAGACTAGATCGTATTCTACTCGAGGTCTCTTCTTCTTGTCTACTCAAATATGTTGGCAAATTACTCGATTTAAACAGGTTGTGCGTGGTGTGAGTTCCACGACTTCTAATCTAATAAAGCAGGAAAATAAAAGACAGAAAGATTAAAAGGTTGACTAACGAGAAGATAGACGAACTTAGATTTCGAATCCCCCTTAGATCACCAGAGCAACGGCAATCACAAGACCAGCGGTTTTCAATTCTAATTCAATCAATTACTAAGACACCACCATAACTCCTTACCCTTAGGTTTAAGACCGGCGAACGTTCGCTCTATTCGTTCTAACTCCCAAGATTAACTAGCCGCCCGGGTACGGTCGCCTCTCGCAATGACTTAATTAACTGGTGCAATTACTAATGATTAGTGAGTTACTCTTGCAGTGGATTAACCCTAACCGGTTCCTACGAAAGGCACGCTCCAATTATAAGCTTAATTGTTCAATTCGATGTTCTAAAGTAAGGCGAGCGTTCGCTTCTATCCTTAGCTTAACAAGAATCTAATCTAGGTGATCAATCCAGACAAGAAACATGAACAAGGAAGAACAAATCAAACATGAAAAAGAACTGAATGAATTTCGAATCTAATCACCGCCGATCCGTGACCGCTTTAAAGCCCTGGGTCATTTAGGGTTCATCTAATCTAAGCTCTACAAGTTCAGTTACTCATATCAGAAACAAGAGAATCAAAGGCAACAATGAAGATCATCATACAGAGGAAGAACAGATAAGAACTGAAAAACCTAATTCTGACGACTCCCGCGAAGCTTCAATCTCCTGGATCTTCAACTTTAAGCTCCGAGTTCTCCGAGGTGGAAGGATGGCGTCACGATCTCTCCATGATTCTTCGAACTCTCTAAACTCTATCTATCGACCCTAGAGTCGGCTGATTCGTGAAAATATGAATAATGATGAATGAATTTTTCCTGGGCCGCCGGTTTAAGTATTTATACTTAAACCCTAAGTCGTCGGATTCCTTCTGTTATTTTTGCCGAAAATAAGGGATTATTTTCGTCGAAAATGTTGGTACGAATGGACGGGTCCTCCGGCTGATTCTCCTGTAATTTTCGCCGAATAAGTTCTCGGTCCGAAAGCTATATGTTTTCGCCGAAAATATCCTTCAGTTGGCCTTAGTTGATTTGTGCTGATATTTTCGCCGAAAATAAAGGGTTATTTTCGGCGAAAACTCCTTTGTAAACCGGGCAGGAATTTGCTTGAACTTGATTGGCTCTTTTGATTGATTCCGGTGCAATCCCTCGAGGTTCCAATGCCTTAGACACGTCCTTAGCTACTTATTCGATGGCAAAAACCTGTGCTAACGTAAAAACACTAGAAAACCATCAAATAGACCCGAAACGGGCCAAGGTAACACAAATGGCACGAGATAGGGCAATCGATTGAATATTCGTTATTCTACCCTAAAAATCATGTCTTAAGCGAGGAAATGTTGCTTAAATGAGGCTGATAATCACGTCAAATTGAGTGTCATCAGTCGCCTGGCATGAGAGCTGGGCGATTGGTTGCCTAGCAAAGGCTGGTTGCCTAGCATGAGAGCTGGGCGCTTGGTCGCCTAGCAGAGGCTGGTTGCCTAGCGTGAGAGCTGGGCGCTTGGTCGCCTAGCAAAGGCTGGTTGCCTAGCATGATAGCTGGGAGAGAGAGAGAGGGAGCCCCTTCTTTGTGGGAATGACCTTTGCTTTTATAGGCCCCTAGAACCTCAACCCTAGTGAGCCCTTGTGTTGGGCCTACAAGTTGTTGGATTATTGTAGCTGGGCTTTAGTGGTAGTTTTGGGCCCAAGCGGCCATGGCCTATCAGGTTTGGGTGTGGTGAAAATCCAACAAGTATAAACAAAAGGGTTATTTTTCTAAACCCTTAAATGAAACAATCAGAAGCACACGTGTCAGCCAACGTGGCAGGAAAAAAATAGCGTTTTGGTCACTTCCATTCAAAAAAATACAAAGTGGGCCTAACGGCGTTAAGTCTATCAAAAAATTGGATAGATTTGGGGTTTTTTTAACGATAGAGATATTCCAAATAATTCACCATAGTTGGAGCTTTTTGGAAATAATAACCCTATAAGTAAAATATATAAGTGTTACAACACTTTGTGACACATATAAATGTCGTAAAAAATGCTTACCAACATTTATTGTAAACGTCACAAAAAGATAAAGTGACACTAGTTTAAGCGACATTTTTACGACACTTGGACAAAACGTTGGTGAAAACTTTTACCGAGATTATTTACCTTTTCAGCGACACATTAAAAGGTCGTAAAAGCTTATTTTTGCTGTAGTGCTTTAATTTTTATATTCTATCCACTAATATGTTTGTCTCATTATCAATGTGGTTTTCTACCAATGATCAAATCACAGTAGGTTCCTTCCAAAACCCTTTCTTATCCCTTCCCTCCAAAGGCCAAAGAACAACAAAACAGGGATACCATTAAGCAAAATAGTTCATAACAGACATAAATTCCCTCTTATCACAACTCTGACCATCCACTCTCGTTCATATTATAGGACAACAATTCACATCTAAATCAAGTAATATACAACTCACATGATTCTCACAACCTAGCCTAAACACCATAGGGCCACTCAATTAGAACAAAATAGTTCTTAAAGGGCTTGAACCATGCAAATCCTTGTTCTAGATTTCTAATGATGGCAAAACCAACCAAACTTTATTTCCTAAGATAGCCTAGGATGTTGATGTCGAGAAGGACCATGACTTGGGTGATGCTGGAGCCGAAGTGGACTGAATGACGTCGAGTAATGTCTGAGGTAGCTGGGTTGCACTAGGACAAGCTGCCTGATGTCTAGTTTTCCCGAGCCGACCAAGGCCGAGACAAGACAAAGATGATGTTTCCCGTGATGCTACTGATGTCGACCAAGGCTCATCCGAAACTAATATCAAGCCTTAGGCCGACATATATCTTTTTTTTAGTAAAAATTCCCTTTCATTCCAATAACCATTTTACAATTGCCATAGCAACAAATAAGCAATCAACCGATCAAAGCTACCCATTCAATACATCAGTCCAATTTTTAGGTAGACTATTCATTTTGGCCGCTTTAGCAACCCAATTAGCTTTGGTATTGAGGGATCTGGGCGTAAAGCAAATCGAAATCCATGGGAAAACTGAGAGTCTCTGAGTAATCTGAGAGAGGAAGGCCGATCACTCCCAAGGCCACTGGATATAACTATCATTGAGGGCTTTGACTAGTGAGAGGCAATCAGAGTTAATCTGAGTAGAGACTTGCCGATAAGACACCAAAATGACTGCTTGGCTAAATGCTCTAGCTTCTGCAACTATTGGATATGAGCAAAAAAAAGGTACCACTCTTTCCATCGCATACCTGACCATGGATGTTTGACATGACAACACCATAAGCCGCCTTCGAGGAGTCTTTTTGGAAAGACCCTTCACAATGAATTACTAAATTAGCAATTCTTGGTGTGGGGGGGGGGCCAAGGAAGTTGATGGGGAGAGGGGAGTGGTTAAAGTCCTTGTTTGAAATCGGGGATCTCGTTTGTCAGATGTCAGAGCTACAATCCTTCCGATTCTCTAGGTCCCGGGAGACATTGAGATTTGTCCTAAACAGAGTTGGGTCCATTCCTCTGAAGATTTTCTCATTCCTAGTCTTCCACACATTCCAGAGTATTGCTGCCACACTTCTGATCACATGTATACCTGACAAGGAAAAATGTGGGAAAATCTATTAGGCAAAATCTGTGTCAACGAAAGGGGGAGAAATAGTGGGAAGAAGATTTAGCCACACTTCCCTAGCATGAGGGCAAGTGAAGAGGCAGTGTCGGGTGCTTTCAGCTTCCCTGAAGCAGATTTGGCATAGGCCATCAGGAGCACACTTTCGTTTGTAGAGGTTAACTTTAGTAGCTATCCTTGGCACATCTCCACAGAAAGAATTTGATCTTTGGCGGGAGGGAGAGACTCCAGATTCACTTCCACAACTTATCATTATTGCGCCCTGGGTTGGGAGGCGGAAGCCTCGTATTAACGTTTCATTTGGCGTGGTAAGCGGAGCGAACAGTGAACTCTCCATTCTCAGTGAAGCTCCACTTCCAATCATCTGCCATTCCCAGTGGTCCTATAGGGACTGAGAAGACCGCTCAGAATGGGCCGGCGATAAGTATCTGGCAATCTCTTCCTCCTTCCATTCACGAGTTTCTGGATTGATCCACTCGGAGACAAGTCTGGAGGGGCAACCATTAAACGGAGTAAGGAACTTAGGTAAAGTGGGGATCCATGGGTCATAGTTGATTTCCACAGTGAGACCGTCCGCAATGATCTTTAAAGCTCCAAGAGAAATAGTGTCACGATCTCTAAAGATACTAGACCAGATCCAAGATGGATGAGCTCCCTTCTTTTCCTTGATGAACTCTTGATGGGAAAATTAGATACTCTTGAGAAGGCTCACCCAGAGAGCATCTGGATTGTTCATAATCATCCACCCTTGCTTGGCTAAGAGAGCAAGATTGAAGTCCGAGAAGTTCCGAAAACCAAGCCTTCCTTCTTTCTTAGAGCGACATAAAGTCTCTCAATTGCTCCAATGAATAGATCTCTTCTGAGGGTCCCCTAACCAGAAAAAGTTTCGAACAATAGCATCCATCTTTCGAGTAAGCCCAAGGGGTAAGAAGAAAACACTAATGAGATAGGTTGGGATGGCCTGGATGACAGATTTGATGAGTGTTTCCCTTACCGCTTGAGATAACATCTTCCCTCTCCATGCCTGCCGTTGCTTCTCCATTCTCTCAATTATAAAGGAGAAAGTCTCCTTTTTTACCGCCCCCAATCAGTTGGAACTCCAAGGTACTTTAAGTGCTAGGCCATTGATGCAAACGCCACACATCCTTAATGTCGTGCTTGAGAATATCTGTAGTGTTAGCACTGAAGAAGATAGAGGACTTATCTGGATTAATCTCTTGCCTGGTGCATTGACCATAAGTAGCGAGCACATTCATAATTGCCCGAGCCTCTATGACAGAAGCTTTGCCAAAGATAATCGTATCATCAACGAAGAGACAGTGGGTCAGCAGGGGAGACCGACTTCTCAACCGAATTCCGGAGAAGGCATCGTGATGCACATTTCTTTCCACAAGTAAGGATAAGGCGTTTGATAAAAGGATGAACAGGAAGGGGGAGATGGGGTCATCTTGGCGAATACCCTTAGTAGGTTGGAAGAACTCGGTCGGGTGACCATTGAAGAGGATCGAGAATCTTACAGTCCGAATACATGCTCGAATCCAGGCAATCCAACGAGAATGAAAACCATAAGCCGTCAGAATCCTCTCCAGACAGTTCCAATCATTGGCGGAGCTACTGCAATTAAACGGGGTCAGGTTCAGCTGAACCCCATTGGCAATTTCAAAAAACCAATAACTTAATATATATATATATATATTATGTAGCAATGGCAAGGGAGAGTATTGAACCTGAGACCTCTCAGGCAAAAGCAAGCAGTTTATCCATCACGCCAGACACAATGTATTGTTCAGTTTACCAAAGGATACATATATAAATATAAATAAAAATGATTTGTATATAATTTAAAACAGGAACGCAGAGAACATTATGTTTATAAATACCTTGTGACGCATCCTTAATAGTTAATTCCTTGTTTCCCACGTTTTCCCAGCAGCAGCAGCTCCTAAGAACATTATTTTCGACAGACAATCTTTCTCTCCAACCGACTCCTAACTCATTACAAGGATCGTATTTGCATATAACTATTAAGGTAAAGTTTTTGGTTTAGGAGTTGATTTTAGGATTTGATATTTGGACTTTGAGAATAAATTGTTGTGATGTTTACTGTCATTCAGATGAAGAGATTCTACTCAGTGATCTCGAAAACCACATCTGCTGTGGAAACTGATGAAGATGAACTAAATTTAGCTATGCCAGAAATTGAAAAGAATGAACCACAATTAGCTGAAGATTGGAAGGTTGGTGGAATTTCTCTACAAGCCGATCCTGCTTTACGACAAATAATCTCTCTCTTTCATCCCAACGTGCAAGATGAAATCAGAAGAGCTTACTTGATAAAAGGTGCGTTTCAACCTAAATTGCATTCTTTTGAATGGCGACAAATTGGTGAAAGTAAAAGACGGTTTAATCCAGCTTGGTTTGAGTTATATGATTGGTTAGAATACAATATCTCGAAAGAAGCTGCATATTGTTTACCTTGTTATCTGTTTAGAAACCATGATAATGGAAAGAAAGGTGGGGGTGATGCTTTCATTGGAGAAGGGGTTTTTGGTTGGAACAAGGCTGAAGAAAGGTTTAGGCGACACATTGGGAAAACTGATAGTTTTCATACTATTGTAAGACGAAGTGTGATGCATTAATGCAACAATCACAAAGTATTGAGGCTGCTTTGTGTAAACAATCTGATCAAGCCAAAAAGGAGTATCGAATTCGGTTGGTGGCTTCATTTAAATGCATTAATTGGCTTTTAAAACATGGATTGCCATTTCGTGGACATGATGAATCAGAAGAATCAAATAACAGGGGTTTATTTCTATAGCTTTTGGAGTTTTATGCTAGTGATATTGAACATGTCAAAATTGTTGTGTTAAAGAATGCTCCAAAGAATCAACAAATGACTTCTCCCGACATTCAAAAGGATAATGTTCATGCATTAGCTCTTGAAACAACAAAGTTAAACACCACAAATATTGGTGATGACTTCTTTGCCATATTGGCGGATGAATCTCGAGATGTGTCAGTGAAGGAGCAAATGGGTGTTGTTTTACGCTATGTTGATGGAAAAGGGTGTGTTATTGAGAGATTTCTTGGTATTTCTCATGTTAGAGATACTAAATCAATGTCTCTTAAAACAACAATTGAATCTATGCTTATGAAAAATGGATTGAGCATCTCAAGAGTAAGAGGTCAAGGCTATGATGGAGCTAGCAATATGAAAGGAGAATTAATGGTTTGAAGACCTTAATTTTACAAGAAAGCCCTTCTGTATATTATATTCATTGTTTCGCGCATCGACTTCAGTTAACTCTTGTGGCTGTTGCTCAGAACCATGATGATGTGAATGTCTTCTTCTTTATTGTTGGCACAATGACTAATTTAGTTGGGGCATCCTGTAAACGACAAGACATCATTAGAGAAACTCAAGCAAACAAAATTGCAGAAGCTATTGCTTTAGGTGAATTGGAGACTAGGCGTGGATTAAATCAAGAAATTGGTATGAAGAGGCCTTCTGAAACTCGTTGGGGATCACATTTTGCGACATTGATTAACTTGGAGAACTTGTTTTCAACATTGATCCATACTTTGCAAAATCTTGAAGGAGCCAAAAAAGCAACAGCTCAAGCATCTGTTGTGTTGATTCAACTTGAAGATTTTGAGTTTGCATTCATGATGAAGTTGATGATTGAGGTGTTGGCAACAACAAATGAGTTGTCCATAGATTTGCAGAACAATGACCAAGATATTGTTAATGTTATCCACCTTGTGAATGTTTCAAATAGACGACTGCAAGAATTGAGGGATAGTGGATGGGAGACACTTTTTTCAGGAAACGATAAAGTTTTGCATTGAAGAATCAATTGAAGTGCCTAACAGTAGTGACATATATGTTCGTCGTGGAAAGTCTTAGCGTATCAGGGCATGAGTTACATGCTTACATCACTTTCAAGTTGAGGTATTTTACACCGTTATAGATATGCAATTGCAAGAGATCAATAATCGTTTTGACGAGGTCAATTGTCAGTTGTTGTTATCTATGGCTTGCTTAAACCCACATAATTCATTTGCCGCTTTTGACAAGGAGAAACTGATGCAGCTTGCTACTTTCTACCCCAACGAGTTTCCTCAAAGTCTTATGAAGTTTCTTGGTCATCAATTGAATTCATACATTTGTGATCTGCCATTCGATAATAGGTTCAAAGACTTGAAAGGGGTGGAGATGTGGTCGAAATGCAAACCTATGACAGTCGGTAACAGAAAATGATCGAGAGCATAAACACGTCCTTAAACACAGAGAGTGAGAGTTCCCATTGTACTATATATATCCTGTGTGAGGAGTCTGGTCGGTCAGGTCAAATTCGTGCATAATTGGTTGCTAATTACTTGTCGTGTGCAGTTTATTAGTGAGACCAGGTAGTTTGGCTGATTTGTATGCATGTTAGGTTTCTTGTTCTAGGATCGATCTGTCTAATAATTCATTGTGTTTGATTGAGCTCCAATTTAATCGATCTTATCATTTATGAACATGAGCATTTCTATTCAGTTTGCTTGAGGACAAGCAAAAGCTTAAGTGTGGGGTATTTGATGACACTCGATTTGACGTGATTATCAGCCTCATTTAAGCGACATTTCCTTGCTTAAGACATGGTTTTTAGGGTAGAATAACGAATATTCAATCGATTGCCCTATCTCGTGCCATTTGTGTTACCTTGGCCCGTTTTGGGTCTATTTGATGGTTTTCTAGTGTTTTTATGTTAGCACAGGTTTTTGTCGTCGAATAGAGTAGCCATGGACGTGTCTAAGGCATTGGAACCTCGAGGAATCAAACCGGAATTGATCCAAGGAGCCGATCAAGTCAAACCGAAAATCTGCCCATTCACACTTGCACCTTCGGCGAAAATGAGCTTATGTCTTCGGCAAAAACGATAGTGCAAATCAACGGGTGACAAGTGAAGAATGACTTCGGCGAAAACATTGTGCTCTTCGGACCGAAAATACAAGGCAGAGAAAGCACTCCCATTCACAAAGGAATTTTCGCCGAAAATTCCTTAAGAATTTTGGCGAAAATAATAAGAGGAATCCGGCTGATTAGGGTTAAGTATAAATACTTAACCCGGCGGCCCAAAAAAGGGACAATCATAATAGACAATCATAATATACAATATAATTCGCAAAACACAATTTTTTTGAATCAGAATCCTCTCAAGTTCTGGAGCGAAGAGTTGGAGTTCGAAGAGCCGGATAGAGATCGTGACGCCATCCCTTCCATCTCGGAGAACCGGAGCTAGGAGTGTTATCTACCGAAGATCGAAGTCTGTCAGAGTCGTCTAAATTAGGTTTTTTCAGATTCTTTTCTGTTCTTCCTTTGAATGATGAACTCTCTCTTTATCTTTGTTTCTTTTGTAATAATCATGAGTAGCTAATCTCGTTAGAGCTTAGACTAGATGAACCCTAAGTGACCCAGGGCTTTAAAGCGGTCACGGATTGGCGGTGATTAGATTTGAAATTCAATCAGTTCTTTTTCATGTTTGATTCGTTCTTCTTTATTCGTGTTTCTTGTCTGGATTGATCACCTAGATTAGATTCTGGTTAAGCTAAGGATAGAAGCGAACGCTCGCCTTACTTTAGAACATCGAATTAAACAATTAACCTTATAATTGGAGTGTGTCTTTCGTAGGAACCAGTTAGGGTTAATTCGCTGCAAGAGTAACTCATTAATCATTAGTAATTACACCAATTAATTAAGTCGTTGCGAGAGGCGACCGTACCCGGGCGGCTAGTTAATCTTGGTAGTTAGAACGGATAGAGCGAACGTTCGCTGGTCTTAAACCTAAGGGTAAGGAGTTATGGTGGTGTCTTAGTAATTGATTGAATGAGAATCGAAATCCGCTGATCTGTTGATTGCCAATGCTTTGGGGAACGAAGGGGGATTCAAAGTCTAAGTTCGTCTGTCATCCTTGTTTTCAAACCCTAATTCCCAATCTGCTTTAGTTTAATTTGTTTTAATTTTTCTGCATTTCTTAGAAATAGAAGTCGTGGAACTCACACCACGCACAACGTGTTTTCCTTCGAGTATTTTGCTAGTTCTGAAGTAACCAATCATAGAAAGCCCTTGGAATACGATCTGCTATATGCTTTTTCTTAGCATTAGTAGTTTTTATTTGGCTGAACCCATCCGAACAACGACCGGGCGGTCCACCAGACTTCCACCAGTAAAAGCTGCTTGCACCTCAGAAACCAAACACGGGAGCCACTGCTTGAGACGAGAGGCCATGATTTGGAGATCACTTTATACCTGAGTTACATTAGCTGATAGGCCTGAAGTGGTTCATCCTTATTGGGGTTGGAACTTTTGGGATCATTGCAATGTAAGTGTCATTCCATCCTTCTGACATCGATGACGTAGCAAAAAAGTTTTTGATTTCAGTGTTGTCTCCCCCCCCCCCCCACACACACAAGATCCCAAAACTTTCGATAAAAGTGGCCAAAGAAGCCATCCGGGCCAGGCGATTTCCCGGCCCCCACAGCAAAGACGTCACACAGTATCTCGTCATTTGTAACCTCAAGACAGATATCTTTGTTGATTTCTTCACCCACAATACTAGGGAACCCCTTCAGGGAGACACTTGCATTAAGATTCTAGTTTGCCGTAAACAAATTCTTGAAAAAACTAGTTGCAAGGCTTTCTAGTTGAGATGGGTTTGAAACCCAGTTGTCATCTTCATCATTGAGCTTTGATATCATATTTCTCTGTTTGCGATACTTAACTGCCGCATCGAAGAATTTGGTATTCCGGTCCCCTTCCAAAGTCCAGTTGAAGTTCGCCTTTTGACTCCATAATAATTCCTCATCCCTCCAGAGAGTTTCCATTTCCCTTTCCAAACGGTTTTGTTCTTCTAAGATGCAATTTCTCTTTGGTGTTGTTGAGCGTAAAAACTTTTTGCCCAGGACTTGAGAAGTTGTCTGCATTGCTCGAGTTTCCTTCCACAATTTATTTTTCCCTCCCAACATTCTTTGGCCAACTCACCACATTGGTGTTGCTTTAGCCAACGGGTATCAAACCAGAAATGGACAGCGGAGTATGAACGCCTCCTCGGAAGGTCAATAATCAGAGGACTATGATCGGACCCGATTCGCAGTTCGTGAGTGACTGTTACCTCTTCGAACAGTTGGATCCAAGCTTGATTAGAGAGAGCTCGGTCAAGTCGTTCCTTAATCTCTCGACTCCCTTCTTGGTTATTATTCCAAGTGAATGGATAGCCAATGCATCCCAAATCCTTGAGAGCATTTCTTTCCACAAAATTTTTAAAAGGTTGCATAGAGTCATAGTGAAGCGGCCCTTTACCGCTTTTCTCATGATTATACAAAATGGCGTTACAATCACTAGCAAATAGCCATGGACCACTACTAGTGGTTCTAAGACCATTACAATAATCCCAAAAGATACGCCTATCTCTAACAACCGAAGGGGCATGCACAAAAGTAATATAGCATCCTCCTCCAGAGGTCAACCCAAACATCAATATGGTTTTTGCTACTACTAATAACCCTCAAACCAAGTCTCGCTTTCCACCAAAGACATAACCCCCCCCCCCCCACCACCGCCAAACCTATAGGATCTACATAGTAACTACCCGCATAGTTAAATATCATTATCTTATGATCAATGAAATTCTGATTCTATTTCGTTTCCATGTAAAAGAAAATGGAAGGGCAAAATTGATTTACCACCATTAGAAGATGATTTCCCATTAGAGGGAGCCCAACCCCCCTAACATTCCAACACAAGAGACTTATGGTTCCGGTGGTGGCATACGGTTGGCCACCAACTCCTCAGCAATAATGTCTTCAACATTCAACACCAATTGTGGTGTTCCTTCATCTACCCTCTCCATCTGCTTCACCTCACAATTTCCATCTTTCTGTTCGCATTTCTCCATTTTCTGCTTCATCTTCCCTCCTTTTATAACTCTAGAGATTGTGTTGGCAGACCCCAAACCAGGCCCAAACTCAGTCGGTGAACCCTTAGAAGCATCATCGAAAATAAGAGGTACCAAGGAAAGATCTAATTTCCTTTTCTTCAGGGTTGTAGCACTTTGATTTGGGCTAAATTCATATTCAAGATTGGGCCTCAAACTTAAAGTAACATGTGGGAAATCCAAAGGAACAAAACCCATCAGCCCTGGGCTTTTAAATCCTTCTAAATTCTGGCTGGAGCCCCCCAATTGTTGTTTTGGGTCTTCCAACGGCTCAAAACATGGTGGGAACTTGGGCCTGGATCGCCTCAAATTTACTACAACCCCTTCTTGGCTTTCCAACTCTGGCTCTAGGTTCCTAGGGGAAATCAACGCTAGGGGTGGCATTCGGCCGGGTCGGCCCGGTTATCTGGCGGACCAATAACCGCACTAATATTTGGCCAGTTTTTTTTAACCACCCGACCCGGACCCGTCGGTTCTGTTTTCCTTACCATGACCGTGGCCGACGGGCGGGCGGTCACCAACGATTATACCCGGCCTAACGTGAAGCCCAACATTTGCGGCCCAAATTCGAATCCAAATGCAGCCCAACTGCTTCCAAACCCTATTGGGCTGCATAATTATGGGTTTTAGTAGCCCAAATAATTTATTATTTCAATTGTAGCACTTAATTTGGGATATGTTAATTTCATACTTCGTACTAACTTATTAAGTGACACAATTAATAAAAATTATTTCTGAAATACTAAACAACTAACCAAATAATTAATTCCGAAAACTATAAATCTGAAATCCCAAAATAATAACACAAATACTTCTGTTTAATAATAACTAATTAACATTTGAAATTGCGAATACTAAGAGTTCGAAGAAAATAAATTTAAAACATAATGATGTGATGATCCCAACTCTCATCAAGTCATCCATATAGGGGTGGCATTCGGCCGGGTCGGCCCGGTTATCTAGCGGACCAATAACCGCCCTAATATTTGGCCGGTTTTTTTAACCGCTCGACCCAGACCCGTTATTTGGTCAGTCCGGTTATAAAACAGCATTGACCGGGTCGATTACGGGTAGGTTTTCGGGTTTCAGGTTGGGACTGCCACCCCTAATCAACGCCGCCCCTCTCGTGGAACTTTACTGTTGTACGCTATATTTTGGGCGGAGGGGAAAAGATCCTTGGAAGTTGGTGTAACGTACAAAGGAAGGGCTTCAGTAGTACCTCTTGTGACCGTTGGGGGAGATTACGAGATGAAGTCGTTGGGGGGTAATACCCATCAGATCCTCTGATTCTTTGCGGAGAGAAGTTTGGCACCTGAGAGTCGTCATTCGACGCACCAGATATTGATCAGAGGCTGGTTGGCAAGCTCACCGGAGTTTTCCTATTTCCATAGTGAGTACCACCAGGGCTTCGAAGAAATTCTTTAGTTTTTATTAATCCACTCTCGCTAAATGGACTTCTCGGGTCTTCTTGGCACCCATACTCTGTATGGACGATTCTGGAACAGCTCTTACAGAGCTCAATGTCTTTCTCATACACTATGGTGACTTTTTCGCGTGCTGCTCCTGTGGGAATGATGAAGTAATCAGGCAAAGGTTCCCTTAAATCAATCTCCACCCAGACTCTAACAAATCGGTGCCATGTTCCTGGTTGAAGCCCTGCTCTGTCGTCATTGATATACTTGTTGAAGTAGTTGTTGGCAATAGTTTTGATGTTCTCCAAGGTCTTATACCTTGTAGGGATATTATGGAGTTGAGCCCAAATCTCCATAGCGTCAAAAGGAACCTCGTCTGGGTTATTGAACTTATCGCCTTTCTTCAGCGCCAAGAGATGTTCAGCTATAATTCATGGGCGTTTGGTCCAGATCTGATTTCCGTTTGCTTCGGAGGAGAAAGTGAAGATGAAAGTGTTCTCCTTCAGAAACTTGATATCAATGTTCACAGCATCACTCCAAGGTCTCCTAGTGGCTCCCTTGATGGTCCTCATCGATATGGCTTTTGTTGTTAACATTTTCCCAACCAAAGAGAAGGGTCCACCTTGGTTTTCCTCATCGTTGATAGGCGAGAGCTCAAGGATGCGTTCAGGTCTTGTGAGAGTTAAGTTCGTCGTTTGGTTCAAGAGCGATTCCATATTGTAATTATTTCTGAGACCAGGGACGAAAAAGGAGAAAAATAAAGATAGGTAGTGAGCGTAGAAGGGGTTCAGGCGAGAGGATTTTCTTGAGTGGAGACTAGGGGAATTATCTTCAACGAAGGTAGAATATCTGTCTGGTTTGGAGTTAATGCTAGGGCTTTGATTAATAGAGAAAGCAGCGCAAATTATGTCTGGGGGGAGGAACTGAACCATCAATACTTCGACACATGGCTCAAGGACAACAAAGTCTGCGACTTTTCCAGAGGTATAACAAGATCAAAATAAATGTTGTCATTGATCTTTAATTGCTCCATCTTCCCTTTTCCTTCATTTTTTCCAATCAATCACCATGTTTCCAGCCGAAGCATTAAATGCTTCTCTTTCTCTGGTTCTATCTATCAAAGTATGGTCTCCGATAATAATTACGAAAGACCGCCAGAAAAGATGGTAGATGGGGGCGATGATATCCCTTAAGTAGATCTGGTTTAGGCTAACAGCCGAAAGAGTTTGGTTGGTCATGAATGGCTCCTTATCGGAGAAGAGGGTTTCCTGTTCAGAAAAGTAGTTGAGGATTTGTGAACAATTAGTTCAGAGCATTTTCCTCTAGTAGTTTGTTCCTGAGATATATCGAAGGGTTGAGACTGTAAAGACCAAGTCAAGTCCAAGATGCTGATATCGTATGATCCAGGCCGAGTCTGAGTATGACCGCCCACGAAACCCTAATCCTAGTAAGATAGGAATTTTGGATTTCTTGGGACTTAAGGCAGAGTTTTGGGACTAATCAAGACTACTTCGTCGTTAGTAGCAATTCTCATACCAATAACTATACACCAATTATTAGGGGTGGGAAACGGGTTGGGTATGGGTACCCATACTCATATATCATGGGTACCCATACCAATAATTTCAAAAAATTCATCCTATACCCATAATTTTAAAAAATCCATCACATACCCATATGGGTAGTGGGTAACCCACACTACCCATAATTAAAAACTTACGATGAAAACTAAAATTTCAATCCCGACTAATCTCCATAGTTGATAATTCATTACAAGTTTCATCACATTACCACACCCATTATACCATTACATAAACCGATTGTTGTTACTATGTTGTTGCCTGTTGATCATTGAAATTGATGATAGAATTGGGGAAAGTAGAATTGTTAGAAACGAGACGGGAGAGTGTGTTGGCGTTAGAATTAGGAGATAAGTTAGGACTAGGTTAGTGCCTGTGAACTAAATTGATGTTAGGAGTTAAGTTATTGCCATTTAGGATTAGGAGTACTGGACGGTGGGTGGTGGGTGGTGTTGTGGGTTGGTGACAATTGAAAAAATTAATGTGGTTATTATGGGCACTCACTCAAATGGGTAGTGGGTACCCATTTCCCAAAAAAATAGGTAAAATCAATCCCAAACCCCTACCCATAGCGGGTTATGGATACCCAATACTCACAAAATTTTGGGTTGTGTATGCGGGTACCCATTACCCATACCCAATATTCCCACCCCTACCAATTATGTTTTAGAAGCATGATGCGAGAACGTAGTCTAGACTAGATCACTAGTTAGGTAGTGAGGTTAGTAGACATGAGAGTGTGTAACCTTAGGACAAAGGTGAAGATAACTGTGACAATTTGTGAACACTTATTTAGATTGTTGATAATTGTCGTGTTAAACATCGATATAGTATCTTGGTAACCTAGGGCGAGAAGCTCTATCATCCATTGTTTGAAGAATCACCCACCATTATCATTTGCAATCCTAGACACTTGTTTTCCTATTTTCTTAGTTCTTCGATCATTAGTTAGTATAAACTAGAAGCCTGTGGAAATACAATCCTAGTTCCTTAGGTAGCTAGGTATCTTTCCACGTCAATTTTATTGTTGCCCATGTTTTAGCGCCATTGCAAGAGACTCTTTTATGTGTGTGATTCTTTATTAATCTTCAATTACGTTTTTGTTTTTGTTTCCCTCATATCGTGCTTAATGGTTTATTTTGTTTTTGTGTGCTTAAGGTGCTTGCTTATGACCCCAACTCTCACCCGATACCAATTGTCTTTGCAGAAGGTAGAGGAAGTTGAGATCAAGGATTGGGTTAGTTCTGAATAAGAGGAATTTTAGGATTCAGTTGTTGTAACCTCAATTTTGAAGAACAAGACTTCTAGACCATTATAGTTTTGAGGGAAGGAGAAGTTGAGACTGGAGATGAGAAGGAGGAAGATGATGTGGAGGACGAGGAAGATGAGGTGATGGATGTTATTTCGAAAAAAATAGAGAAATTCAACTTCATGATATGGAGGGATTTGGGTTCTCTTCCATCATTTAAGGTTGACGAACGAGAAAACTTATTCCATGAATGTTGCCAAATCAGGGACCAGGTAGTGAGTATTGTGGTTAACGGTGGCTAGCAGTGCCATGGTGAAGCAGTTAGAGCACGAGATTACGAAGCATCATAAACCTTACAATCGAAATGGAGCATGGTTGAGTGTTGACCAATTGTGTGACGAGTAAAGTACTTCTACCTATTAAAATTAGTAAATATATTGACCAAAGTGTTATGTGAGGTAGTGCCCCTTAAGCGGACTCAAGTGTTACTAGGGAGGTCAAGGGAGTTCGATAAAGATGTTATTCATTATTAACGAAGTAACATCCATTCTATAATCCACGAGGGACAAGTCTTACTCTAAAGCCTTTGTTCATGCTAGAAGCCTATCATGATTGGATTAAAACGAGGAGAATTATGGAGGAAAAAAAAGTATCTAGGTGAAAACCTAATTGGTTTCGAAAGCAACCTCCTCCTAATCCCGTTAAAAAATAGAATTCTCTGAGGCGGTTACCAAATATGAACCCTTTCCCTGTAACTTCTCCATCGATTGATCCTTCTCCGGTAGTTGCTCTTTTCCTCCGTTCATCTTTGTCCCGTTGGCTCTCCAATACTTCTTCTTTTCACCCAACTCATTATTTTTAACGATACATCTTTTAAGGATTTGAGATTGAAGCAGTCAGCGGCAGTTCCCTCCTTCCCATCGAGATTCCTACAACAATTCTCTCTCTCTCTCTTTGACATTCAATTTCAATTTCATTTTGAAGGCTTTCACAATCCACAATTCTCTAACACTAACTCATGTTTGTTTTGTGATTGCGTTTCATGGGGGTTGGAGTGCAAACAATCAACAGAAGTTTCCGGCCAGAGGACAATAACAATTTTTTGGGTCGAGATACTCTTCCCTCCTACTTTCATACACACAAAATTGAAGACGGCTGCAGAGATCCAACTTGTCCGAACTCTTGTTCTTTATGTCCATTGATGACACTCGAATTAACGTGATTATCAGCCTCATTTAAGCGACATTTCCTTGCTTAAGACATGGTTTTTAGGGTAGAATAGCTAATATTCAATCAATTGCCCTATCTCGTGCCATTTACGTTACTTTGGCCCGATTCGGGTCTATTTGATGGTTTTCTAGTGTTTCTATGTTAGCACAGGTTTTTGCCGTCAAATAAGTAGCCAAGGACGTGTCTAAGGCGTTGGAACCTCGAGGAATCGCATCGGAATCGATCCAAGGAGTCAACCAAGTCGAACAAAACCCTGCCCCATTTTACACTGAAGTTTTCGCCGAAAACCTTTGGAGTTTTTGGCGATAACACAAGCACAAATCGGCAGAGCTCACCAAGGCAACTTTTCGGCGAAAACACTAAGTTTTCACCGAGAACCCGGCGTCCGAAAATCACAGGAGAATTCAGCCGGCGATTCGCCAAAAATCCCTTCACATTTTTGGCGAAAATCCTAGAGAAAAACCGGCGGTATTAGGGTTAAGTATAAATACTTAACCGGCGGCCCAAATAAGGAGATACTTTTTCAGAATCATAATAACCAACTAATACCGAAATTCTCAGAATTCTCAAGAGTTCAAGAGCAGAGTTTAGAGTTCGAAGAGCCAGGAAGAGATCGTGACGCCATCCCTTTCATCTCGAAGACTCGGAGCTAGGATTGCAGTCTACCGGAAGATCGAAGTTCTGCCGGAGTCGCCTTAATTAGGTTTTTCAGATCCTTTTCTGTTCTTCCCTGTTCAAGATGAACTCTATCTTTGTCTTTGATTATTTTGTGAAGAACATGAGTAGCTAAACTCTTAGGGCTTAGACTAGATGAACCCTAAGTGACCCAGGGCTTTAAAGCGGTCACGGATCGGCGGTGATTAGATTCAAAGTTCAATCAGTTTCTCTTTCATGTTTGATTTGCTCTTCATTGTTCATGTTTCTTGTCTAGATTGATCACATAGATTAGATTCTAGTTAAGCTAAGGATAGAAGCGAACGCTCGCCTTACTTTAAAACATCAAATCGAACAATTAACCTAATCATTGGAGTGTGCCTTTCGTAGGAACCAATTAGGGTTAATCCACTGCAAGAGTAACTCATAAATCATTAGTAATTGCACCAGTTAAGTTAAGTCGTTGCAAGAGGCGACCGTACCCGGGCGGCTAATTAATCTTGGTAGCTAGATCGGATAGAGTGAACGTTCGCCAGTCTTAAACCTAAGGGTAAGGAGTTATGGTGGTGTCTTAGAATTGATTGAATGAGAATCGAAATCCGCTGATCTGTCGATTGCCAATGCTCTGGTGAACGAAGGGGGATTCAAAGTCTAAGCTTGTTTGTCATCTTTGTCTTAATCAGCCAGTCTTTCAATCTGTTTTCAGTTTTAGTTTTTAATTTCCGTGCATTTCTTAGAATTAGAAGTAGTGGAACTCACACCACGCACGAAGTGTTTGAACTTGAATAACTTTCTAGCTTCTTTGAGTAAACGATCATTAGAAGCCCGTGGAATACGATCTACCCTAACTTTCTAAGCTTGGTAGTTATTTGACTACACTGCTCTGCAGCGTTCATCAAATTGGCGCCGTTGCCGGGGACTCTTTTTGATTGTTCGAAAGAAGAACAAGCATTTTATTCTTCTACCTTCCATCTTTCATTTTTCCATCCACTTCGATTTTACACGGGTTTTGTTTGTTTTTGTTATTTTTAGGTTGTTCACAGGTGTATGCATCGCCGCCCTTGGACTCGCTCTCAAACCGACAAGGCTAAGAGTATAGAGAGACCAGACAAATCTGCTCCACCTCGACAACCACAAATTCCAAGGAGAGGCAGAATCAATCCACTTCCAACCGTCACTCCAATCAAGATCGAGGAACTGAAGGAGAGTTCCTCATCTTCATCTTCACCGTCATCTTCATCCGCTTCATACACCGAGTCACTTTCACCTCCTCCATCTCCTACCATGGATGATCAGTTACCACCACCAGGCGGTGATTTACCACCACCAGGCAGTGATTTACCACCACCACCACCACCACCAGTAGCAGAAGAGTCTAGCAGACTACAACAAGCTGAGCGCGACTAGCGTTTGATCTTCCATTGCCGTGCCGCGCGTTGAAGGAGATCCTGACTATGAGATCAAGATTCCATTCTTGACTATGATCTCTAGGGATCTACAGTTTTAAGGCAGGCCACTAGACAATCCGTGCACACATCTGGCGGATTTCCTTGATCTCTGCAGCACTTTCAAGAACGAAAATCTCGACAAGAACACTCTTTGCTTGAGAGCTTTCCCGTTCTCTCTGAAAGGCGCAGCTAAGAGGTGGCTTACTGGCACACCACCTGGCTACTATACCGACTGGGATACTCTTGCTCAGGACTTCGTCGAAGAGTACTTCCCTCCTGCCAGAACAACAGCTATCAAGGACAGCATCGCCAGATTCTCTCAGAAGGAAGGCGTAAGCTTATATGATACTTGGAATCAATTCCAAGAACTTCTCTACAACTGTCCTCATCACGGTTTCGAGCAGAGGCAGTTAGCTGAAATCTTTGCTCGAGGTCTTCGAGAAGAATCTGCCAAATGAGTCAACTCCCTAGCTGAAGGGGATTGCACTACGCTTACACCTGAAGCTGCTCTTCTTCATTTCGTGAACTGTGCTTCCAAGTCGAGGAACTGGGAACGACAATCTGAAGGATCAAGGAGCAAGTTCGATCTCGAAGCTACTATCAAGGCAGAAGTAGAGAAACATCTGAAGAAGTCTACCACACCAATCAAGCCACCAGCAGCTTCTGTCTATGTTGCTGATTGCGAATGGTGTGGAGCTTGTGCGCATAATGGAGGCTGATGCCAGAATTTTGCTAAGACAGAAGTCTGGTCTGCTGAAGAAGTCAATTTTGTTCAACAAGGCTTCAACAACAATCAGAACGGTTATGTTGGCTACCGCAACTTCAGGCAGCAAGGGAATTATCAAGACAGACCTACCTACAATACTGGCGCCAACCATAACCAGAACCAGAATAACTGACCAGCTGGTCTAGCTCATGATCAGAAGCCTAACCATCCGTCGGGAGGTGTCTATCAGCCGCCGCATCGCAATCCGGGTAACTATGGAACTACTCCTAGCAATCGCCAGAATCAATATTTGAATAATACCTACACAGGGCAGCAACACCAGAAGGAGAACAACGTCAGTGACCTTGACAAGAAGCTCAGTCAGATCATTACCAGACTTGACGATCACGACAGTCAGTTCAAGGCTCAAGCTCTCCTCAATCAAGAACAGATCGCATCCGGTCAAAGAATTGAGCAGGCAGTAAACCACATCTCGAGCATGCTAGCATCTGGTCGACCATTTGGCCAACTTCCGAGCCAGATAGAGCCAAATCCGAGAAAGGAGCAAGCCAAGATGGTAACTGTCCAAGATTTTTCAAGCTCATCTACTAATGCTTCTTCTGATTTATGGAGGATCCCTGAAACTCCAGAGAAGAAGGAAACACAGAAAGTGGCGCCTAAGGAGTATGATCCTCCTCTTGCTCCGTACTATGTGAAGCCTCCTTTTCCAAGAGCATTGCTACCAAATGCAAGGATCGAGACCAGCATGAAGGGAAACAAAGAAGGATATCCTTCTTTCTGTAGCAAGAAATCTTCCTCTCCATATCTAGCTAAGCGCACTGATCCTGGTTCTTTCACTTTACCTCTTGTCATTAATGATACTGAGATAGAACGTTGTTTGGTTGATCTGGGCGCGTCTGTTAATGTTATGCCTATGAGTCTGTATGAGAAATTGAATTTATGCGAGCTTAAACCAACTAGCATACAACTTGTCTTTGCTGATAGATCGTTGAAAACCCCTAGAGGAGAGATAAAAGACGTTGTTACTAAATGTGGTCCTTTCACATTCTTAGCTGACTATGTGGTCATCGATACTAGTGAAGAGGATTTTACCATTCTTATAGGTCGACCTTTCATGGCAACATCCGGAATGCAAATCAACGTTCTGAATGGTTCTTTGACTTTGAGGGTTGGTAAGGAAATGATAACATTCCGTCTCAAGGACGGAATGAACTATGCTCCAAGGAATGAAGAATCTCACTGTCTAGCTGTTGAAACTGTGGAGTTGACTTCGGTCAACTCCGTTACTGATGTCTCTTTCAGTGTTTCTAGATCAGTTGTTGCTGCAGATGTTGAACAGGTTATGAAGCAAAAGCCAAAATCTGCCGCTCAGAAGCCGCAGTGTAGTTAAAATCGTGATTTAAATCGTAAAATCATACGATTTTACGACTTTACTTATGCAAAATGATCATGATTTCACTACAAAATCGTGGGCCAACAAAATCGTGTAAAATCGATAATAAAATCGTTAAAATTGCAAAATCGAAGATTTTTACGATTTTTACGATTTTCTACGATTTTTTTAATTTCCAGAACCAACCGAAATTTTGACTGGTTTAACTTTGACCGGTTTGATTTTTGGTTCAACCAAAAATGCAGAACAACCACCCTTCCCCAAAATAACGCAGATTGCATCTCAACCCTAATTTTTGCATCTATCCACTCTTTCCCCAAACCGCCGATGGCGCCGTCCTTCTTCCCATCTTTCTTCACGCCGTCCTTCCGCTGTCGTGCTCCATTCTGTTGCATCGTCGACTTCTTCATCAATTTCTTCAGCGCCAGCGTCGAGCCGCAACTTCGGACGGTGTCACCATCGATTCCTTCTCGTTCCTCCGCCTTTCATCAGCAGCATCGATTCCCAACTCCGGACGGTGAGTCACCATCTTCTCTTCTTCTCTGTAGCTTGTCCGAGTCTGACGAATCACCAGTCACCAACTCACCATATTTCCTTCTTCCTTGCTGCAGCCTGCAGGTGGTTCGAGTCAGTTAGTCATCTTCCATTCTTCCGTGCTAAGGCTGTCCGATACTCCGAGTCTACCTCCTTCATCCTCTTCCCCCTGTTCAGCAGCATTCAAACTCTTTCCCCTGTTCGGCAGCCATTGAAGTGGTTAATTATTGATAAGTTACTTTACTCATTTCAATTGACTAACATTGTTTATAGTTCCACCACTTTTGTTGCTTGCTACTTCTTGCTTTGCATTCACTTTGAGTTTTGGCAGCAGTTTGACTAACATTCACTTTGACTAACATTGGTTAATTACTGGTAAGTCAGCAGCAGTTAACTCATTTTGAGTTTTGGCAGTGATTACACTTCCACTTTTGTTGCCTCTTGCTTGCTGCACTCATTCGATTGAGCTGCCTACAACAACTACAAAGTAACTGAAACCGAAATGGGTTGGTAAATTGATACCAGTTTACTCATGTTTTGCAGGAAATGTCTTCAGGTGGTGATGGACGTGCTACTGCTTTGCATCTAAGTCGAGGCAGCCCAAGAGAAAGAAAAATGCTCCTGGAAGTAGATGAGATCCAGGTTGGGAGTACGCAACTGATATTGATGGTGATTCGAAGAAAACCAAGTGCAAATTTTGTTCCAAGGTATTATCTGGTGGCATATTTCGTTTCAAACATCATCTTGCAAGAACGAAGGAGAATGTAGAGCCATGTTTAAGTGTACATCGTTTAATGCTGCAAGAGAGCATGAGTACTATACTATGTTCGAGCTTGCTGCGAGACATGGTCCTGGTTTTAAACCACCTTCGTATCATGAGATTAGAGAGACACTTGCCGGAGAAGATGGAGAAGTTGAGAATGAGAATGCCGAGGAATTGATGGGAATAGATGATAAAGCAACTTTTGAGGATAAATCTACTCATGAACAATCTTTTCCGAATGAGGAACAAGTAAGTTATTTCTTTGTATGATTATTTAGAATCTTGTTAGTCATATTGTTATTCATGTGTGGTTATTATATTATTAAATAGAGGTTTGAAGAAGAATTTGTCGCGGATGAGGACGAAGGTGGAGATAGAGGCAACAACGAAGAAGAGATTGGAGATGAGAATGCATATGATGAAGATGAGGGAGATAAGGAAGATGAGGAAGATGAGGAATTAGATTTTAATGTTGATCCTAAAGATTTGATGTAGTTTGTTTTGTTGTACTTGTTGTTTTCAAATGGATTAAGGATTGTAATGAAGTAATAGACTAATAGTGAGTAACTTAGTGAGTGGTGATCGTGTACTATAAACATTTTTTTTTATGAATTCGTGTACTATAAACATGAATGAGGACTTTGTAGTGTGGTGTGTGTGTTTTGTGCGGTGTAAACGTGTGGTATGGACGTATGGTGTGTGCTTATGAAATAAGGAATGTAATGAAGTAGTGAACTATTAAGTTTTATTAAGATACTTATTTACTTATGCTTATGAAATTCATGTTGGGTGTTTGAGTATTAATTATTTTAAGAGTGTATAATTCTAAGTTTATTAACATTTTCTGTTTATTTATGAATATTTATATATATTTTTAGTTGGGACATAAAATCTTATGATTTTACGATTCGATTTTACGATTCCGATTTTACCCAAGTTTTCGATTTTACGTGGAATCACGATTTTAACTACATTGGAAGCCGCCAAAGAAGAAGGAACTGAAAGCCTCTTCTTCACCGCCAAGCAAGAAACCTAGCAGGCCCCGGGGGAAGAACAAGAAGACGAAGACTCAAATGGTCTGGAGACCAGTTGTGCCGCCACCTTCATCTGAGCCAGCTGCACCGCCAATTCGTTCCAAGCTACCGGCGCCGGAACAAATATTGAAGGAGAAGCCGAGAGCATCTCCTAAGGAAATACCGACGATCACCGATCCTGGTGATACAAAGCCGGAGGATAAAGAAAAGACGAAGCCGATCATTCTTATCCCCTCCACCATCTTACTTGTAGAGGATGACCCCTCAACAGAACTCTTTGGTCCGTTCAAGATCACTGATCACCTTCCCGACGGACGTACCAAGCTCTCACATGCGAACGGGAAGAAATTTATGCTTCACGGAGATATCCCGAAGCTCTACTTCATGAACTCCGATGCTAGCATTAAGGAGAACCTGAGTTGGGATATCTCCTAATACCGTCCAGGTATCGTCCAGCTCAAGGACGTTAATAAAAGAGCGCTTCGTTGGAGGCAACCCACGGATGGAGTCAGTTTTTCATTTGTGTCAACCTTAATGTTTTAGAGTCGGTTCGGCGGAGCCAAAAGTGTTAGTTGTTTGATTTCTTAATTTTCGTGTGTAGTCTGTGTGTCATAGTGTATTTCGCAAGTTGTTTGAGGTTGTTTCGATTTTTTTGGATTTAATTGTGATTTTCTAAAGTTTGTCGGGATTGCAAAAATATTTTCAATCGTACAGGTCAAAATTTTTGGCGAAAATGCCCCATATTTGCGGCAAAAACATCCTTTGAAATCCCACTGTGTTTTCCAGACAATTTTAACTAGAGTTTTCGGCGAAAACTCATTGAAGTTTTCAGTGAAAATGCTTTTGAAAATCGGCAGACCATTTTGCCTTTCGGCAAAAAATTGCACATATTTTCACCGAAAACTTGAGTGAAAATCAACAACTTTTCCCTTTTAAATCCGGTCACTCACCCTCTCTCTCTTCTTCTTTCATTTTCGAAAATAGCTGAAAAACCTCCCCTTTGTTTTAAAACTTGCCGCCGCCACTCTTTCCCCGCCGCCGACCAGACTAGCCGTCGCCACCATCGCCAACTACCGCCGCCCTATTCCCTTCCTTAGCTGATCATTTTGAGACGTAGATTGATGACACTCGAATTGACGTGATTATAGCCTCATTTAAGCGACATTTCTTTGCTTACGACATTGTTTTTAGGGTAGAATGACGAATAATCAATCGATTGCCCTATCTCATGCCACTTGTGTTACCTTGGCCCGTTTCGGGTCTATTTGATGGTTTTCTAGTGTTTTTACGTAAGCACAGGTTTTTGACGTCAAATAAAGTAACCATGGATGTGTCTGAAGCATTGGAACCTCGAGGAATTGAACCGGAATCGGTCAAAGAAGCGATTCAAGTTCGAACAAATTCTGCCCAGTTTATACACGTATTTTCGACGAAACCACCCTTTGGTCTTCGCCGAAAATGGAAGAAGAAACCACTGGCCGATTGAGAGGAAGATTTCGGCGAACATACCATGGACATTTCACCGAAACCGTAGGAAGGAATCAACCGCTTCGAGTATGAAGAAATTTTCGCCGAATCCCTTCACTATTTTCGACGAAAATCCCAGTTGAATTCAGGAGAATATCGGGTTGGTATAAATAGAGAACTCGGGGCTATTATCGAAACGACGAACCATCACTTAACAACATCACTTTTTACAACACACATAAACGACGAGAGAGAGAGAGACAGGACGAGTAACTAGAGTTCGAGGAGCAGGAACGGATCGTGACGCCATCCATCCATCTCGGAGAGCTAGGGTTAGGAGTTGAAGATTCAGCAGGTTGAAGCTGTCAGGAAGCATCGAAATTAGGTTTTGCAGTTCTTCTCTGTCTTCCTACCTGAGATGTATTTCTTGTCTGTCTTCAATTCTTCTGTATTGAGTATGAGTAGATAAACTCGTGTAGCTTAGATTAGATGAACCCTAAGTGACCCAGGGCTTAAAGCGGTCACGGATCGGCGGTGATTAGATTCGAAATTCATTCAGTTTCATCTTGCATGTTTGATTTGTTCTTCGTTTTCTGTGTTTCTTGTCTGGTTTGGCCACCTAGATTAGATTCTTGTTAAGCTAAGGATAGAAGCGAACGCTCGCCTTGCTTTAAAACATCAAATCGAACAATCAACCTTATAATTGGAGTGTGCCTTTCGTAGGAACCGATTAGGGTTGATCCATTGCTAGAGTAACTCATTAATCACTAGAATTTGCACCAGTTAAGTTAAGTCGTTGCGAGAGGCGACCGTACCCGGGCGGCTAATTAATCGTGGTAGCTAGATCGGATAGAGCGAACGTTCGCCAGTCTTAAACCTAAGGGTCAGGAGTTATGATGGTGTCTGTGAACTGAATGAACTAGGATCGGAAATCGCTGGTCTGTGACTGTCGTTGCCTTGGTGATCTAAGGGGAATTCGAAATCTAAGCTTGTCTGTCATCTTTCTAGTCAATTAATCAATCTTCAATCTTTCTTCGGTTTAATTTTCATTTCTTTTTTTTTTTTTTTGCATTCTTAGTATAGAAGTCGTGGAACTCACACCACGCACAACTTGTGTTTGAACTTGAATTAAAACTGTCAACTCCCTGGAGTAAGGAAGTAGAGGAAACCCGTGGAATACGATCTGCTATAGCCTTTTATTAGCATTAGTAGTTATTTGGTTGAACGCATCACAACGACACGTTCACCAAATTGGCGCCGTTGCCGGGGACTCTTCTACTTCGTTGAAAGAAGAGTTGGCATTTTTATTCTTCTACCTTGCCATCTTTCATTTTCCATCACACTTCGATTTTACACCGGTTGTGTTTGTTTTTGTCTCGTGTAGATCATAGCAGGTACAAAAGCAGATCACATCCGTTCCGTCTTCCTTTACCACAATGATTTCTCTTAAAAGTGTTGCGGACTACAGTAAGCCGCGCGCATCTAACCTCCGTTCACCCATCACCGTGCTTACTAATGACAATGATCCTGACTATGAGATTCAGATTCCTCTCCTGGAACTAATTTCTAGGGACATACAATTTGAGGGAAGACCAGAAGATAACCCTCACACACACATAACCACCTTTCTGGCTGT
The DNA here is from genome assembly GCA_034768395.1 of Linum lewisii. NCBI lineage: Eukaryota > Viridiplantae > Streptophyta > Magnoliopsida > Malpighiales > Linaceae > Linum > Linum lewisii. The sequence continues at coordinate 25,124,720 of CM068299.1, read as the reverse complement.
TTGCGACACCTCCAAGTCTGGGAATCTCAATAAGAATGTGCTATATCTCCGAGCCTTCCCGTTTTCTCTCAGAGGTGCAGCTAAACAATGGCTTAACAGCAAACCGCCAGGTCATTACACTGAATGGGAGACATTAGCTCAAGATTTTGTTGAGGAATACTTTCCTCCTGCAAGAACAACTACTTATAGAGACCGCATCTCCAGGTTCATACAGAGAGAGGATGCAAGCCTGTATGACACTTGGAACGAATTTCAGTCTCTTCTCCTCGACTGCCCTCACCATGGGTATGAACAGAGACAGCTGGCTGACTTCTTTACTCGAGGAATGCGCAAGGAATCTGCAAACTGGGTCAACACCTTAGCCGGTGGAGATTGCACTGCTCTCACTCCTCAGGATGCTCTTTTGCATTTTGCTGACTGTGCTTCGAAATCTAGAAACTGGGAGAGGCACATAGAAGGAACCAAGAGTCAGAGCCAGGGTCAGATAAATGTTGCAGAGCAGATCAAGGCAGAAGTTCAGAAGCATCTGCAAGCAGCTGGTATCCCTCTCGACTCTCCGTCAGCTACCGTCTACTCGGTTGACTGTGGATGGTGTGGATCATGTGCTCATAGCGGCGGAAGTTGCCTCAATTTCGGTGCAGCAGAAGTCTTGTCTACTGAGGAGGTAAACTTCATTGATCAAGGTTTTGCCAACAATCAGAAAGGCTATGCCGGTTACAGAAACTACGTGCCACGGAAGCAAAGCAACCGGTTGGTAGACCCTTATTATAGACCTCCGGGATTCATTGGAGGGCAACACCAGTTTCAGGCGAAGCCATGCTACAATAGAGATATGGACTATGAGAGGAAGTTTGATCAGATCATGAGCCGACTTGACGACCATGACATTCAGTTAAAAGCCCAAGCCGCACTTAATCAATGAACAAAGGCTCAAACCCAGAGGATAGAAGATGCAGTGCTCAATATGGCGAAAACTTTTTACTAGCAGTCCTCTCCTTAATCCAGAAGCATTTCAAGCAGACTCCGATATAAGGAGTGAACACGCTCAAGCTATTACCACTAGGAGCGGCAAGCAAACAACTGATCCAAAAGCTCCGGAACCTGACATGATACCAGATATTAGTGCTGCCATGGATATGCCAGAAATAGAAGATATCACAGCAGAGGAAGAAGAAGCACCTGCTCCTCCTCCGCCGCCCAAGACAGCCCCTGAACCTGTCTTGGCACCATATGTACCTAGGATTCCTTTTCCAAAAGCTGCAAGGAGCACGGCCAAGGATCACGACACTCAGTATAAGAAATGGTACAATGTTCTTAAGACTGCAGAAATCAAGATACCAGTGACGGACGCTGTAGAGATTATACCACCACTTGGGAAGTTCTTTAAAGACCTCGTGAAGAAAGTGAAGAGTGGTGAGGTGTACTCTATCACGCTCACTAATGAATGCGCATCTATTCTAGGTGCGCCATCTCCCATTCGACAGCCGCCACCACCCCCAGCTAAGTGTCCTGATCCCGGTTCTTTTACATTACCGTGCATTATTAATGGCATTCAAATTGATCGCAGCCTGGTTGATTCTGGTGCTTCTATTAATGTTATGCATGTCTATCTATATGAAAAGCTGAATCTAGGGCAATTAAAACCGATTACTCTGCATCTCGTTTTAGCCGATAGGTCTGTCAAACGGCCTAGAGGTATAGTAGAAGATATAACTGTTTGCTGTGGTCCGTTTACTATACTAGCAGATTTTGTTGTTTTAGATACTCGTGAGCTAGATGGAACACTTATCCTAGGTCGACCTTTCTTAGCAACTGCTGGTGTGAATATAAATTGCAAACAAGGCTTATTAACTTTAAGTGTAGGACAAGAGAGTGTTGCATTCCGCATTAAAGATAGCATGAGATATTCTATTGCTCAAGATGATAAATGCTATGCTATTGATCCCTTAGAGACGGCCTCGGCCGACTTCGTTACTAATGCTTTATCTAGTGATCCGCTAGAGTTGTGTTTGATTTCAGGGATTGATAATGCGTTAGACGACCCAGAGCAGCGCTTATGGCAAGATGAGCTAGATGAACAACAGGCAACATTCACACCCTTACATGCGCCTCCACACATCGAACCAGCTTCGAGTCGGATTACTACTTCATATGAGAATCCACCAGAACTTACTCTGAAGGAGCTGCCTGACCACTTAGAGTACGCATTTCTGGGAAAGGATCGCTAGTTACCTGTCATTATCAATGCGAATCTATCTCTCGAGCAGAAAGAGCAACTGATTGGGCTACTCAAGAAGCATGTCCGAGCTATTGCCTGGCAGTTGGCAGACATCAGAGGTATCTCTGAAACCTTCTGCAAACATCGGATAGTTGTTGATGAAGAATTTAAACCAGTCAGACAACCGCAACGCCGACTTAACCCTCAGATGCAGGAAGTCGTAAAGAAAGAAGTACTCAAGCTTCTAGATGCCGGTATTATCTATCCCATCACCGACAGTCCTTGGGTCAGTCCAACTCAAGTTGTTCCGAAGAAAGGAGGAATCACCGTCATCCCTAATCCAAAGGGTGAACTCATTCCCACCCGCACAGTTACAGGATGGAGAGTCTGCATTGATTATCGACGACTAAATGATGCCACCAAGAAGGATCACTTTCCACTGCCGTTCATTGATCAGATGCTTGAACGATTGGCTGGTCATGAATACTACTGCTTCTTAGACGGGATGTCCGGTTACTTTCAGATCCCCATTGAGCTTGCTGATCAAGAGAAGACAACCTTCACATGCCCGTTCGGTACGTTTGCTTATCGTCGTATTCCCTTTGGATTATGTAATGCTCCCGCTACTTTTCAGAGATGCATGCTTGCAATATTTGGAGACCTGGTAGAGAATGTGGTAGAGGTGTTCATGGATGACTTCTCTGTCTATGGAGATTCATTTTCAAAGTGTTTGGCTAATCTGGATAAGGTGTTAGCTCGTTGTGAGGAGACTAACCTAGCTCTTAGCTGGGAGAAATGTCACTTCATGGTTACAGAAGGTATTGTTCTTGGCCATAGAATATCTAAGACAGGTATAGAAGTCGATCGTGCCAAGCTTGAGACCATTGCCAGTCTACCACCGCCGACCTCAGTCAAGACAGTTCGAAGCTTTCTCGGTCATGCTGGATTCTACCGGAGATTCATCCAAGACTTCTCCAAGATCGCTCTACCAATGACCAAGCTACTCGAGAAAGATGCTCCGTTCGTCTTTGACAAAGCCTGTCTTGAAGCCTTTGAGACTCTGACGACTCAACTGACCACTGCACCGATTCTTACAGCACCAGATTGGAATCTCCCATTCGAGATCATGTGCGATGCTAGTGATTTCGCCGTTGGCGCAGTTCTTGGTCAGAGAAAGGAGAAGAAATTTCATCTTATCTACTTTGCGAGCAAGACACTCAATGATGCTCAGAGAAACTACACTACCACGGAGAAGGAACTCCTAGCTATCGTTTTCTCCTTTGATAAATTTAGACAATATCTGGTTCTCTCACATACCATCGTCTACACAGATCATGCTGCTCTGCGCCATCTTTTAGCTAAGCAAGATTCGAAGCCACGTCTCATCCGGTGGATCCTTCTCCTCCAAGAATTCGACATAGAAATTAAAGACAAGAAAGGAGCAGAGAACTTAGCAGCAGATCATCTTTCTCGACTCGAGGAATCACAAACAGGTAAGTCTGCTACCCCTATCAATGATTCTTTCCCTGACGAGCTGTTGCGTGTTGAGACGTATGAACAGGTTAACAGCATAGCTATTGAGCCCTGGGCAATCCCTCACGCTCAAGATTTGAGTAATGCTACCGATTCGGAAGAGCCATGGTATGCTACCCTGGCCAATTATCTTTCTCACGGCATTATCCCTCCTGAGCTGGATTATAATGCACGTAAGAAATTGCTTAAAGAAGCCAAGTCCTACTTCTGGGATGAGCCTTTCTTATACCGCATCGGTCTTGACGGGATGATCTGGAGATGTGTCTCTTACATTGAAGCTGCAGACATCATGCGTAAGTGCCACGAAGGACAGTTCGGCGGACACTTCGGAGGCAACCGCACGACAAGAAAGGTACTCGAAACAGGTTTCTACTGGCCTTCAATTTTTAGTGATTGCGATGTTTATGCTCGACGTTGTGATGCATGCCAGCGATCAGGTAACATTTCCAACCGTAATGAGATGCCCCAAATTGTTTCTTTAACCGTTGAAATTTTTGATGTTTGGGGGATTGATTTTATGGGTCCGTTCACGCCCTCCAACGGAAACAAGTACATTCTCGTCGCCGTTGATTATGTTTCTAAGTGGGCTGAAGCTGAGGCTTTACCCACTAATGATTCTAGAGTGGTGGGACGGCTCCTTACTCGTCTTTTCACGCGTTTTGGTTCACCGCGCTTCATCATAAGCGATAGGGGTACCCACTTCCACGGACAATTCGACCGGGTGTGCAAACGCTTTGGTGTCACCCACCGAATGTCCACGACTTATCATCCTCAAGCGAACGGCCAAGCGGAAGTGACAAACCGTGAGCTCAAGCGGATTCTTGATAGAACAGTTGGCCGGTCTCGCAAGGACTGGTCATCTAAGCTCAATGATGCCCTATGGGCATATCGTACTGCCTACAAGACTCCCATCGGTACCTCACCGTATCAGCTGGTCTATGGCAAGGCATGCCATTTACCAGTTGAGCTTGAGCACAAGGCATTCTGGGCTAACAAAGAGTTGAACATGAGCTATGCAGTAGCAGGTAGTAACCGCCACGACCAGATCGCGGAGCTTGAGGATCACCGACTCCACGCATATGAAAGCACGAGGTTATATAAAGAGCGCACGAAGAAAATTCATGACTCTCAATTGAAGACGATCAAGCAGTTCTATCCCGGAGAACAAGTGCTTTTATATAACTCTCGCTTGAAACTGTTCCCGGGTAAATTAAAATCCCGGTGGTTTGGCCCTTATACTGTGGTCCGCCAGACACCCTTAGGCAGCGTTTACATTCAAATGCACGATCAGGAGCCGTTCGCGGTCAATGGACATCGGCTTAAGCAGTATCTGCAAGGGTTAGTCGTATCATCCATAGACGTGCATTACCTCGTTTTGGAATCCTGACACGAATCCAGGTATCGTCTGGCTCACAGACGTTAAACAAGAGCGCTTCGTGGGAGGCAACCCACGGCTGGAGTCAGTTATTGTTACAGCTGAGTCGTTTTGTTAAAAAAAAAAAATTCCCTCCGCCGTTTTCAAAACAGTTTCGGCGAAAACATGTCCACATTTTCGCCGAAACTGTTGCTCAAATTCAACCTGAACCTCCTGTCCATACTTTTCAAACCGAAGACCCCACCATTCTCGCCGAAACCATTTCCTTCTTTGAAACTACTATTTATGCCGAAACTGATACTTTCTTTTCGTCGAAAATTTTGGTTCAATTACCCCTGTTCCACCTGTCTATCATTTTCGCCGAAACTTAGGCTCCATTTTCGCCGAAATCACCATGTTTTCCTTCGACTATATAAGCGACACCACCCCCATATTTTCGCCCCACCCCCGAAAACGAAAACATTATAAACCACTCCCATCTCCTCAGCCGCCGTCGCCCGATCGTCGACTGCGCCTCAGACCCACCGATCAGCCGCCGCCATCCAATTCTTTAGGAGCCGACAGCCGACCATTCCCCCACCCAGCCCTGGTTCCTTGTCCCTGTTTCAAAAACCCTAGAGTCAGTTCTTTTCAGCTCTGATTCCGGCCGACCTAGTTTTCACGTTTCTCCCCATTTTCGTGGATTTCCAATCGTTTTCTCGAATCATGTCTTCACGGTTAGTTGTTCAACCATTGATTGTGCATCTTTTGGCTTGTTAACTTCCAGTTTTTGGCATGGTTGACCATGGTTGACTTTTTTGTTCTCCCTTATTCTTCTTGAATGCTTTGTCGGTGTCAATTGGCTAGGTTCTGGTGTTGTTTTTGTGGCCCTTTTCGGAAGCATGACTTGTTGTCTGTGCGATCGTGTTCTTGACTCATTCCATTATTTTTGCTTGCCGAATGAATTGACGGTTCTTCAATGATATATCTTGATTCTGTGATCTCATACTAAGTGTGGGGTAAGAGTCTTGTAATCTAATGCTGGTCGTCTCTAAGTTGTATCTTACAGGGCTCCAAAGCGTTTTAAGACTACCAGTGCAGATAGAGCACAGCGTTCATCAGTTCGCCAAAGCAAAACACCACCTTCTCGACGTCCCGCGCCAGCTGCACAGACATCGACGGCTGTGGCCACCATTCCAGAGGATGCACCGACTCCTGCGTCCCCTATTTCCTCTATTCCTACGCCTGCCAATGGGGTCATCCATCCTTTCATCGCCGCCCTGGAGCCGCACCAGCTCGAGGTCTTTCTGAAGATCAAAGACATCCCTCCGGCTAAGGTGGCAGTTCTGTCTCTTGACAGTCTCAAAGCGCACAACCCGGCTTGGCACTCGACAATTGACACCGCTCTTAATAAAGCCGGATTGTGAGTGCTGACCACTCATGGATCCCCATACCCGCTTGTCGCCCTCTAGGAGTTCTGGAGTTCATTTCGGCGCCTCACCCCGAAGCCCTTTCGTGAGCAGAAATTCGTTTCCTTTCGCCTCGGTGGTGTTCTTCATGAGAAGTCCCTTCGCGAGTTCGGCCGCTTGCTGGATCCGCACGTCAATTTCGATACTGCATTAGCTGGCTTTGAGGACACATACTCCATCACCAGTGCTCCTTACCCGGATGTGTGGAAATGGGCATGCTGCGAGGATGAGAGCTCACCTATCGTCCACCCCACGGTCGGTGACATCTTTCACCCTGTTCTTAAATTCTTGCATTATGTTTGGGTGCAATCTCTGTGTTTTTGCAGCAAGACGAGCCGCCACCACGTTTCTCTGGAGGAGCTCGTTCTATTCCGTGCTTTAGAAGAGGATGCCAACCTGCACCCCGGCTGGTGGCTTGCACGATTCTTTCACAAGCGCACTACCGCCAAGAAGCTTCCTACTGAGCTTCCAGGAGGCCCCTTCATTTCTATTCTGATCGACAACCTCCAGCTCGGTGATAAATGGGGCCCCGATATTCCTCGTATCCCGATTGAGCATGTCGGCGCTGAACTTGCCATAGCACGGCGCATCGACCTTTCAGAGACTATTGAGCATTGCACATCGCTCCCTCATCGCACGACCCAGCCAGTTGACCGCCCACCGTCGCGAGCGCAAATCACCGCGGACTTGAATGAAAGACTGGTACGTATTGAGAAGTGGCAGCTAGACTACTCGGCTGGTTCGTTGCAATGGCAGAAGGACCGAGTAGCACATGAGGAGACTCAGAATGAGCGTTGGTCCACTCTACATCAATTCATGGCTGACCAATCCGCCAGACACATGGACGAGCTCGCCTGGCGACAGCAGATGGAGCAGCGGTTCGCCATAGCCTCCATTCCCACTGCACCTTCACCTCCTCCTGCGGAACAGTGATCAGGTTGCTTCTATCTTTTCCCTTTCTTTTCTTTCTTCTTTTCGGGTCCCGACCCAATTTTCTTCTGTGTGGATTCGGGACACTTGTCCCGGTGTCCTTTTGTTCTTTTTGTTGTTTGTGCTTTGTAGGATTTTGAGTAACTCTGCTCCGCGCCGGACTCTCCGTGCTCATCCGCTACACCACCCATCACCTTCCAGGTTCTTCGTAACTCTCTACTCTAGATTAGTCCTGTGAGGACACATAACAGTTTAAGTGTGGGGTAGGGTGTTAGATAACCATGCATGAGCTTGATTGCCTATATCTTTGTGTGTGCCTCGTGATTCCTGTCCAGTTCTCTAGCATAGAATTGCTCAATTCTTGACTTTGGATGTTAAATTGACTTCAATTTTGAACAATGACGTCTAGACTGTTCCACTTAGAACCTGTAACCAATGTGTCAGAACTGATATTAAATGAGTCTAGGTCAGAACAGTTCATAAATCACTCTTGTAGTTGAAACTTGAATTAATTGAATTAATTGGTTTGTTAATAACAAAGCTCGATAACACCGTTCTAAGATGATAGACGCTAGCTTCTCCCATGTTTTTCACTTCATATTTGTTCACCTGTGATTATGGTTAGAGATTAGACGGAAATCCAATTCGAAATCTTGTGTAAAAAGTTATAACTAGCTAGGATTAAGTGGCTAGATGATTAAATCAAGTAATAAGTTGTGCAAATCAATGTAAAGTTCTTTAAAGTGTTGAAAATAAAGCTAGGCAAGCCCGACACCTAAGTGAAGTGTTCGGGTTGAGCACTAGCAAAGGCACACATACTGTGAGCTAGGCAGGTCCAACACCTAAGTGAAGTGTTTGGTATTGAGCACTAGTATGCAGTAAAGAAATTAAAGAAAGTTTGAATCTTGAAAGAAATTGTTGTTTAAATCGGTCCTAGCTAGAACGTGTAACGTACAGATCTAGAAGCGGATGAAGTCGAGTCGATAGCCACGTCACTTTTTTCCTGCCCCCGCGTCCATATCATGGCCAGAGCTTAAAGTCGTTTTGATTAGAGTTGGTGTTATCGTAGTCGGTTAATCATGACTAATTGTTTTGCTGAGAAACAATCTGTGTTGAAACCACTACTGGAAGTGTGCAGAAATCAGTATGATCGGAAACTTGTTTGGTTGATATTCTTGCATGTGTAGGTCACTCTTTCTACGTGGAACAGTCTAAACCAAATCGTTAGAATTGAATCTCAGTTTAATCTCGTGTCATTTGTGAATTTGAGCGTGTTTCTATTCAGTTTGCTTGAGGACAAGTAAAAGCTTAAGTGTGGGGTATTTGATGACACTCGAATTGACGTGATTATCAGCCTCATTTAAGCGACATTTCTTTGCTTACGACATTGTTTTTAGGGTAGAATGACGAATAATCAATCGATTGCCCTATCTCATGCCACTTGTGTTACCTTGGCCCGTTTCGGGTCTATTTGATGGTTTTCTAGTGTTTTTACGTAAGCACAGGTTTTTGCCGTCAAATAAAGTAACCATGGATGTGTCTGAAGCATTGGAACCTCGAGGAATTGAACCGAAATCGGTCAAAGAAGCCATTCAAGTTCGAACAAATTCTGCCCAGTTTATACACGTATTTTCGGCGAAACCACCCTTGGGTCTTCGCCAAAAATGGAAGAAGAAACCACTGGCCGATTGAGAGGAAGATTTCGGCGAAGATACCATGGAGATTTCGCCGAAACCGTAGGAAGGAATCAACCGCTTCGAGTATGAAGAAATTTTCGCCGAAATCCCTTCACTATTTTCGGCGAAAATCCCAGTTGAATTCAGGAGAATATCGGGTTGGTATAAATAGAGAACTCGGGGCTATTATCGAAACGATGAACCATCACTTAACAACATCACTTTTTACAACACACATAAACGACGAGAGAGAGAGACAGGACGAGTAACTAGAGTTCGAGGAGCAGGAACGGATCGTGACGCCATCCATCCATCTCGGAGAGCCAGGGTTAGGAGTTGAAGATTCAGCAGGTTGAAGCTGTCAGGAAGCATCGAAATTAGTTAGATGGTAGGAAACCATAAGCTAGATTCAAGGGAAGTTAGTCGAAAGCTACACCGCACCAAAGCCATCATCATACATTCCCAACATCCATCGCATCATAAACCCTTGTAGTGTAGAATTCGTTACAGTCTTAGCAGGGAAGTTCTTCTTGACTAGTTACTCGTGTTGTCACAGTGGTGGAGATGTGGTCGAATTGCAAACTTATGACAAAATTCAGCAACAGAAAATGATTGAGAGCAGAAACATGTCCTTAAACACAGAGAGTGAGAGTTCCCCATTTACTAAATATTTCCTGTGTGAGGAGTCTGGTCAATCAGGTTAAATTCGTGCATAATTGGTTGCTACTACTTGTCGTGTGCAGTTATTAGTGAGACCAGGTTGTTTGGCTGATCAATATGCATGTTAGGTTTCTTGTTCTAGGAATTATCTGTCTAATAATTCATTGTGTTTGATTGAGCTCCAATTTAATCAATCTTATCATTTGTGAACATGAGCGTTTCTATTCAGTTTGCTTGAGGACAAGCAAAAGCTTAAGTGTGGGGTATTTTGATGACACTTGAATTAATGTGATTATCAGCCTCATTTAAGCGACATTTCCTTGCTTAAGACATTGTTTTTAGGGTAGAATAGCTAATGTTCAATCAATTGCCCTATCTCGTGCCATTTACGTTACTTTGGCCCGTTTCGGGTCTATTTGATGGTTTTCTAGTGTTTCTATGTTAGTACAGGTATTTGCCGTCAAATAAGTAGCCAAGGACGTGTCTAAGGCGTTGGAACCTCGAGGAATCGCACCGGAATCGATCCAAGGAGTCAACCAAGTCGAACAAAACCCTGCCCCATTTTACATTAAAGTTTTCGCCAAAAACCCTTGGAGTTTTTGGCAAAAACACAAGCACAAATCGGCAGAGCTCACCAAGGCAACTTTTCGGCGAAAACACTAAGTTTTTGCCGAGAACCCGGCGTCCGAAAATCATAGGAGAATTCAGCCGGCGATCAGTCAATTTACAAAGACATTTTCGCCAAAAATCCCTTCACATTTTCGGTGAAAATCCTAGAGAAAAACCGGCGGTATTAGGGTTAAGTATAAATACTTAACCGGCGGCCCAAATAAGTAGATACTTTTTCAGAATCATAATTACCAACTAATACCGAAATTCTCAGAATTATCAAGAGTTCAAGAGCAGAGTTTAGAGTTCGAAGAGCCAGGTAGAGATCGTGACGCCATCCCTTTCATCTCGAAGACTCGGAGCTAGGATTGCAGTCTACCGGAAGATCGAAGTTCTGCCGGAGTCGCCTTAATTAGGTTTTTCAGATCCTTTTCTGTTCTTCCCTGTTCAAGATGAACTCTATCTTTGTCTTTGATTCTTTTGTGAAGAACATGAGTAGCTAAACTCTTAGGGCTTAGACTAGATGAACCCTAAGTGACCCAGGGCTTTAAAGCGGTCACGGATCGGCGGTGATTAGATTCAAAGTTCAATCAGTTTCTCTTTCATGTTTGATTTGCTCTTCATTGTTCATGTTTCTTGTCTGGATTGATCACCTAGATTAGATTATGGTTAAGCTAAGGATAGAAGCGAACGCTCGCTTTACTTTAAAGCATCAAATCAAACAATTAACCTAATCATTGGAGTGTGCCTTTCGTAGGAACTAATTAGGGTTAATCCACTGCAAGAGTAACTCATAAATCATTAGTAATTGCACCAGTTACGTTAAGTCGTTGCGAGAAGCGACCGTACCCGGGCGGCTAATTAATCTTGATAGCTAGATATAGAGCGAACGTTCGCCAGTCTTAAACCTAAGGGTAAGGAGTTATGGTGGTGTCTTAGAATTGATTGAATGAGAATCGAAATCCGCTGATCTGTTGATTGCCAATCCTCTGGTGAACGAAGGGGGATTCAAAGTCTAAGCTTGTTTGTCATCTTTGTCTTAATCAGCCAGTCTTTCAATCTGTTTTCAGTTTTAGTTTTTAATTTCTGTGCATTTCTTAGAATTAGAAGTAGTGGAACTCACACCACGCACGAAGTGTTTGAACTTGAATAACTTTTCAGCTTCTTTGAGTAAACGATCATTAGAAGACCCGTGGAATACAATCTACCCTAGCTTTCTAAGCTTGGTAGTTATTTGACTACACTGCTCTGCAGCGTTCATCATCCATTTTTCTCCAGTTTAGTTTTATGATTGGAATTAGTTCAGGGTAACTGCCTTGTGTCTGCCTTCATGGGCAGTTTGGAGGATGTCGTGTCCCCTTCCTCATAGGGCTGGGAAATCGGTTTAGGTTAATTGGCAAAACCGATTGACCGACCGATTTCAGTTAATCGTCGGTTAACAGATATATAATTCGGTCGGTGTGGCGGTCAAGGTTTTCTGAACTTTTCGGTCATCGGTTAAATGTTGGTTAACCGACGGTTAACCAATCTGACCAAGGTTGACCGATATAGACCGAATGTTGATTGTTGCATACTTCCAGTTCCACCACCACCCACACCAAATTAGAAAATTAGGGTTTTTTTATTTGGTTGGCTGGTCTCCTCTCCGCACAATTCATTCTTCATCGTCGCTCAGTTGATCTCTCTCTGTTGAGTCGCCGTCTGTCTCGCCGTCCGTCTCGACGTCCGTCATGCCGGCCGTCCCGAGTCCCGACATCTTATTCCCTCAACGTCTCAACTCTCCCTCTCTGTTGACTTCGGCTCGCTACTCAATCGCTATTCGCTATGCCTCTCTGACAGGCTATCCCAGTTTACAGGCTCAGTTCCTCACGAAGGTTGCTAGGCATCACCGCCATGTCTTGCCTAGCTTCCGGCACCAAATCCACCACCAGCGACCATCTCCGATCCCAGCTCCGATTCCTCCGGAGCCGAAGGTATCTTTCCCCTTCATGATTCCGAATTCCCTCATCATTAATTAGGTTAATTGTCTGTAATTCATTTTGATTCTGTATTCCAGTTTGTCATGCTTTGCATTCTGAAGATGAGGTTCAGTTTGTGTCGGTTCAAAAACCAAGCTGGAGTCTATGTACTGGGATAATCGTGTGAGTTTGATAAGTGTAAGGGTTTTCTTTCTAGGTAACACGTTTGCCTTACATCTATCAACATCTTGGGTTGGAGTATGATGAGAAGGTCCTTCCATCAATCGGCAATGAGGTGTTGAAGGCTGTTGTGGCTTAATTCAATGCTGATCAGCTACTTACAGAGTATCCTCATCTGTCTGCCCTTGTTAGGGAGTCTCTTATCAGCCGTGCCAATGACTTTAACATTGTGCTCGATGATGTGGCAAGTACCCACTTGTCCTATGGTGTTGAGTTCTCTAGGGCAGTTGAGCAGAAGCAGGTGGCTCAGCAGGAGGCTGAGAGGTCCAAGTTTGTCATCATGAAAGCTGACCAGGAGAGGAGGGCTGCTGTTATCAGGGCTGAGGATGAAAGTGAGGCTGCTAAGCTCATCTCTGAGGCAACCACTAAGGCTGGCATGGGGCTGATTGAGCTTAGGAGGATTAAGGCATCTAGGGAAATTGGCTTCACTATGGAGTAGGGTACTCCTGATGTCTTCCCAAGTCCTAGTACTCTTTGCAATGCGAGATGCTTCCTTTTGTTGCACATAGGTTACCAAATCATGTCTTTCATTTGTTATTGTTGGATGTGAGATGCTTCCATTAAAGTCTTCTGAATCCATTTGTGACATGTATCATGTATGTCAATGACAGTTGTTATGAGTTCTGACTTGTTTTTGTTGGTCCTGTAGGCATGAAGGCGTTTTGAATTTCTTGGAGTGGGTGCTTCAAGTTGTGGGCATCAAAGGTCTTCTTATGATTACATAAAACTAGACCGTATTAGCTATTATGAGGAAATTCAACTGTAATGGAGCTTGTGTAATTTTCAACTGTCAACAGTTCTGTTCTTTTATTTAGTTGATTTTTGTGCTTGGTTAAATGATTAGGTCGGTCAAAATAGGTTCGGTCAAAATTCGGCTAGTCGGTTAAAATCGGTCGATTTTCGGTCAATCGGTCAAAATTGGTCAGTCGGTCAGAACTAGGTCGGTTAACTTTTCGGTCGGCCAAATGTAACAAAAACCGATCGGTCAATTTTCGGTTTTGACCGAAATCGGTCAAAAAACCAACCTTGAAATATCGGTCGGTCAGTTGGTCAAAATAAATTTAAGGGCGGTTACCCATTGGTTAACCGATCTTCATCGGTTTTTTACCGCACCGACCGATTCCCAGCCCTAATTCCTCATGCTTCTCGTTTCCTCTCTGAGCGCTATCTTTTTCTCCCTTTCGGGGAAGCCGCACTTGTATTTTCAAATCTCTCCGAAGGGGGTTTTTCATTAGCTTGGCTTTTCTTGAGTAGTTATTTAATTGATGGTCAATAACTATTGTACCTTGTCAACAAGCATTTGGATAGAAACACAAAATCTGTTTTCAAGAAAAGATAGATGTCACAAAACCATTTGAATTTGTACTTAAGTTCGTTGACAGTTTAGACGATAGTTGTTAATATTGTCAAGTGTTGTCATGGTCCTTTTAACATTTTGGTTTCTAGAGGTGACGTGGATGAGAAGCTGAAGTTGGCATGGGAGTTGGTCTTGCTTCAAATGAAGGCGAAGGTATATGTCAAGGGGTTGTTGATTGTGGTTGTGGAGAAGTCTAGGTGGTGAGAGATGGTGTCAAGAGGAAGAAGTAAAGATTAAGTTGTTTTTTCCCCCGTGATTTCACTTGAGGGGTCACGGGTCGGCTGCTCCGAGACCGAGCCGACATGGTTTTTCATGCTGTGGGAACCCCGTAGCCAGGTATGACTTGAATTACTGGGTTGTAGAGATGAGGTCTTTTGGTGTCTGTTCCCGGTTTCTCCCAGGTTGACTTTGATGGATACGCAAAAATGGGAGTCAAGATAGTTTATTTCAATGACATCACTGAATCCTTGAACTGCCAGCATGTAGGGATGCAGTTTCTTTGTGTATCTCTTCGGGTCTTTTTCAGGTCGACTTCGAAGGTGACACAGAGATGGTTCGAAGGCCGTTCTCGATCAAGAAAACACAAGAGCTCGGGGTATCATCATCCATGAGATCAACCGTTTATTGGCTTCTAGTCCAAGCTTCAAGCTGCTCTCGTTCCGCCGCTCAGCAAACAGAGCCGCCCATTCTGTGGCACATATGGCTCTTAGATATCTCCCAAAGATGTTGCCGGTAGTCCTCAATCCCTAGGTAGATTGTAGTTAATTTACTGCTTACTACCTTGATTCTCCTCCCGGAGCTATCTTCGTAAAAAAAAATGGAGGAAAAGAAAAGAGAGGAGGGTGGAAAGCTCAAGGGGAAGAGGTTGCTTGAGGAGGAACACACCACTCCAAATAGGAGGAATTGCAAGAGGATTCGAGGGCTTGTTCTTCCCACCATTGTAAGCTTGTTCATTCCCGTCTTGGATGACTTTCGCTCCCATTATGTAACATCCCAACTTTTTCTGACAAGATATTGTCCGCCACAAATTTGTTTTTGGGTGTTGGTGGGATTCGAACCCATGAATTCCTCCTCTCAAGATCAAACCCCCACCACTACACCCCAAAACGCATCATGACAGTTAAGGTTGAACGATTCCATATAGCCCATGGATCTCTCCCGTACTTTCTCGATATGAGATTTGCCTAGGATGTCACTCATTATGCTTACGAGAAAGTACCATCTTATGAAACTAATGTAACATTTTCATGCCATAGTGATTTTTTTGTATCGTTTGAATTGTGGCCTAGCCCTAAAATCGTGCTTCGTGTTTAAAGATCAATTCTCACCCCTATAGGGTCGAGCTCGCCCCTAGGCATTCATGGTAAAGATTCATGACCAAGTCAGTCATTAATATTTGGCAACCAGTCCTACCAACAGACCGTGATAGGTAGCAACATGGCACTGGCATTCATGGCAAAGATTCATGACCAAGTAGTCGTCGGCGGTAGCATATTCCGACCATTTTGTCATGTCACCACTGACATGTCATCAAAATATAATAATTTATTATATTTTTATGATGTGTCAGTGGTGATGTGGTAAAATGGCACTGACACGTCATAAAAAATATGATGTTTCATTACATTTTGGATGACGTGTCAATGGTGATGTGGCAAAATGACCGAAAAATGTTGTCATCTGTGACTGCTATATAGGATATTTAAGACTAGTCCACAACATTTTAAAATTTTTAAACTTGTTATGAATAATATTGTAGTGAATGTCCATGATTCACATAGGATGCTACCTTCACATAAGATGCTACCTAGGATGCTTCCTTAACATTGATCATAAGATTCAATGTCTTCCATGACCCATTCTTCTCCCCATTCATATGTAATTATATGAGCCCATTCATGACTCATTATTCTCTCTATTCATGTGTAATTACATTAGCCTATAGGAGTTATGTATTATGTGCCTATAAATAGATCACATCATTTGTATCTATTGGTATGAATAAGAAGAAACAATTTTCTCCTCTTTCTCTCTTGTATTTTCTCTCTACTTCATAGTTCATAGTTCTCCATCATTTTCATAACACGTTATCAGCACGAAGCTCTGCCCACTTGGAGATTTACGAAGCTTTACTCTTTGGAGAACAAGATCATCATCTTAAGGTATAAAATCTATCACATGAAGTTTCAATTAGTTATTGTTCATATATGTTTTATTTTATTGTTTTTGTTCTCAAGTATGATTATATCAAAGACGTGATTCATATTGGCACAATCCATTCGTTGAGATGATTTTGGAAACAATGATGGTTGGATGTTGGAATTGTTTCGAATATCAATAGTCTAGAAGACTATTTGTCATTTCTCATAGAGAATGTATCCAACACATATGCTACAATAACATTTTGTTCAAATCAAAGTAGCAAAACATGATTATGATTCATGTGAGAAAGATTTGTATTTGAACCAATGCTTTGGAATATACAATTGCATTCCATGAGAATAAGTGTATCAAGATACACATATTATCCAAAGAAAATGGATTATCTTATATGTCTCAAATGTTGATGATCCATGAGACATGATATCATTCCTTGATATGAATGATTATAATGATGTCTATAAAGTGACAATATCTATGTTTCCACAAGTGAACAAAAGAAGACATTCATCTATGATTGTAATGGTCATAAGAATCAAATTTCAAGTGTCTTTCACAAACTTGAAAGAGAGAATGAATATGATCACATAATGGTAATACAACTATCAAGTTGGTTTGGATGATCATAGTCCGAATGACACTATTACGATTTCCTATATTGGGTAATGGATGATATATATAATTGTGTGTCAATAATCCAAAATATAGTATTGCATTCCATGAAGTGAATGTATAAGATACTATTACAATCCATGATGTGAATGATAAGAGACATGATATCAAAAGAATTATATTCCAAAGGAGGAGTATGCAATGCTCCTAGTGAGCAACGAATTGTTCATACATCGTATCTGTTGTAGAATTACAAAAAAAATAATGGTGGATCAAATTACTATCAGTTATTTACAAGTATATCATCTTTATCGATTGTGAAGGAAACAATGACCACCTAATTTGTGATATCAATAACTGAAAGTTGAAACAAGAGAATTATGATATTTTATTTATCAATTTAAATAAGATGCTTTACAAGCACTATCAATATCAAGTAATGCCGATGTACATTATCGATGATGTATCGACATATACCATCAATAAAAGATGTGTAATACGCTTTTTTATAATATGGCAAAAAAGAGCCAAAACTAATAATAGAAAGAGCTTATATTATTCAATGGATGAAAATTTCCACATTGATAAAATTTATAATCTATTACATCCTCAAAAGTTATTACATTGAGGAAAGAGATTCCATATTGATGGTGTGCATTATATTTTACACAATTGTGTATGAATATATTAAGTTATAAAGACATCACATTAATGGATATCATATTGTGAAAACAAAGACAAGATAATGAATGTATGTTCATCATATTCACATATATAGATTATGATGACAAAAATATTGGAAGTATTATAATTTATCATCACATTGAAGCTCTTACAAATGTAAACTAAAAGTTTACTTCTCCTGGCAAAATTATTTGGCATAACCGGTTAGACCATCCCGGTTCTACAATTATGCGAATTGAGAATATGTGTGGTTAATTTTGAAATATTCCACATACATCAATCTAAGTTGATTATTGGATAATTATTGACAAAAGTAAGCAATGAATCGCTTACATAAAGAATAAGGGTGATATTTGGATCCATACGATACACCTAACATATGATCCGTTTAGATGTTTTCTAATTTTAATCGATGCATCAACTAGACATTCTCATGTGTCTAGGTTATATACTCGCAACCTACCATTCGAGAGATTATTAGCTAAATCAGTTTGATTATGAGCATATTTTCATGATTATCCAATACGTGAAATAAATTATTGAAAATAAATATTCTCATTATCTTATATACGTTTTCCTCTAGATGAAAAGCATAAATTCGCATTACGCCAACAAGTTATAATGAGTTCCCTCGTTACTTTTGGTTTTGGGTCAAAACCTCATATTTCCCATATAGGGTCATTTGGTTGGATGATATGTAGATATATTGATATGTTATTATATTGATATTAGTAAACCAATTAGCAAGATAACATTGTTTGGTGTAGTGATATTGTAATAATTGGTGATAAGTTACTTTAATGGGAAATTGGCCAATTTGCCCTTAACTTTATGGGTAATAATACACTTGCTCTAAGCATAATCGAATGAACTTTACCCTAGCTAATTCACCAACCACCAATCAGTTGAAGATGCACTAGAAATAGCAAAGTCTTCCTTGTCTTCAGCTTAGTCTCGAATATGAAATTGAATTTATATTAGATGAATGAAAGGTTTGGAAGTTTGGCTTATTTACTAAGAAAATATGACACCCGTCAATTGTCCAAAACTAGTTGGACAATGGAATCGGCGGACGTCAATCGACAAATGGTGAGGAGGAAAGAGAGAATTAATCGGGGGATGAGAAATCGGGAAAGTAAATAATGGCACTGTAATTGAGAGCATAGAATAGGGGCAAAAAGGTCTGCAAAGAGTGATATCAATATCACTCCACAGATATTCTAGGGGGGAGTAGAATATTGATATCACTTTTGGCACCAGATATCATGATATTAAGGACAGAAAAAACAATGATATTCTGAATATCATGATATATGTAGTTATCAATATCAATATCACTACAACCAAACGACCCCATAATAATATTTAGATGTGATATATACATCTCAATTGCTCCACCACAATTAATGTAATTACACATGAATAGAGAGAATAATGAGTCATGAATGGACTCATATAATTACATATGAATGGGGAGAAGAATGGGTCATGGAAGACATTGATTCTTATGATCAATGTTAAGGAAGCATCCTAGGTAGCATCTTATGTGAAGGTAGCATCCTATGTGAATCATGTACATTCACTACAATATTATTCATAACACTCCCCCTTGAATGTCCAATGGTTAATGATATGCCATTTACAACTTTACAAGAGAAAAATCAATAGAATGACAATACATCTATAGGGATATAATATATTGATCGTATAATACGCTATCACATACTACCTCATTAAAAACCTTACCAGGAAAACCCAATGGGAAAAACCATGGTTAAGGGAAAAAGAGTGTAGTGTGTATTAACTCCCCCTCATGATATGATGACTCAAAATCGTTCAATCTTTGAACTTAAATTTTATACAAATGATCTTGATGTATGAAGTAACTTTGTGAACAAATATGCTAGATTGTCACTTGATCATAATTTTCACTAGTTATTCCACTAGTATCTAGAAATTCGTGTTGGAAAAATAATTTCGTCAAACACATATTCTTTTAGCTTTTCTAATGCGATCCTCTTACAACTTGAGGATATATATACTCATTATGCATGATATATATGATCATGCATGTGAATGATGATGTGGTTTTATAGTTTGTTTCACAAACCACCAAATAGTTATATTGCCAAGTGAACTCAGTTTATAATTGACCAACGCAAAGATCGTATCGATATTTAAAGACCATGTAACTCATTGACATGTCTTTCAATATGCTCAAATAAAATAACTTGAAATCTTATGTTATTTGAACATAACATTATATGCTTCAATTGATCTTCATGTCATTGAGTGAGAATAGAGTATAATCTTGCCAAAATAACTATTGATAGATAAATTAAGTCTTATAAGACTAGCAAGATTCATGAGTGCTCTTGTTGCACTAAGATACGATACTTCAGGACAAAATGATTCTTACTTTACTGATGTATATTGACATCTACTCACATATAATGATCTTACTAACATCAAGGTAGTTATGGACAATATATATCCATATCGAAATTTTCAACATTTCAGTAGTGTATCTTTGTTGATAAACAACAATCATGTTTGAGAGATGCTCAATCTGCAAGTGATTTGCAATGATATTGTTTCATATCTTTCATCTCAAACTCTTTAATCAAATAGCTAATTTCTTTGAGAAACTCTTCACGAGTCTCAATAGCTAATCAAATAGATAATAAGATGATGACTTCTTAACCTTTGGGAATAAAGAAAACGCATTTTCAAAACAAAAGAAGGTCATAGAAATTTTGATACGATATAATTTCAAAACCAAAAATATTTAATAATAAAAATCAAGTATTAAATATAAAATATTGACAAATAAAACATAGAAAATATTTGGTATACGAAATATATCATTATTTCTCAATCTCATAATTCGTATGACGTCAATTCAATAATATTATTGAATACTGTTCACGTGAACTTGACTTATTGTTCGCAGTTAGCAAAATGAATCATTCCGGAAATTTTATATACGCATATATGTCATTATTAAACAAACTATACATATAGGTTGTAATGACATCCATAAAAGACAAATATTTCCCTTCACAAACTGCCAGACTAATCATATAATGAAAAGTTGTTGCATCCACCAAATGAAAATATGTTTCATTATAACCAATAGTATAAGGTTTTTGTCATTGTACAAAACCTTTCAGAATGAGATGTCTTATAACCCATAACTTTAAGATTTTCATTATAATCGCAGTGGGATAAATTATATGTCTCGTTTGCTTACATCATCATGTGTAGAGACTTTTTATATAAAAAAAACTTTTCATTTTTCTAGGGAATATAATATTGTCGCAATCATATTTTCCATTTTGGCCAATCATTTCTTTCTTTGCATGCATTAATGAATTTGGCTCATGATCCTCATTTTCGCTTATCAAATTTAGCGCTGCATTGTAATAAATTTTTTTCATCAACGTTGACTTCATCATGATTCCAAAGTTTTTCATTAAATACATTGATATATCTTTCATTCATAATTATCAGGTACCTGATGCTCTTCAGGAGCACATGTATTTGTTTGATATCCTTTATCTTACCCTCAATTTTGACCATCTTAATTTAAAGCTTCTTTTTACTTTTTGGCGATTTATATCTTTGGAATCGATTGATTTTTCATACTTCATGAGTGTTTTAGACTCATTTGTGTTTTTACCAATACGAAAACACTTCTGTTGGAGCAAATGTAGTTGCATAAGAGATTTTTTATGTCACTATATTCGGGTCGTTAAAACGTCTGGCAGTTGATTAACTCAACTTTGTTAATGAATTATCCTTATGAACTTCAAGTTCATACTGCTTAGTCGAGGATCAAAATGAGATAATGATAATTCATTCCAACGAATCTCTTTGCCAACCTTTGATTTTCTCCCCCTAATGTTGGGAAATTTGAATCACAAAATGATGTGTTCATCTAAACGAGTCATCTATAAATCTCCCGACAATAGTGTAAATATTTTACTATCAACGAAGACTCGTACCCAACATATATAATTTCTCAATCACTATTATTGAGACTGCCATTATGGCCCACCTCTATCCTCTAGTTTCAAAATCTCAAGGAAACTGTTTAAGTCATCACAACAAAGGAACTTATACCTCACCCTTGAATCTCAAGAATGCAGAATCTTAAAGAAACTGCAGATAAATGGAGGAAATTATGCTTACAGTGTCATTAACGACAAAACAATCCCCTGTATATGTCTTACAACCAACTACTCACACCAAGCTACCAAACAATGCAAAAAGGAACCTGGAAAATACAAATACAAGACCAATTGAAGTGAAGGACATATTCAGGAATCCTAGAGCTGCCTCCAGTGCCCTGCCTCGTTACAACGGCCAATTAAAGTAATTAAATACAATTAAATTCCTTCCCTTTCTTTTGTCATGCTGGTGAAGAGCTTATTTCTCCAGTACTTGATCAAATCTTCTTACTTGGCCAACTTGATTCACTATCTTATACGCCTTCTCGTGCCTCTCCACTCGAGGGTCGAGAGATCCCAACATGGTGACGAGATGCTGATCTCGCAGCGAGTAAAGCAGTGGCTCGTCCACAAGCTTCAATGCTGTTAAACTCTCCTACACATTTGGCCTTCTTTGTCCATCTCTCCATAATGTATTCCGACACAATAACACTCAGCTTGTTTTTTTTTTTTTTTTTTTTTTTTTTGGCTAAGCACTCAGCTTGTTATGATCATTATATATTGGTGACTGCTGCATGACTTTCAATTCATGTCTGCATAACCATCCAGAGGATTCAAATATCCAACACGAGCATGATAGCTCCCATCTGCAACATCCACCACCCCAATCTATCATCACTTTTACCTCTGAACACACTGGATCCTTTCATAGAATCTGGATCTTCTTCTTCAAGTTGAAATGGAACCATTTCATAATGAATTGATCATCGGCATTGAACAAAGCCAACCAATGCAACCATCTGTGAAAGCACTTTTGGGATCCACAACCCCTTGGAACCCAGAAAACAAATTCCCGCTGAAATCAACCGTCCTAAGCAGCAACAACCTCTTGATACCGTCTTAAATCAACTGACCTCAACCCAGTAAATCTCTGGTCTCGCTTTAGAAGTCACAATCCTCTTTATCGATCAAGCCCGAGCCGCCATCGCAGCTACTGTTTGATGGAGATCGATTCGGAGTTCGGGAACAGCTTTCCTCGACTGACTTGGTTGAGCTTCATCGTCCCAGAATGACTTTCTCCTTCTCTTTCACGAGATTTCCCTAACTCCGATTGCCCTAACTCTGGACATAGATTCGACTTCAGAGTGCTTGACGAAGGAAGCACAAATTTGGTCAAACCAGGGAAAGAGAAAAATGTGGGGAGAGGTTGTAACAAGCATAAAGAGATGGAAGAGGAGATGTACTCATCTTCCTTTTTAATTTGAAATAAGGACATGTATGTCATTTCACTTTTTCTTTCATTTCTCACATGATATCACATACCAAACACAAATATTCACAAAACTCACTCAAATATCAATAACACCTAATATCGTGATATCTCGAATATCATGATATTTGAGATATCCCATACCAAACGACCATGGGGTTGTTTGGTATGGGTGCTATTGATATTAATAGCACCCAATACCATGCTAATTGTCAATATCATTGTTTTTCTTATGACCATTAACTAGCTAATGGGTGATAAATGAGGGTGAGTTTAATATCCTCCTAAATAGGAGGATTTCTAAAGTGAAAGAGTGATATTGGAATTTTCGGACAAATATGCCCTCTACTTTTTCTGAAAATTACATGCCATTTATCTACTTTTTTTCAGACAACCCCTCTCTCCTCTACTTTTCCCCAAATCACTGCAACTCTCTTCCCCTACCCACAACCCTCTCATCTGCATTCTCAGTTCTCTCTTCTTTGTGAATCCTTTCTACAAGAGCCTCTTTCTCTACAGTCAACTCGTATTACTAAAGGTCCAAGAAACATTCCATTAGGGTCAGAGTAATTTCTTTTACCTAGGTTGACAGACAAGTTTTCATAGATCTAGTTTGGAAAGCCAATTTGAGGAGGAAGATGAAATTTCGTGTGCTGATCCATCCGATTCTGAGGAAACAGACAGAACTGCGGAGGAGGAGGAAACACAGGGAATGAAGGAAACATCTTTGGGGTGTCTGTTTCTTCAGATTTCTATTTCAATTTCTTGCCTTCGAAGTAGCAGTAGTAGCAGTAGGTGGAGGTGTCTTCTTCTTCTCTTGATCCTCTGACTTGGTAACAGGATATAATAACCAAAGCCTTGTTTAGAAGCTTGGTTATTGTTGATTTGATTTATTGCTAGTTTCCCATTGATGCATTGATCACTCGAAGCTTTAATGGGGTCCTAAACCTTACAAACGAACAGTCAAGTTTGAAAACTAAAATGCACTTAAGTGGGTGAACGAACCAGAGCCGAACTGCTGTGACCGTTGCCGCGAGAAGCCTCATCGATCGGAGGATAGTGAGAAGGACATTATATACTAGCGAAGGGAAAAAATTGAGGGCAACATGGTAATTGCTCACAAACTTGCCCCTAATTAAATGACCTCCTAAACAAACAAGGATATTCTAGAAAGTGACCTTCAAACACCTTCACCCTTCAATAACTAGTTATCTCGAATATCATGCTATTCGAGATATCCTATACCAAACGACCCCTATAAGAATTATGTATTATGTGCCTATAAATAGAGCACATCATTTGCATCTATTGGTATGAATAAGAAGAAACAATTCTCTCCTCTTTCTCTCTTGTATTTTCTCTCTACTTCATAGTTCATAGTTCTCCATCATTTTCATATCAAAACTCACTTTGTAACTCGATCCAAAATTTCTAGATATATCAATTACTTGAGCCAAACCCCAATTCACCTTGTAGGCATCAATGTACCAACTAAACTACATGATACAGAAAATGTATTTGAGTTGTTCTAGTTTTTGGTACAAGATTACAATAATCTGATTACCATGAATCCTAGTTGTCCTAGACCGTATCACATTTCGTCCATTAGATGGATGGATTGATTGATTTGGATCATGTGCGCTGCACCTCACAGAGAACTATTGAACCATATGGCTCCATTTGCCTGTCTTACCTTTTTCCAAGGTTTCCAACTACTTTTAACTCTTTCTTCTTTGTTTTGTTTCTTACCTTTTGGAGCTTGCACTGCAACCCATTTCTCCAAAATTTGTCAGATTAAATAATGACATTGACTCAGGTTGATATTTGTACAGATTTCCAATTGCAGTCCCAGGCTGCACAGCAACACAGAAGATAACAACACCTTCAAGACAGCTTGTACACATACATAGCTTATGCAGTGAAGTTGGAAAATGTTTAGAAACAAGAAGAATGTGACATATTACTGTAACAAAATGGTGGAAGAGTAACAGTAAGTAAAGAGAAAAAGATAGTGATGACTAATTTCAATAACATACATCCCTTAAAATCTCTACAACTTGGCAGTCTAAAAGAAATATGATAGAAAAAGGGTAAGGTGGGGTACTACTGGTACATGGAAAACCAGTTTCAAAGGTTGATGACTTAAAAGAAATCAAATTCAAGATATTTGTTCTGATCTGCGTTGACAGCAATAGCAGGAGCAGTAGCAGAAGTCTTGACGCTTTTTGATGACGCGGGGACTGGGATCTGCTCAATCTCAACTGGTTTCGGGATCTCAGGTGGGCTTGCACAACGAATCAATGCCCAGTTTATGCCTTCGAAGAAAGGATGCTGCTTGATCTCAGTTGCTCCTCTTTTGTATGCTAATCTGTTCTGTGGTTCTTTCACTAGCAGTCCCCTTATTAAATCTCTGGCAGAGAAGCTCACAACAGGTGCATCTGGAAATCTCAATGGCTGGCCAACTACATTGAACAATGTGGCTCGGTTTCCAGACCCTTTGAAAGGTGTTTTTCCAAATAATAGCTCGTAGATAAAGATCCCTAAAGTCCACCAATCAACAGCACTGCCATGCCCTTCACCCTTGATGATCTCTGGTGCCAAATACTCGTGGGTTCCTACAAATGACATGGACCGTGCATCACTTGGCTCTGCTATAAGCTCTGGCAGAGGGCTGACTTGATTCCCCATCTCAGTCTTGGGGGGTTTCTTGTCTTTCTTTGATTTTCCGAAAAACGATCGAGGTGAAAAGCATGTAGTAGGCACCACACATGACGGTTGAATACAAGACGGCTCAATGCAAGCAGGTTGAACACAGAAAGCTGGGTTCTTTCGCAACAGCTCACCCTCGGGCACAGAAGACTTTACGAGAGTTGGGTTGACAGCACAACGTAGGGAGAGGTCGAAGTCTGAGAGCATTACATGCCCATCTTCACGGACAAGAACATTTTCTGGCTTGAGATCACGATACACTATTCCCAACATGTGGAGATATTCCATGGCAAGTAGTACCTCTGCGATATAGAATCTGCATTTCAAAGACAAAGGGTAAGAATTCTGATCGTTGAAGCTACTGTCAACAGGAGAAACAAAGGCCATTTCTTTCACTGAAAAGATACGGAATACGTTTAATATGAGGAAATTCATGCACATGCTAGAAAATGATTACAAAGGTGACATTACTAGCCAATCCACCATACTTTTTGCCTTGAATTGGATATGCTTTCGAATCCACTATCGCCACTACATATAGGACTTTTTTCCACAAATGCGTGTATCCATCCATCAGCTTGCAACTCTCTATGCCTAGTCCATTTGAACAAGGGACACAACTCTTCTATGGTCCACTTTAAAACAAAGAGCATTAATATTGGGCTCCACCTATCAGTTAGGGAGTGGTGAATCTTTCTTATGATGTGTCTAGTCTAGTCTAGTCTTTCTCGTTTCCTCGTAAAAGAGAACCCATAATACAGAAGAACTCGTTTCAGAAATGAAGGACAGGCTATCTGTGATTGACTGCAGCACGGGCAAATGATTTATGTTTGAAACTTCAAAGTTTACTGGGAAAGGGAGTTGAAGTGAACCAAACGATATGAACTCTGTAATTGAGAGACTACATTCATGCAGCAAAGAAGTTAGATAATAAACTTGGCCACATTTAGTAGTAGCCAGCAAGCCGTTGTGCATACCCAAGGATCAGTTTTCTCAGCAATAATTTTTCCTCAGTGAGCCATAATCAGTCTCTGAACCCCTAGATTCTCCATTTAGCATCAAGAACTCCAACCTTAGAAGTATTCTTTTCAAGTGTTCATCTTCTAATATCTAAGCACAAGACCTACACCATATAATTGATTGCCTATCTCAGAAGAACTACAACGAAAGGAACTTTCTGACAGACGTTGCGTAGTAAAACTACATGAACAGCTTACTGAAACCAAATAACCGCATGATAAGACTGTCAGAATGTACATGAGATGCACATCAAGAAACAGAAACTGAAACAATAATGGTGTTAAGAGGAAGGATAATAACTCAAGATAAAATTAGTTTCATACTTCACTGCTCGTTCAGAAAAATGCTTTCCTGGTTGTCTCTGCCGGAGAGTGTGCAAGTCACCTCCAGGACAATACTCCATAACCAGACAGGAGAATTTGTCAGTCTCGAAATGGGAATACAGAGTTGGAAGGAAAGGGTGGTCCAAACACTGCAGAATTTCTCTCTCAGTTTGAGCTCGAAGAAGCTTCTTACGGCTTGTCAAAGATGCTTTGTCCATAACTTTCATAGCAAAATAGCACTTTGTTCCACTCAACTCTGAAAGATACACACTCCCAATATCACCACAACCCAACCTCTTAAGCAATCTGAAATGGCTCACCCCTAAACCACCATCTCTGGAGCGTACAGCCTGTATAGCTTCCCACCTCACATCATTGGCTTTATGAGGCTTGTTAACACCACTGCTTAAGCTGCTACAACTACTTTCATCACTCAAATCACTGCCAGTGCTGCCTCTATAAATACTATTCTTCCCACTCTCAACAAAATCAGTTCGTCCACTAATTTTGGCACTTCCACTAGTTTTTGCCATGCTGCTAGTCCCATCACTGGCAGAAGTAAGGCTAATGTCAATATTCTCCACCGACTTCTCTTCACTTACTTGAGAAACCATGCTATCACTTGCTTCAAGATCCGCGCAACTTGGAATTTGGTTCGAGTCAACGAAGGACAACCCAGAGGTTACTTTATTAGCTAAAGAATCAACATCATCCAATCGACGAGGAGAACTCTGTGATTTATTATTGGCTTCTGATACCTTTGATGCAATACTGTGTGCAGTTTGAGATGGTTTAATGAAGGTAGCAGCCTCCAGATTGCTCGCCTTTGCAATTTGTGAAGAAGAAGGCTGCTTCCAAAGGTTTGCTTCTGGCATTTGACTAGCCGGTTTCCTTGGCTTCTCTGGAGAGCTTCTGGCGCCAGGTTTTGAGGACATCATCATCATCACAAGATATCAGCTTTTATTAAACCAGTAGTCGGATTGGTGAAAGCCATCACTCAACTCCCGAAGTTGCAGGCATCATATCCTTCAAGAGATTAAATTGAAGAGTGATCAGCTTAAATGAAATAATAAAGAAAAAATAAAGGAGTAAAGTAAGCAGCACACAGAAACCACAAAACCATCGCTCAGACAACACACCTCAGTGGCAAAAATCAGGAGGAAAAAACCAAAGAGGGGCTGGTGGAGAGACAGTAACAAAAACCATATAGATGGAAACAAACAAGTATGTCTGCCGCACAAGTATGTGTACCAGAATATCAAAGGAAAAGGCTACAGGAAGTTCAATTCACAGATTTCAAGTAAATTAAAGTACATAATCTTCACACAGGAAAATGAGAGAAGCAGCTACAAACAGAAAATTGCATGCAATCCCAGATCAAGATGTAACCTCAAATAACAGCAACAAGAAACGTTGGACAAAGGAAGCTAGAAATCAATGGACGAACCTGAAAGAAGGAAGTGCATACACATATATATGCTCCCAAGCCTTAAAATTGCCAACCTTTTTCTATCTAGGTAAATTGAAGTGGAGCTTTTGTGTATTACAGAGCTGGAGAAATTAAATTAGCGAATTAGAATGAAATTGGAAAACCAATAGAGCGAGTAAGAGACCACAAAGGAAAATGCAGGCACAGAAGAAAGGAGTGAGAAGGATAAGAAGAAGCAACTACAGATCTCTTCTCTGCAAAGAAAAGAAGGAAACAGGAAGCCCCATAGTGAATTGACTCTTCCTAACCAAAGATCCCACATAATAAGAAAACCCCACAAAAGAACCCAGACGCTAAATTACAAAAGCAAGTGCAAAAGATAAGCAAGCAGAGAACCCACCAAAAGCAATAAGATGGATGGGAAAACCCCAAAAGGGTGGGGTTCCTTCCGGCAAAAAAAGATGGCAACTTTGAGGTTGGCTGGCTTTTCAGCAGTGGGGCTTGAAGGAAAAAACAATCACTAACGCAGCAGAAGAAGAGGAGAAGCAATGTGATTTGGAGATCTCCATTTCCCAGCCTCCGGAAATCTGTGTGGGGGGGGGGGGGGAGAAGGAAGGAAGGAAGGAAGGAAGGAAAAGGCTTTCTTTTTCTTTGCCTTTGATTGAGCAGACGAGTGTCGTCTGTTGATGTGTTGCTGTGTTGAGTCCACAAAAACATGTACAGAAGAGACTGAGAGAGACGGAAAATGAGGTGAGAGAGTGGGTCAAAGCTAAAGCGACTCTTTACGGACTCCCAGTTTTTTTTAAAAGATGAAGAAAATTAATAATAATAAAACCGATCCTTTTATCGTTTTTTGCTTATCGTGGTTTTCTTTCCCTTTGAGAAATTAATTTTTCTTTGTTTTCCGTTCCTTTTTCATTTATATTCTCCCATGTTTAAAACTTTCCATTTGCACCAATTGGTTTCTTCGTTAACCTCGTGTGGTAGACGTGTACCACACCCTATCCTTTGTTAATAATCAAATGAGTTTTAGATATACAGAGTTGGTTCTCAAAAACAAGTAAGATAGAATAGATTTGATATGATAATGAATACCGTGAAAACTTAAAGATAATAAATGACCTCTATCTGTTAGATGGTTTGCAACATGATTTTTTTTTTGTCAGTGATAGCTCCCACAAGATAGAAGAAGATAGCTAGATATATCAAAGCATTAAGTGCCAACCCAAATTAAGAGGTTTACCAAACTCTAACTCAAGAGACATTGTAAGGCATGACGAGCCACATAATGAGTTATCGTATTAGCCACTCTTGGTACCACCGAATGTTGGAGCATTCAAGAGAGCCTTGTAGGTAGGTGTTAATGTCTGAGATGATTTATCCACCCTCCCTAAAATAGAAATCTCGACGAGAAATCCTGGTGAGAACTTCAGTTGTGTCGCCCTCAATGTCTACCGTCGTCCATCCTTGTTACGAACAAAGCGAGCAAGCATCCTTGGAAGCCAAAATTTCCATAATAAACGGGTTAAGGATGTCAGGATAAGAATTATCACTAGTAAAGAGAAGTGTTCTCGTTGAGTCCCGAACGATCAATCATACTACTTCTCCTATCGGTGCTCCAATTGCGCCATATACATTAATCTAGAAGCGGTGAAAGAAGGATGATACTAGAGTGAAAGTTGGTCCACCCGAGAAAACGACGTCGTGGTAGCAGAGAAAATGAGCTAATGTAGTTGACAATTAAGGTTGAAAGACAAGTTAAGAGAAGCTACACGAAACAACCCAACCCATCTACTTCTAGGGCTGGCTAATGGGACGGGGATGGGTACGGGTACACGTACCCATTAAGAAACGGGTAGTGGGTACCCATATCCCTCAAAACTCATTCCATAGCCCGAACCCGTTCGGGTAATGGGTACTCATTAACAAAACCGAGGTCAGACCGGATTACCCACTAAAACCCACTAACAACAAAAAAACATTATATTTGTAGATTATATTATTCTAGCTAATTTCATAATTAGGTCTGTTTACCTAATAATTTTTTTCCCATCTTAACTAGTGGATATTGTGCTGAGCTTGATTTGCTTCTGCTTGTTTTGTGCCTGTTTTTGTTTTAGAAAATTCGATCTGCACAATTAAACATTTAAAGACTTATTTCCCAACTTAAAAAAATGTGTCTGCTTGTAGTCTCTCTTGGTTGAGTAGGAGTTCAGAGTGAAAAAATTATTTGCCGACTTCCAAGATGGAATGCGGCTGTGTAGAACCATTCAGCTTCCGTAAAATGACTCCTCGATTCTATTGGTTGGTTATATTGGTTATATTTCATAGATTAAGTTTTTTGGTTCAAGTTGTAAGGAAATCTGTTAATTTGCTACTCTCCACTTCTTGCTAGAGCTGGCAAAATGCTGACCGGCCCGATAAACCCGCCCGCCGCCAGCCCGACCGTGGCCCGATTGACCAAAAAGTCAACAATCCAACCCGCAGCCCGATGAACCCGCAACCCGATGAACCCGCAACCCGACTAACCCGCGACCCGATTAACCCGCAAACCCGACTAACCCGCAACCCGGCTAACCCGTAACCCGACGAACCCGTAACCCGACTAACCCGCAACCCGCCCGCCCGACCCGAATAACCCGATTGTCACACAATTCATAATATTCAGTGCTTCAAATATCAACATTATGTCATTATTGAAGATATAAAAAATTTAATCTACTTCTGACTTCACCAAGTTTATTTCCAAAATAATTAAAATCAATTATATATAACATTGACAATCATAGTTGTAAATACTTCCATCTACCTGAACGAGCACGACTGCTCTGCACCATATGTCCATATCCATGTTTTTAAGTTCTTTCACCAATTAGCAATACAAGCAACTAATATAGTATGCAACACTACATAATTCGACACCAAACATTCATAATTCATAGAATAATCCAAAAGTCAAGTTTCAAACCTGTTGATATATAGAAACACAATACTGATGAACATTAAAGTTTAAACCACTCATCCATACTTCAACCTTCAAACCAAAATTATAAAGAAAAAGTGTTATAACAAAATATTCATTCTGCATTGTCAACACTCAACAACAATGAATCCTGCAGCAACCAGAAACTAGAATGCATCTATGCAAGACTCACGTCTTCTCCATCAGTAACACTTAGCACCATCAGTAACAGTGTTAAAAATCTTAAGAACGTTGACTATATTTGTCATCTAACATAAAATCAAAACGTTTGGTCTAAAAATGTCATAAAAAGAAAGTCGCTAGATTTGATACTTTTTTGAAAGAATTGACTAAATTTATAAATGAGTCCAATGTTAAACCCTCCTAGACCTTAAAAGCTAAAGTATATTCAATTTCATTTCATTTATTATAAGTATATTTAATTTATAAAAATGAATTATTATTTTTAATATATGAACAACTGCTACAATCCTTAAGAGTTAAGCCTACTCGCGATTAAAAATTTAATATATTTTTAAATTATTTATCACATAAAAAAATTTACATAAAATTTTGCAAATTGTAGTTGAGAGTTGAGACTAGTAAGTAATAACCCGTGGGCAACCCGAGACCCGCCCGACCCGCGACCGATGAACCCGCGACTCGATGAACCCGCGACCCGGCGAACCCGCGACCCGGCGAACCCGCGACCCGGCGAACCCGCAACCCGACGAACCCGCAACCCGACTAACCCGCAACCCGACTAACCCGACCCGTGGCCCGCCCAGCCCGCCCGTTTGACAGCTCTACTTCTTGCTCAATTGAGACTCTACTTGATTCCCATAAAATGCTAAATCTTTCAGATTCTTGGAAGAAAAGAGTAACTAATTGTGGCATTGCCCTAAAATAATGTCTCAAGAGTAATGAGTACCCACGGGTATTACCCATTCGTAATTAGATTTAGGGATTTTTATTTATATTTATAAATTATATTATTCGGGCTAATCGGGCTTAATGGGTACCAACGGGTATTACCCATTTGGGTAGTGGGTACCATAAGCCTCCAAAGCCATCCAGAAGCCCGAAGTCGTTCGAGTAATAGGTACCCACTACCCGAACAGGTACGGGTCTTGATCGCGGTTACCCATTATCCGGCGGTCCAACTTCCAGTCCTATCTACTTCTAATAGCTCTGAGTAGATGTATGATTTTATGAAGCCGAGATATTCTCCCTTGAAGACCAAAGCTTCTCAAGGTGAAGTAATACGATCTTATGAGAAGTCTATTTCACATAGCACACATTCTAGTGCTATTATGTGTTTTAAGTGTCAAGGACGTGGGAACATCGCTAGTCTATCTGTAAACAAGCATGTCATAATGATAAAGCATGAAGACATTGATTCAGATGAAGAAGAAGATGAAGAGGAGTAGGAACCGGAAGACCGTGATGCTTCGAGAGTTGAGGTGTTCCACTACAACAAACATGTCATTTAACGGCGGCATAATTGAAGTTAATAGCGGCCGTGGCCGCTGTTAAATTAGTTTAACCGCGGCCACATGCCGCTATTAAATTTCCCAATGCTAAATTAATTTAACAGTGACAAAATGTGACCGCGGTTAAACAACATGGACGCTATTAATTTATTGAAGTTTAACAGCGTCCAATAGCCGCTATTAAATTAATTCGTCTGGAAATTTTAATCGCCGGAGCTCTAGCAATAGCCAGAGCTCCGGCGACACCCAACCAACACACCCTACATCTAAATCCTAAAATTCATTTTTTGAAGACTTGTTTTAATCGAAGGGGGACAACTGAACTGATGGAGGGAGATTTCAGAGGAGAGTCTCTAAGCCGCTGATTGCTGATTCTATTGATGATGCTGCTACTTGACGAGGAGTTGTGCTGGCTTGGTGAGGGAGAAGGTCCTAGCAGAGGATGATGGTCGGGGTGGAGGATAAGGGTGAGGCGGCGGTACTCCTTCTTGATGAGATCTAGGTCGTCTCCTGATCTGAGTCGTCGAGGGGGGGGAGACGAAGGAGAGGCCCTCGTCATCGGATTCGATGTTCATTCGAGGAGAGAGAGAGAATGGACAACGCAGAAGCTGGAGCAAGGCTTCAGATCGACATGGGAATGGCCTCCGATCATGGTTAACGGGCTGCGGACAAGATGTTTGGGGTCAAGGAAGGATTATGCCGCCGAGAAGAAGAAGGAAAAGGGGAGAGGAAGAAGGAAGTAGAGAAGAATTAGGGTTCCACTAAAATGACGATCCGTCTGAGATGAAACCAACCAATCAGATTGCGTTATTTAACAGCGGTCAGCTGTCCGCTGTTATATTTTTGTGGCCGCTGTTAAACTGTCTAATTTAACAGAAGCCACTTAGTCGTTGTTAAACGGCCGTTGTTAAATAAATTTAACAGCGGCCACATGGTGGCTGCTGTTACCCTGGCGCCGTTAAATGGCATATTTGTTGTAGTGTTCGTCAATTATGTGTTTACTAATGTTGAGAGTTCGTGCTTTTAGTTACAACTTTTTCTATACCAAAATGGTTTGAGTTTGAGCCATACTTGACTTAGTCAAAATCAATGAAGTTGTTGATGCTGATGAATTACTTGGAGTTTGCATCTCATGAAGTTAAGAAAGGGGAGTCACGAAGTATTTGGTGGATTTTTTTAATCAAGCTATCATGTGGTTTCTAACAAGCTGGTCAAACTATTGTGGCAACAACCAAGTAAATTTTTTAAGATGGTGTTTGATCTAGGAGGAGAAAATTTAGGATGAATCGTTCTAAAGAGGGAGGGTATAATATACTTAAATGGTGGATTGCAACAACTAATCATTATTTTTTATTTTTAAAATGATTTTTACCTTAGTTTGATGTTTGTTTAGGCGTGTGTGTGGGAATTTTTTAGGCGTTTGGAGTGGGGATTAGGATTAGGGAATTTTATTATGATTCCAATTAAATCTCTCAATCCAAGGTAGAAGTAGTGTCTAAAAGAATGTTTGACCACCAAAAGGAATGGCAAGAAGCTCCCAAGTGGTAGAAGCAAGAGGGTGATATCGCAACACATGCATGTTTGATTCCTCTTGCTAGGAGCACACATAACATGCGTCAATCTCCGTCAAGTGCCACCAAAGGTGCTTTGATTTGGTAAGTGATCGGAGGAAAACCTCCTCAACAAAGATATCTAGCTTTTGGCTAGGGTAGGGTCGTATTCTCGCGGGGTACCTTCGTTCGGCTTACTTGTGGAGAGTGAATTGCTCAATGAGTGGTGAGGTGTAGGTTCCTCAAGAATCACAATCAAAATCACTAACAATCAAGGTGTGATTGTGTCAACCTTGGTGAACAATCAAGCACGGGGCTCAATGAGCATAGAAAAAGTGAATTAAACCAAATAACAACGCAAAAAAAGCAATGAAGACGAAGGAGGATGAGGGTGGAAGGGCATACATAAGTTCCCCCCTAAGAATCATGACAATCGGCTAATTAAGTTGGTGAATCTAGGATGAACAAAACTCATTATAATGCTTTGTAACCAATTAGACTTAGCAAACACGGGTTCTAAGACTCTAATGAGACCTTAGGCCTAGGCCAAAGACTAACCAAAATGACTCTCGCCACTAATTAGCCAAATGTGAGACGCACGCCAAGTGTTCGACAAAATGTCTAAGAGAAAATTCAACTCAAACAGACTCAAATCTCGTCCCTCTCTCGAGTGTAACGGTCAATCAAGCGAATAATCCTATGCTCTATGACATAACATACTCTCAGGACAAATCAAGCCAATCATCAAAGCCAAAATAAAGCATAGCACTCATACATGGCAAAAACACATGAAGAACAATGAAATCCTACACAATTGCATTAACAAAAAATGTTCATCATCATCCAACACAACACAACTAGCAATAAATCAATTCCCTGAGGGTTCCACAATATAACCCAAGTGGGTTCAGTTACACATGAAAGAAGAAAGAGAGAGAAAACATAAAATGAAGAACAAGGTCATATGAATCTTCAATTTGGGGTGTCTTCTTCTTCGATACGTGTTTTTCAAGGTGTAGATGATGATTGGGGGTGATTAGGAATGAGTGAAGGGTATCTATGGATGATAGGGAGGTTGTGGAGAGGTTTCTCTTTCGTCAAAATAGCTCCAGAGGCGAGCCTAGGTCGTATTCTCCTTAAAAATCCCGAGAAACAACATTTTATAGGACTGCGATTGGGCGCGCTGGTGGCGAGCACGATGGCACTCCTTTTGTGCGAGGGCCAGCCACGCGCTCAACGGGCACCCAACCTCTGTTTGTTGAGATGACTTCGAGAGTAAGTGCGGAATCGAGGGTCAGGGACTGGCGCGCGCGTCGGCTGTGCGCCCTTGGATTTTTCTGCTTTCGTTCAATCTTCAATGTCTTGAGCATCCGTACTCTCAATTGATCACTGTTTGGACCCGTGGCTTCATATTTCCATTCTCTATTCTTAAGCATCCGCACTTGGATATGATCTTGAGCATCAGTAAGAAGCCGCCCATGTGCCACCAGCTAAAGAAATTTTTTGATCCACTAAGGACCCTTCCAATGCCAAATGAGCCTTCAGATCGTATCCAAGTCCTCATCTCCTTCCTCAATAGCAAACATGTAAGATGGTCAAGTAAATTAACCTCAGTGTGCTATCAATCCACCTATCCAACCATAAGTGGTCTCCATCTCATCCCACAGTCCCATCCTCATGCCAAAATGAACAATTGGGGCACCTTTTTTATGGCACACCACAGAGGTGACGAACGAGAATTGTTCTTTGATTGTAAATCATTAGGGTCATCCTAAAATTACTTATGTTGAATTACTTACACCCACAACTGATCCAATGATTTAATAAAGAGGAAAGAGAGCTTCATCATGTAGGTCGAATTGAGTTCTCTTGCTTTCTCGAGTCCTAAACCAACATGCTCCTTAGGTTTGCAAATTGTGTCCCAGATGACGAGGTGGACTTTCCTGCATTTCCATGCTAGAACCCAAATAAAATCTCAAAATTTTCAATAAACTCACAAAATAAACAGGAATAACATTTAGAATAGAGAGCACAAGATATATCTGACCCGTTAAGAACAACAAATTAGCCTTCCAGTTGAGAACTTTATATCAAACCTATCGAGGGTGGGTTTATAATTGGTTTTCATTACCCGACCTGTGGAGAACAGGAACGCCAAGATTTTATTACAAATTTTACATCATCTGGATCCCCAAAGTATTGGAATTTGAGTGGCAAATGTCATGGTTTGTATTGGGGGAAATTAGATAATTGATTTATCTTTGTTAACAAGTTGACTAGAGGCATCACAAAAGCGGTGTAGGAAATCCAAAATAACCTCTCCCAGCTTCACCAAAGACGATAAGATCGTCTATAAAAAACAAATAAGAAAGCTTAGGTCTCCCCTTACTAATTTGAATTGGCCTCCACGACTTTACCTATAATGTTGTGTTAATGACATGAATAAGACGTTCAATAAAAAGAGTAAAAAGGTGAGGTGAGAGAGGACATTTCTATTGAAGTCTACATATGAGTGTGAAACTCTCCGTCAAAATTTCGTTCAATAAAACTTGGAAGTTGTCTATGGTGACATAAGCCATGGTGATATGAACCAATCCTCATCCGTGGACGGCGACCCTATGCCAATAAGCTAGACAAAAAATAATCGAGTCAAAACCAGAAAACCGGATGGAGAGTACTTGGACCTACTAGCTATAAAGCGCTAGGAACCCTAAGTTTCTAGGTCAAACGGTGCCACGCAGTCAAGGGTGAATACGTTGAGTCACGATATACCAAACCTTAAACTAAGAAACAACGAGCAAAAGCTTGAAGGAAATAAAGAACATAAGTTCCGAATTCAATTATTAATCTTTAAATTGTTTTACATCGTGGCCAAAGGCCTTTATTTATAGGTCAAGGGTTTGGGAACAAGCTCTCTGAATCCTTGTTCTATTCTACTTCTAAGAATTAAAATACTCCTAAATAAACTAACTAAAGTGGAAGAAATCCAAATTAAAAAGGATAAACATCTAAAAATAGGCAAAACCCTAAACTGGGTAAAAAGTCCTAAACTGGTAAGGAAACAGCTTGCTCCAACACTCCTTCTCCAATTAGGATTCAGACTCCTTGTTACGGATGGATTCGTGGTGATCTGGCCCTGGTGCAGATTTGAAGTGTCGCGTCGTGGTCGGGCCAATTGTCCTGTCTCGGTCCGGCATCAGCATCCTGTCTCGGTCCAACATCTGCATCCCATCTCGGTTCGTCATCAGCATCTCAACTCGGTTCGACATCAGCATCTTGGATCGGTTCGGCATCAGCATCTTGGCTCGGTCTGACATCAACATCTTGGCTCGGTCCGACATCAGTGTTAGTAGTCTCGGCCCTCGGATTACCTACAATGTCGGCCCTCATTCCAGTACTTGCATCGGCAGTCTCGGCCCTCGATCTAGCACCAGCATCAGTGGTCTCGGTGCTCTGTCTGGCTCCATCTTTGGTGGTCTTGGCCCTTGGTTTGGTATTGGTTCGGCAAAACCCTTGGCATCAGTTGGGTCAGCACTCGACATGATCAACTTCCGCTTCGAGTTTTTGTCCATGGTGTCTTGGGGCGTGGCCAAGGTGTCGGCATCGTGGTGGCGCTCACATCATTCCCCCTCTTCTTGAGAAGGATTCAACCTATAATCTGTGCAGCCACCACCATCTGTCTCAGAGTCAACTTCAATGTTACTACTTAGCATTCTCATCGATAGTGCTGAGAATCTTTCCAACTTGTCAGGCACCATCTCAACATCATCATCTGATTTGATATCCGCGTCAACTTTAGCAACTTCAACCTTATCATTTTTTTATCTCGTTGTCGATCTTCGTGTAGGGCACAATGTCCGTATCAGACATTGTGTTCGTGTCGGTCGCACCAGTCGGTGTGGCAGGGTCGGTTACGCTGTCCGCGATGGTTAGGGTGACCAGGGTGGTGAATCTCTTGTCGGCTCCTCTACTTCGGCTTTGGGGCTGGTCACGGTGGTCGTGAAGGCCGCGCCAGTTGGTGTGGCAGGGGTGGTCATGCAGTCTACTTC
This sequence comes from Linum lewisii, assembly GCA_034768395.1. Classification (NCBI taxonomy): domain Eukaryota; kingdom Viridiplantae; phylum Streptophyta; class Magnoliopsida; order Malpighiales; family Linaceae; genus Linum; species Linum lewisii. The sequence continues at coordinate 25,086,283 of CM068299.1, read as the reverse complement.
GGTCAAGGTGATCGGGGTAGCCTCAAGCTCTGGGATTGGCATACATGTATACATGGCTGAGAATTGCTCCAATCTTTCTGTAACCATCTCTATGTCTCCATCTGATCCGATGTCCACCTCTTCTCCAGCCTCTTCTTTTTCTTTGGCCTCATCATCGGTGACGACCTCTCCATCTCTGATCAATATGACCCGTTGATTTGGGCATTGTTTGGCCATGTGTCATTTTCCTTGACACTTGAAACAAATGATACCACTAGGTCTTGGATTAGAATTCTGAATAGTGGCATTAGGGTTAGGGTTTACCCTTAGTGTTTGGCCACAAGTGTTGGTGTTGGGTTTGGATCCCACATTCTTGTTGGGATTTGGTCTCCATGGTGTGTTCCCTACACTAGAACTTCTTCTCCAAGTAGTAAATGTTGGTGGTGTGGCCATTGATCTCCTTCCCATGCCATTCTTCAAATCCCTTTCTATTCGGATAGCTAGGGCCACTAGGTCTTCATAATCAATGTAGTTGACGATGTTGACTTGATGTAGAATGTCCCTTTGCAATCCATTGGTGAATCTGGCACTCTAGCTTCTTCATCCTCTCTGAGATCCAGCCTGGTCACTAGCATATCAATATCTCTATTGTACTCCTCCACTGATAGGTTTCCTTGCTTCAAGGTTTGAAGCTTGGTGTGCAAGTCTCTCGTGTAGGCAGTTGGTACAAATCTTTTCCTCATCTTTCTCTTCAATTCCCTCCATGTGGTGATGGGGTCTTCTTCATCTCTTTGAACCTGTCTTTTGAGTTGACTCCACCATAAGACAGGGTAGTCAGTAAACTCAATAGTGGCCACGGTTACCTTATTTCGTTCTGAGTAGTTATGGCACTCCATGAAATCCTCCATGCTCCGCTCCCAATCAATGTACTCGTCAGCATTTGCTTTGCCAGCAAATTTAGGAACTGAGAGCTTAAGGTTCCTCACATCATCGTTCGGCTCTTGTAAATTCCTCCGGGACCGGCGCTACTCATCATTCGGTCCAGATCCATCCTCCGAGGCGCGGTTCATCCACTCCGCTAGTGCTGCCAATGCGGCCTCCAAATGATCCATCCTCTCATCTGCCATGGCTAGTGATTTAAAGAACAAAAGGCCTCACAAATTCTCTCTAATGATCCTCACACACTCTTTGTTTTACTTCTCATGTTTAGTATTTGATAAGCTCTCAAAGAAGGTATGAAATCAGACGCAACAATTCTAGCAATTGATAGCTCTTCCTAGCCGATTAGTCAAGATAAAATCAAGCAACAAGAATCAATCCTTCTACTCTAGGGTTTCTCTAGGGTCAAATCCTGTTCTTTTCTATATTGTCTCCACTAACTTAGCATGCACAAGGGTCTTAAGGCTAAATTGACTACAGAAGCAAATTTACCCCTCTTCTTGTATTCAACCTAATCAAAACTAGGTGTAGTGGCCTAGGCTTTGTTTGGGTCGACGACTATTCTGTTGGACCTCTTTTATTTTTCTTTTCTCTTCTTTATGCTATGGCCACCAGCTTTTACCACCTAAGACAAAAGAAACTGATTAGCAATAAAAAAATATAAACTGAACACAAAAGTAATTTTTTAGGGTTTTTAGATTTTTTTCAAAACAACAAAATTAAAGGATAGAGTGTCCGAGAGATTGAACCGGAACTCTGATACCAACTGATATGAACCACAAACCACCATGGGTTGTGACCCTATAACAATCTATGGCAAACAAAGTCAATGAGACAAAATCACTAACTAAGATGGAACGGACTTTGACCCACTAGCTATAGAGAGCTAGGAACCAGAAGTATCAAGAGTCGAATGGTGCCACAAGTAAAAGGGTGATGAACTTATCACCTTATATACCTAACCTATCAAGCCAAGCAATTCATGCAAGAACTAGTAGGAACAAAGAACTGAAGTTCTGAAATCAAGTTTATATATTCAAGTTGTGTCCAATTTGTAGGCCAAAGGCCTTTATTTTAGGGCAAGGGTTCGAGAACAGGCTCTCTAAATCCTTGTTCTATTCTACTTCTAGAATATTAAGGAACTCTGAAAACTATCTAAAAAGGAAGAAAAATTTGATCCTAACTAGGAAAACTACTAAAATAGGGAAAACCCTAATCCGGACAAAATAACCATAATCTGAACTGGTCACGTGTGATCCGGGTTTCCTACTTCGAATAGGACTGGGATTCAGAGGTTTGTGGCCGCGGGATTGGTCAATCTGCCTGTGTCGCAGAATCCTGATACCGTGCGGATTCCTGGCCTTTCATCCTCCCTGGGTTGGCATCAGTTGGGGTGACCGAGGCGACATCAGGAATCTTGGTCACCTGACGTGGCCATATCAACATCTGGATGGTCACCATGTAACCTATTTGTTTGGTCACGACGCAAGTGTCCTGATCAGCATCTAGGGTGGCCTCATGTTGAGCTTTGTGGTTGGTCACGTTCTTGTCACCATCTGGGTCGCCCTTATGGTCACCATCCGTTCTGGTCATGGTCAGTATTTGCGGTCTCAGTCCAGTGACCACGGTCAGCATCTCCGGTCTCGATCCAGAACATAGTTTTGGCCCGGTGGCCGCCGCAGTCATTTTCAGCACTTGGCATCCTTCTCTCCTGAACCTTTCTGCATCCTCCTCATGCCTTCCTTTGCTCCAGGCTTCTAAGCGTGCATTGATGCTCCTTTTGAAGGTTTTCGCCTGGCTCCTTGTGAAAGGTAGCTCCGGTCTAGTCCAGGGCACGTCTGGCTCATCAATGATTGCATATTGAAAGGTGAAATCATGTCCGGATCCACATCATGTCGATGTTTTCACTCTTGTTTCGGTTTCACATATTGATTCATATTTTGAGCATCAATTTGGTGCAGTAAACAGAGTTGTTGAAAAGCTGGTGGTGCAACAACCAATTGTAAAAGGAGCTCCTACAAAATCTCCAAACATTGAGATTGACAAAGATGAGTGGTTTGGAATAGGTGCCACCTTTATGCTACTGTGGAACGAGTTATTATAGGCAAACTCGACCAACAACATTAGTTTGATCCATGACAATCAAAATCTAGCACACACGATCTCGATAGCTTTTCTAAACTTAGAAGCGTCCTCTCTACCTATCCATTTGTATGGGGATGATAGGCCATAGAGAAGTTTAAACAAGTTCCCATGGCATTATGTAGACTCCTCTAGAAATGAGAAGTAGAGTTGGGATCTTTGTCTTACACAATCATACTAGGTACTCCATGTAGCCATACTATGTGTTCCACAAAGAGATTAGCCAGTTCATCCACTTCAGGTTTATAATTGATTGGGAAAAAGTGAGGAACTTTAGTTAGCCCATCCACTATAACTCACTAACAACAACCTTTCTAGGGTTGAAATTCAAGTGCATTCCTCAAAGATCCTCTCAAAGGATACTACTCGGAGTGTCGCATCGTGGTCGGGCCAATTGTCCTGTCTCGGTCCGGCTTCAGCATCCTGTCTCGGTCCAACATCAACATCCCGTCTCGGTTCGTCATCAGCATCTCGACTCGGTTCGACATCAGCATCTTGGATCGGTTTGGCATCAGCATCTTTGCTCGATCTGACATCAACATCTTGGCTCGGTCCGACATCATTGTTAGTAGTCTCGGCCCTCGGTCCGACATTAGCATCCTATCTCGGTTCAACATCAGCATCCCGTCTCGGTTCGTCATCAGCATCTCGACTCGGTTCGACATCAGCATCTCGGCTCGGTCTGACATCAACATCTTGGCTCGGTTCGACATCAGTGTTAATAGTCTCGGCCCTCGGACTACCTACAATGTCGGCCCTCGTTCCAGTACTTGCATCGACAATCTCGGCCCTCGATCTAGCACCAGCATCAGTGGTCTCGGTGCTCTGCCTGGCTCGATCTTTGGTGGTCTTGGCCCTTGGTTTGGTATTGGTTCGGCAAAACCCTTGGCATCAGTTGGGTCTGTACTCGACATGATCAACTTCCGCTCTGGGTTTTTGTCCATGGTGTCTTGGGGCGTGGCCAAGGTGTCGGGGTCGTGTCGGCATCGTGGTGGCGCTCACATCATTCCCCCTCTTCTTGAGAAGGATTCAACCTATAATATGTGTAGCCACCACCATCTGTCTCAGAGTCAACTTCAATGTTACTACTTAGCATTCTCATCGATAGTGCCGAGAATCTTTCCAACTTTTCGGGCACCATCTCAACATCATCATCTAATTTGATATCCGCATCAACTTTAGCAACTTCAACCTTATCATCTTCGATCTCGTTGTCGATCTCCGTGTAGGGCACTGTGTCCGTATCAGACATTGTGTTCGTGGCGGTCACTATGGCAGTGGTGGCCGCACCAGTCAGTGTGGCAGGGTCGGTCACGCGATCCGCGATGGTTAGGGTGACCAGGGTGGTGAATCTCTTGTCGGCTCCTCTACTTCAGCTCCGGGGCTGGTCACGGTGGTCGTGGTGGCCGCGCCAGTCGGTGTGGCAGGGGTGGTCATGCAGTCTACTTCGGTCAAGGTGACCGGGGTAGCCTCAAGCTCTGGGATTGGCATACGTGTATACATGGTTGAGAATTGCTCCAATCCTTTTGTAACAATCTCTATGTCTCCATCTGATCCGATGTCCACCTCTTCTCCAGCCTCTTCTTCTTCTTTGGCCTCATCATCGGTGATGACCTCTCCGTCTCTAATCAATATGACCCGTTGATCTGGGCATTGTTTGGCCATGTGTCCTTTTCCTTGACACTTGAAACAAATGATACCACTAGGACTTGGATTAGAATTCAGAACAGTGGCATTAGGGTTAGGGTTTACCCTCAGTGTTTGGCCACAAGTGTTGGTGTTGGGTTTGGATCCTACATTCCTGTTGGGATTTGGTCTCCATGGTGTGTTCCCTACACTAGAACTTCCTCTCCAAGAACTAAATGTTGGTGGCGTGGCCATTGATCTCCTTCCCATGCCATTCTTCAAATCCCTTTCTATTCGGATAGCTAGGGCCACTATGTCTTCATAATCAATGTAGTTGATGATGTTGACTTGATCTAGAATGTCCCTTTGCAATCCATTGGTGAATCTGGCCACTCTAGCTTCTTCATCCTCTCTAGCATATCACTAGCATATCAATATCTCTATTGTACTCCTCCACTGATAGGTTTCCTTGCTTCAAGGTTTGAAGCTTGGTGTGCAAGTCTCTCGTGTAGGCAGCTGGTACAAATCGTTTCCTCATCTTTCTCTTCAATTCCCTCCATGTGGTGATGGGGTCTTCTTCATCTCTTTGAACCTGTCTTTTGAGTTGACTCCACCACAGGATAGGTGATACGCAAATTAATGCACACTAGTTTTAACTCAATGGATTTCTCCAAAGAGATCGTTTTTCCCTAGGGTCTTTCTTTTTCTATTACTCAACAGTTGTGGAATAAGAAATTCGGGTTTTCGTGCTGGGTTTGAAATGGTTTAAAAATGAACTAAGTAAACTAAGAATGCAAATTGAACAAGCAAACAAGTGAAGCAGATTGGAGATTTGAATATAGACTAAGGCGTTTGTCCAAACTCGAATCCGCTCTAGCTCGATTAAAACGGATGATGCAATGCAATTTCAGTTTATCAGACTTGATGACTCGACACTTCCTTGGGTAATCTCTACTCCATGGTCAGGACGCAGAGAAACTATCCTATCAAACCTACAAGTTCCTATGGTCAAGATAACTCGCAAATCCTCAAGAACGCACGAAGAACAGTGAAATGCCACAAAGATATGTAAAGAGATTAGTTTCACCGGCCCTATGGTCAAGACACCGGCAACCCTAACGACCTCCTAAACTCTAGAATGATCTACGTCCATGGTCAGAACCGCAAATCAAAGATGAAACAAAATCCTACGATATGGTCAATCAACGGATTCTTAGAGCTTCAAATTAGGGTTTAAGAGAAAACTCATCACATGTCTGAATAAACTTCAATTAACATTAACGGGTTAGAAACCCGACATCATCCATACAAAATCTCACTAGAGTTTCATCAAATCTGAACAAACTAAAGAGTTTAGCTCGACATCGCTACAGAAGCAATAACAGAAACAAAGAAGAAGAAAACTGGAGAAGAAGACATCTTACTCCGAGTAAACCTAATCCTGTCGAATCCTAGAAACTCCTGAGCTAATCGCTTCTCCTCGCTTAATCGTCACTTCAAAGCTTCAAAATCCTCCTCCGAGAGTGTCTGGTTCGTCAAAATCAGAATGAAGCTCTCTCCGTCTCTCCCTTGAAAACCCTGTTTTACTCTCCGAAATCCGTCCTGGGAAAAAGTGCGCCCGGCGGCACTTAAAAAGTGCGCCGGCGCACTTTTCCATGAAAATGGCGCACTTTTGTGGCCGATGGAAAAATTCCAGGAGACTAAAAATAAAGTGCGCCTGGCAGCACCAGAAAAGTGCGCCGGCGCACTTTTCATGGATTTAGGCGCACTTTTGCCCCTGGAAATGACCTTCAGCTCTTTTGATGATTCCCGCTCCGTTTGAACTCCAAATTGATCCCCGTTTGAAGTGCCGAGCTCGTAGAAAAGTCATCCACAACGTGGTAACCTGAAATCTCAACAAAAACAACTCGAAACAACATCAAATTGCCCAAAAGAGGGCCAACGGGAGATAAAACATATTTTTCATAAAAGTCATTCAAGTTCATCACAATTCGGAGTCAAATAAGGGGAATGTCGTTCAAATGTGGCGATATAAACGCGGTAAATCTCACGTCATCAAATCACCCCACACTTAAACGTTTGTTTGTCCTCAAACAAGAATTTTACCACAACAATGCACCAACTTGAATGAGCAAACCGAAAACCTCTTGGTTCCTAGAAAGATGTATATGGTGCTTCAACCAAACAAGAGGATTACCCAACTAACCACACAATTAGGGACCAAACTTTTGCCAGAGTGAAAGAGGAACAAGACTTTAACGAACTAGTGAACAACCTGACTTGGTAAAGGCAAGACAACGCTTACTTCCGCAACACTTACTCTAGAACGCAACCGGACACTTGCTAGATAAGGGAACACGACTAGAACAAAATTAAAGAGCATTTCATTTTTCTCTTCTTCTTTTTTTTTCCTTTCTTTTTTTTTTTGTCCGAATGGACGGTACAGTATGGATACTACCGGGTACGGAGCAGCCGGAAACCTTTGGAATTCCGCGTTATCCTAGACCCCAGCCACGATCGGGAGTAGGTTAGAAGAAGAATGCCACATTGAGACTTCCCTTTGGGACTACAGCAATGGGCAGGCACGTATGCCAGCTCGTGAATCGACCCAAAACTTCAATACCAAACCATTCATTTTTCAGATTTTCTTTGATTGGGAAAATCAATAACAACTTAAAGCACGAAATTAAAAGATCCCTTATCTAGACTCGATCCAGGCATTGAACTAGAGAATTCGAGCATCAGACAGACCAAGTCTTACACATTAACAAGTCAACTGTTCACTAACACGATAAGGGCAAGCTCCTAGACTACTAAGAGCAAGAAGAATGGGAGATGGTCATAATTCAGGTTCTCACACACACATTTGGTTAAAGCCAAAGCATCACATCAATCTCACCATATAGAAGACAGTAGGCAATCCAAGAAGTTATTAAGCAATGTGGAAAATTACTTGCTACCGAGAATGGGAAGCTGTGAAAGAGTGACAAAACAAGCACAATCACCGCCCATTACTTGGCAAAACATGCAAACAAACACCTCACCCCACACTTAAATTTGGACATTGTCCTCACAGGACTAAAAGAGAGTAGAGGAATCGGGAACCTGAAAAGTGAAGATCGGTGTCGTGGATGGAGGCGAGATCAAAGTTATTTACCGCGGACAGTCATGCAGAACCTAAGGACATCCTGAAACATGAGAGAACCTCACAACAAGATCAGGGCATTCAAGGTACAGAATACACCACTAACTCAAAAACCACAAAAGTTCGACACAAAAATAAATAACTGACTCAAAACCTCAAAACAGACTCCAGACATGGGTTGCCTCCCATGAAGCGCTCTTTCTTTAACGTCTTTGAGCTAGACGATACCTGGTTATGCACCCCAACTCAAAAGTTCCTTGAAGTCAAACAGCTTCTTCAAGGCTGGCGGTTTAGTTCCAAATAGCACGTCAGAAGGAGCAAGATGCAGTCGATGGTGCTCAAGTAGATCCTGGTTCTGCTCGGATGACCTTTTCTTCTCAAACTTTCTACTGGAGGAGGAAAGAGATAGTATGGTGTGTTATAATTGATGATTGCAGTCTGCTCCACACCAATGTCATCCAAGTTGCTCTGGAAGTTGAGCTCAGACACCTCAGAATCATTGCCTCCTCAGTTTCAGTTGTCTGAATTACCAATGTAGGTGACTCCTCGATATCCATGTGCTCATCTCTATCTGGAACTACAGGCTGGCTCGACAGAAGCATAAATGAGGATAACTCCTCAATATCCCGATGCTCATCTTCAGCTTCAATTAAGAGATGGATAAGCTCCACATCTTCATCTACCACCATTGTCAAAGATTCTTCATCAGATACCTCTAGCTCACAATAGTCATGGGCTAGGTTATCATTTTCTTCTTCGACCAGCTCTCGAGAATCTTCTTCCATCAGTTGATATTGTTGCTCAATCTCGACGTTCACAACATTAGGAGCTCGTAGAGTCGAGAGGATCTTATTCAACATAAAATCTGTATAAGACTCTTGTTGTTGGTACTGGTGCGAATGTAGATATTCCTCTTCGTAATCTCGGTAGTAGTGTGTAGCTTTGGCTCTGGCCAAGAAGGCAAGGGTGGTGGTTCCTCATTCCAGATTGGCAAAGGTGGCTGCTCTGATATATTCCATCCTTGTTGATATTCGTCGAATGGTACTCCATTATTGCACCATCCTTGGTATTGCCCATAAAACCTGTTATCCTGCATCTCAAACTCAAGAGCACTACCCAGGTAAATCATGGAAAAAGATGGAGAGAAAAGAGATGATAAGAAAAATGAATGAAAAGCTTAAACGCACAATGCATTTCCTAGAAAAGAAAAGTCCCCGGCAACGGCGCCAAAAACTTGATGCGCAAATTAATGCACACTAGTTTTTAACTCAATGGATTTCTCCAAAGAGATCGTTTTTCCCTAGGTCTTCTTTTTCTATTACTCAACAGTTGTGGAATAAGCAATTCGGGTTTTCGTGCTGGGTTTGAAATGTTTAAAAATGAACTAAGTAAACTAAGAATGCAAATTGAACAAGCAAACAAGTGAAGCAGATTGGAGATTTGAATATAGACTAAGGCGTTTGTCCAAAACTCGAATCCGCTCTAGCTCGATTAAGACGGATGATGCAATGCAATTTCAGTTTATCAGACTTGATGACTCGACACTTCTTTGGGTAATCTCTACTCCATGGTCAGGACGCAGAGAAACTATCCTATCAAACCTACAAGTTCCTATGGTCAAGATAACTCGCAAATCCTCAAGAACGCACGAAGAACAGTGAAATGCCACAAAGATATGTAAAGAGATTAGTTTCACCGGCCCTATGGTCAAGACACCAGCAACCCTAACGACCCCCTAAAACTCTAGAATGATCTACGTCCATGGTCAGAACCGCAAATCAAAGATGAAACAAAATCCCTACGATATGGTCAATCAACGGATTCTTAGAGCTTCAAATTAGGGTTTAAGAGAAAACTCATCACATGTCTGAATAAACTTCAATTAACATTAAACGGGTTAGAAACCCGACATCATCCATACAAAATCTCACTAGAGTTTCATCTAATCTGAACAAACTAAAGAGTTTAGCTCGACATCGCTACAGAAGCAATAACAGAAACAAAGAAGAAGAAAACTGGGAAGAAGACATCTTACTCCGAGTAAACCTAATCCTGTCGAATCCTAGAAACTCCTGAGCTAATCGCTTCTCCTCGCTAATCGTCACTTCAAGCTTCAAAATCCTCCTCGAGAGTGTCTGGTCATCAAAATCAGAATGAAGAATGAAGCTCTCTCCGTCTCTCCCTTGAAAACCTGTTTTACTCTCCGAAATCCGTCCTGGGAAAAAGTGCGCCCGGCGGCACTTAAAAAGTGCGCCGGCGCACTTTTCCATGAAAATGGCGCACTTTTGTGGCCGATGGAAAAATTCCAGGAGACTAAAAATAAAGTGCGCCTGGCAGCACCAGAAAAGTGCGCCGGCGCACTTTTCATGGATTTAGGCGCACTTTTGCCCCTGGAAATGACCTTCAGCTCTTTTGATGATTCCCGCTCCGTTTGAACTCCAAATTGATCCCCGTTTGAAGTGCCGAGCTCGTAGAAAAGTCATCCACAACGTGGTAACCTGAAATCTCAACAAAAACAACTCGAAACAACATCAAATTGCCCAAAAGAGGGCCAACGGGAGATAAAACATATTTTTCATAAAAGTCATTCAAGTTCATCACAATTCGGAGTCAAATAAGGGGAATGTCGTTCAAATGTGGCGATATAAACGCGGTAAATCTCACGTCATCAAATCACCCCACACTTAAACGTTTGTTTGTCCTCAAACAAGAATTTTACCACAACAATGCACCAACTTGAATGAGCAAACCGAAAACCTCTTGGTTCCTAGAAAGATGTATATGGTGCTTCAACCAAACAAGAGGATTACCCAACTAACCACACAATTAGGGACCAAACTTTTGCCAGAGTGAAAGAGGAACAAGACTTTAACGAACTAGTGAACAACCTGACTTGGTAAAGGCAAGACAACGCTTACTTCCGCAACACTTACTCTAGAACGCAACCGGACACTTGCTAGATAAGGGAACACGACTAGAACAAAATTAAAGAGCATTTCATTTTTCTCTTCTTCTTTTTTTTTCCTTTCTTTTTTTTTTTTGTCCGAATGGACGGTACAGTATGGATACTACCGGGTACGGAGCAGCCGGAAACCTTTGGAATTCCGCGTTATCCTAGACCCCAGCCACGATCGGGAGTAGGTTAGAAGAAGAATGCCACATTGAGACTTCCCTTTGGGACTACAGCAATGGGCAGGCACGTATGCCAGCTCGTGAATCGACCCAAAACTTCAATACCAAACCATTCATTTTTCAGATTTTCTTTGATTGGGAAAATCAATAACAACTTAAAGCACGAAATTAAAAGATCCCTTATCTAGACTCGATCCAGGCATTGAACTAGAGAATTCGAGCATCAGACAGACCAAGTCTTACACATTAACAAGTCAACTGTTCACTAACACGATAAGGGCAAGCTCCTAGACTACTAAGAGCAAGAAGAATGGGAGATGGTCATAATTCAGGTTCTCACACACACATTTGGTTAAAGCCAAAGCATCACATCAATCTCACCATATAGAAGACAGTAGGCAATCCAAGAAGTTATTAAGCAATGTGGAAAATTACTTGCTACCGAGAATGGGAAGCTGTGAAAGAGTGACAAAACAAGGCACAATCACCGCCCATTACTTGGCAAAACATGCAAACAAACACCTCACCCCACACTTAAATTTGGACATTGTCCTCACAGGACTAAAAGAGAGTAGAGGAATCCGGGAACCTGAAAAGTGAAGATCGGTGTCGTGGATGGAGGCGAGATCAAAGTTATTTACCGGCGGACAGTCATGCAGAACCTAAGGACATCCTGAAACATGAGAGAACCTCACAACAAGATCAGGGCATTCAAGGTACAGAATACACCACTAACTCAAAAACCACAAAAGTTCGACACAAAAATAAATAACTGACTCAAAACCTCAAAACAGACTCCAGACATGGGTTGCCTCCCATGAAGCGCTCTTTCTTTAACGTCTTTGAGCTAGACGATACCTGGTTATGCACCCCAACTCAAAAGTTCCTTGAAGTCAAACAGCTTCTTCAAGGCTGGCGGTTTAGTTCCAAATAGCACGTCAGAAGGAGCAAGATGCAGTCGATGGTGCTCAAGTAGATCCTGGTTCTGCTCGGATGACCTTTTCTTCTCAAACTTTCCTACTGGAGGAGGAAAGAGATAGTATGGTGTGTTATAATTGATGATTGCAGTCTGCTCCACACCAATGTCATCCAAGTTGCTCTGGAAGTTGAGCTCAGACACCTCAGAATCATTGCCCTCCTCAGTTTCAGTTGTCTGAATTACCAATGTAGGTGACTCCTCGATATCCATGTGCTCATCTCTATCTGGAACTACAGGCTGGCTCGACAGAAGCATAAATGAGGATAACTCCTCAATATCCAGATGCTCATCTTCAGCTTCAATTAAGAGATGGATAAGCTCCACATCTTCATCTACCACCATTGTCAAAGATTCTTCATCAGATACCTCTAGCTCACAATAGTCATGGGCTAGGTTATCATTTTCTTCTTCGACCAGCTCTCGAGAATCTTCTTCCATCAGTTGATATTGTTGCTCAATCTCGACGTTCACAACATTAGGAGCTCGTAGAGTCGAGAGGATCTTATTCAACATAAAATCTGTATAAGACTCTTGTTGTTGGTACTGGTGCGAATGTAGATATTCCTCTTCGTAATCTCGGTAGTAGTGTGTAGCTTGTGGCTCTGGCCAAGAAGGCAAGGGTGGTGGTTCCTCATTCCAGATTGGCAAAGGTGGCTGCTCTGATATATTCCATCCTTGTTGATATTCGTCGAATGGTACTCCATTATTGCACCATCCTTGGTATTGCCCATAAAACCTGTTATCCTGCATCTCAAAACTCAAGAGCACTACCCAGGTAAATCATGGAAAAAGATGGAGAGAAAAGAGATGATAAGAAAAATGAATGAAAAGCTTAAACGCACAATGCATTTCCTAGAAAAAGAAAAGTCCCCGGCAACGGCGCCAAAAACTTGATGCGCAAATTAATGCACACTAGTTTTAACTCAATGGATTTCTCCAAAGAGATCGTTTTTCCCTAGGGTCTTTCTTTTTCTATTACTCAACAGTTGTGGAATAAGCAATTCGGGTTTTCGTGCTGGGTTTGAAATGGTTTAAAAATGAACTAAGTAAACTAAGAATGCAAATTGAACAAGCAAACAAGTGAAGCAGATTGGAGATTTGAATATAGACTAAGGCGTTTGTCCAAACTCGAATCCGCTCTAGCTCGATTAAGACGGATGATGCAATGCAATTTCAGTTTATCAGACTTGATGACTCGACACTTCTTTGGGTAATCTCTACTCCATGGTCAGGACGCAGAGAAACTATCCTATCAAACCTACAAGTTCCTATGGTCAAGATAACTCGCAAATCCTCAAGAACGCACGAAGAACAGTGAAATGCCACAAAGATATGTAAAGAGATTAGTTTCACCGGCCCTATGGTCAAGACACCGGCAACCCTAACGACCTCCTAAACTCTAGAATGATCTACGTCCATGGTCAGAACCGCAAATCAAAGATGAAACAAAATCCTACGATATGGTCAATCAACGGATTCTTAGAGCTTCAAATTAGGGTTTAAGAGAAAACTCATCACATGTCTGAATAAACTTCAATTAACATTAACGGGTTAGAAACCCGACATCATCCATACAAAATCTCACTAGAGTTTCATCTAATCTGAACAAACTAAAGAGTTTAGCTCGACATCGCTACAGAAGCAATAACAGAAACAAAGAAGAAGAAAACTGGAGAAGAAGACATCTTACTCCGAGTAAACCTAATCCTGTCGAATCCTAGAAACTCCTGAGCTAATCGCTTCTCCTCGCTTAATCGTCACTTCAAAGCTTCAAAATCCTCCTCCGAGAGTGTCTGGTTCATCAAAATCAGAATGAAGAATGAAGCTCTCTCCGTCTCTCCCTTGAAAACCCTGTTTTACTCTCCGAAATCCGTCCTGGGAAAAAGTGCGCCCGGCGGCACTTAAAAAGTGCGCCGGCGCACTTTTCCATGAAAATGGCGCACTTTTGTGGTCGATGGAAAAATTCCAGGAGACTAAAAATAAAGTGCGCCTGGCAGCACCAGAAAAGTGCGCCGGCGCACTTTTCATGGATTTAGGTGCACTTTTGCCCCTGGAAATGACCTTCAGCTCTTTTGATGATTCCCGCTCCGTTTGAACTCCAAATTGATCCCCGTTTGAAGTGCCGAGCTCGTAGAAAAGTCATCCACAACGTGGTAACCTGAAATCTCAACAAAAACAACTCGAAACAACATCAAATTGCCCAAAAGAGGGCCAACGGGAGATAAAACATATTTTTCATAAAAGTCATTCAAGTTCATCACAATTCGGAGTCAAATAAGGGGAATGTCGTTCAAATGTGGCGATATAAACACGGTAAATCTCACGTCATCAATAGGGTAGTCAATAAACTCAATAGTGGCCACGGTTACCTTATTTCGTTCTAAGTAGTTATGGCACTCCATGAAATCAAAGCACTGAACTGAAGTTCTGAAATCAAGTTTGTATATTCAAGTTGTGTCCAATTTGTAGGCCAAAGGCCTTTATTTATAGGGCAAGGGTTCAAGAACAGGCTGTCCGAATCCTTGTTCTATTCTACTTCTAGAATATTAATGAACTCTGAAAACTATCTAAAAAGGAAGAAAATTCGATCCTAACTAGGAAAACTACTAAAATAGGGAAAACCCTAATCCGGACAAAATAACCATTATCTAAACTGGTCACGTGTGATCCGGGTTTCCTACTTCGAATAGGACTGGGATTCAGAGGTTCGTGGCCGCGGGATTGGTCAATCTGCCCATGTCGCAGAATCCTGATACCGTGCGGATTCCTGGACTTCGATCCTCTCTGGGTTGGCATCAGTTGGGGTGACCGAGGTGACATCAGGAATCTTGGTCACCTGACGTGGCCAGATCAACATCTGGGTGGTGACCTTGTCACCTGTTTGTTTGGTCACGGCGCAGGTGTCCTGATCAGCATCTAGGGTGGCCTCATGTTGATCTTTGTGGTTGGTCACGTTCTGACCACCATTTGGGTCGCCCTTATGGTCACCATCCGTTCTGGTCATGGTCACCATCCGTTCTGGTCATGGTCACCATCCGTTCTGGTCATGGTCAGTATTTGCGGTGTCGGTCCAGTGACCACGGTCAGCATGTCAGGTCTCGATCCAAGACATAGTTTTGGCCCGGTGGCCGAGCGGTCATTTTCAGCACTTGGCATCCTTCTCTCCTGAACCTTTCTGCATCCTCCTCATGCCTTCCTTTGCTCCAGGCTTCTAAGCGTGCATTGATGCTCCTTTTGATGGTTTTCGCCTGGCTCCTTGTGAAAGGTAGCTCCGGTCTGGTCCAGGGCATGTCTGGCTCATCAATGATTGCATATTGAAAGGTGAAATCATGTCCGGATCCACATCATGTCGATGTTTTCACTCTTGTTTCGGTTTCACATATTGATTCAAATTTTGAGCATCAATTTGGTGCAATAAGTAGAGTTGTTGAAAAGCTTGTGGTGCAACAACCAATTGAAAAAGGAGCTCCTACAAAATCTCCAAACATTGAGATCGACAAAGATGAGTGGTTTGGAATAGGTGCCACATTTATGCTACTGTGGAATGAGTTATTATAGGCAAACTCGGCCAACAACATTAGTTTGATCCATGACAATCAAAATCTAGCACACACGATCTCGATAGCTCTTCCAAACTTAGAAGCGTCCTCTCTACCTGTCCATTTGTATGGGGATGATAGGCCATAGAGAAGTTTAAACAAGTTCCCATGGCATTATGTAGACTCCTCTAGAAATGAGAAGTAGAGTTGGGATCTCTGTCTCATACAATCGTACTAGGTACTCCATGTAGCCATACTATGTGTTCCACAAAGAGATTAGCCAGTTCATCCACTTCAGGTTTGTAATTGATTGGGAAAAAGTGAGGAACTTTAGTTAGCCCATCTACTATAACCCACTAACAACAACCTTTCTAGGGTTTGAAATTCAAGTCTATTCCACAAAGATCCTCTCAAAGGATACTACTCAAGTCATTCATGTACGGTCTAATCCTTTAAAAAGAGTGTTTTGGTTCATTCCAATCAATTATCAACTACTAAGCAAACAAGTAATCAAGGAAAGGGAAAATAAAGAAGAAGAGTTTGAAAATCAATTAAGAGGGAAAGTCACTAGGATAGATTATTTACCAAGCTTAAGTGCACCTAAACTCGAGGAATTGGACTAATCGAGTTTGAATGTAAAGAATGACCATGTATTTATCTTAACTAAACTCGGCCCACTCTCATGACACTGAATCCCTATGCCTATGCTCTTGCACTCAATTAAAGCAAATTTGAGACACATTTAAAGTGTTCACCGAAATACTAACAAGTTTCAATCACCCTAGAAACCTAATCTACACCTAGCAAGGATCACAACATTGATATGTTGCTAAACAAACACCTCACACTGACCCAAATTCATCAACTGGGCAAAATACTTGATGTCCGCCAATTGTTCGATAAAAGTCCTCCAAGGGATTTCAACTCAAAATGGTGCAAGGATGATGCCCAATCTATTGGTACAACACCCCTACATCCTTTTAAGCTATCACAAAACATGATTGCACACTTTCATGCCACAATCAATAGAAAACAACCATCAAACATGCATAAATAATACAAATGTTCAAGGTTGTACATAGCAAATAAGAACCATCCACTACAAACTTGGTAAATCATGTCCAACCCTCTCATTTTAGGGAGTACTCATAGCTAAGTCAATTCAGCTACCCTAGAGACTAAAGAAATCAACTAAGCATGGCAAGGAGAGAGAAGTTCATGGTATGAGAAAAGAGGACGCTTCTCATGGAGATGATAATCCTAGGAGAAATCTTCACTTTCAATCCAATCCATGAGTCTTGCAAGATTCCTAGCTCTAAATCAAGCTCCAATTTGACTTGAATTGCCCCAAAGTTTGACCAAAAGTGTGTTCTAGGGATAGAGTGTTCGTGGTAATGTGTTTGGGTGAAGAAGTGGATCAAAAAAACTAAAAAAACTCAAATTCGACTCTATTTATAGTGCATGGGAAAGTGTACGATGTGCACCTCTGCACTCTACACAAATTAAAATTTCATCGCACCCGTAACTCCCTCAGTTGAGCTCCGATTGGCTCTGGTTTGGATCGATGACTTCATTTATGTAACACCCCACCCTAGAAGACCCGACTGAACCACTGGTTCAACCCATGAATTACTCGACTAAGGGGTTACTACCTCAATTAAACCATACGATTACACGATATCAATTATAAGAATGGAAGCAATTAACTGGGCTGAATGAATAAACCTCGATTAATCATTACAAGGCCAACATACAACAAACAATATCACATAAATGTCATTACAATATGCTTATACAAAGCTAGGTTTAAATATAAGGAAACTGATAAATATCCCCAACAATCCTACCAGCTCCATCTCCACAGACCTGTAAACCCATCCATAAACAAAAAATAAAAAAATAGAAAGAAAAGGGTCAGTGCTAATCACTGAGTATATAACCCGTAAGCCCAAAACAAAACTTCTGAAATACCCGTCATAAAGACGAAACCTGGAAATCCTTACCATGACCAAGTAAGAGATCACCTCCCTTAAGTTATCCGTTAGAAGTGCCAGCAGCCCCTAGCTTATTGTTCCAGTAAATCCCAGTCTCTAAGGACCTCCCGACCACTAAGGACCTCCCTGAATGGTCACTAAATAAGGACCACCTAAACCTTTAGCGTTTCTGCTACCTAGAGGATTGCGTAATCCAAGGGTGGGCCACTTGCATTGAAATTCTATACTAGCCTATTAATGGTGGGGCAGTAATCCCTTACTATGTCACACCCCAGCCTATGGCCTTAACCAGAATCGAAATCCTTAATACCCGTTAATTACCCATATCATTATCCCTTCTAGCCATCTAGTGGCTAGACTTGATTACTCTTCACAAGAACGTGCAACAATCAGAAACCAAACTAAACTAATTCCCTGAACCCTTAACGATAAACCCTCGAGTTGGAGGTAACTTTAAACCGTAAAAACCCTCACCTTACACCGATGAAACCTTTAACACGAAGCTATTTCCTAACATGTCATTCCAAAAAATTCGTAACAACGAGCTACCTCACTCAACCAGTAGAGAAAAAAATTATAACCCTAGAATGGCTTGAATAGAGGAATACTGGGACGAGATTTGTTTACCGATTCAAGAAGGCCTAGCTCCTCACTTGAAACTTTGATTTGATACTCCACAGTTGATCGACGAACATGCGTTGTTCCTCTAAAACCTCCTTCTTCTCTATTGCTCGACCAAAAAACCTAATCCGTTTAATAGAATTTTGACTAAATCCTTATTTATATTTAACTTTTTGGCATCTTGTAACGGTCGTTGCAACCCACCCGAAATGCCCGTTGCAGGTATTATAACGCTCAATACCTTGTTTACCACAATGACCGTTGCACCAGTTGTAACGACCGTTGTGTCTATGTTTGGCCCAACTTGAAGACTGACCCGATTCATGGGTTGAGCTGAAAATGGGTTGTTACAACTCTTCTCCCTTAAAACAGGCTTCATCCCGAAACCAAAACACAACTCCCCTCCCTCCAAACCAGGGGATGCACCCACACTGAACCAACAACCTCCCTGAAAACCGAAACCATACTGACCCAACAACCAACCCTAAAAATCAGAACCACACTGAACCAACAACCAACCCTGAAAATTGGAACCACACTGAACCAACAACCAACCTTGAAAACTGGAACCACACTGCACCAACTAGGTCCCAACTCACTGTCTTCAAAACTCACCAAAAAAAACCTTGAAATCGCGGTACTCCGAATCGAGGCTACGTTTGCCTCCTTACCTAGTCTCCATTGCTTCGTAATACCGCCATTGCTCTTCGCGGAATTAAGTACCGACTTCCTCAAATCCCTGAGTCACTTGGTATTCCATCTAGCGATAGCTCATGGCTCCAAGACCAATTCTTCCTGGTTGATTACATAACCCAACCCCGGTCCAAATACCAACCGGTACGCCCGGTCATTGCCTTCACCTAGATTTACAGTTTGTTGCTTGTTGATAACCACTTTACTCGTTCTCCCAAACCGACAGACTACTCCACTACTTCCGAGTAAACTTAGGAGTTCCGCACCCGGCTACTTGGCTCACGTCCCTTACAATTCTATTCCAAAACCAAGGATCCCTGACCAAGAACGCCTTCTTTCCGTCTCCACTTAGAATTCCTTTCCATTTCCTTATTAGGGACCTTACCCAGAACAACTTTAATTCGAAACCACGAGTTCTGTTAATTTCGTTTAATCTGACACTTGAACCCTGACCCTGAAAAGACCCGGACAAACCAACCTGAAACTCTCCATGTTGGTCAGGCCCAACACAAATTTCCGGGCTCTCCGCGTAATGGCTATTATGCCCTTGCAACAATCATTACGACAGTTTTTCTCCAGAACCACTCAAATTCCTCCTTCTTCTCTTTCCTCCTTATCCTACGCCCTTTAGCAGTTCTTCTCCTCTCAAAATCCTCTCAAGAGTCTCCGGTACGTCGAATATCCCTTCTCTTCTCCTCTTTGCCTTCGATTGCTCTGGTTCCTAAGTCTTGTTTGTTCGATTCTGACAGAAGTGTAAGAGAGATCAACTCCTCAAGCATTTCTGAATTACTTCAACCCTTCTTTCGTCGGAAATTGTTAAGTCCACTCGTTCCCCTTATTTTGGCTGTTGTTCCTTTTGTCATAAATCGATAACCCTATTGGATCAATCCATACCAAATAGCAACCCAATCATGCATCTAAGTCAATGTAACATCCCCACCAACCCGAACAATTTAGAACTCGAGTTTGGGTGATCGAGGCATTGGAATCAGTGCCCTTGAGTTCTTATCGAGGTTTGGGTCGTTCATGTTTAAACCGGGTTGAAGTTACATGCGAGCATGTTGTACAGTGGAGATAACACGTCGTGTAGTTCAACTACACGTCGTGTGTCTTCAAGATAAACGTCGTGTATATGTAATACACGACCGTGCTATAATTATTAGAACCTACAACCGAGAATGCTTTTAAAATCACACAACCGTGTAGTTGTGAAACACGCCGTGTTTTTTTCATGAAATACGCT